>CM030360.1:295566344-296061264 GCA_017893485.1 Hemerocallis citrina
ATTGACTTTTATTTACAATTAATTATTGTTATACTATTCAAACTTCAGCTACATAATTGTTGATTTACTGTTTACAAGACTTTTCATATGTTGTATCGTTCTGAAGACGTGCCGTAGGCACGTGGCCACGGGCAAATCTAGTATTTCTATAAATTAAGATATATGAATTATATTTCAACAACTATATTCAATCTTCCAAAGATTACAATCAACAAACCTATCCATTTAAACAAAAGATGACGATGTTATATAAACTACAACTCTAAAAGAGTGGATCAATGAGTAAAGAGTAATTGTCTAAATGAGACGGTAAAGATGGGTGGATGAGCAAGTAAAGAGTAAAATTTTAGCTTTCTTTTACTTTGAGCCAATTTAAAATTTATTTAAAGAGTAGTTTTTATGTAGAACCCCGTATTTTCAAATATTATTTTTATATTTGAAAATGAATTAAAATGATTTACTGGAAATTTAATAAATATTTTCTAAAAGATTTATCTTTTTACACGTGCGAAACACGTGCAAATAATTTTGGTGTAAATATATAATTTGATATTTTTAATAAGTTCTCATAAATATTATGGATTGTATTTTAATTTTGGGATTTTTCTGAATAAAGAAACTATTTTTACAAATATCTCGAAGGAGATGGGCTTTTATGTAAAAAGTCGTTTGGATCTTAAATAAACTATGAAAATTCGTTTTTACTGGTATTTTGGTTTCCCATGGTTAGCATTTAAATTTAAATATATTTAGATTTTATTTAAAGCCAATTTGGTGAAGATTTAAACAAAAATGGTGTTTTTGCAAATATGAAATTTATGTAGAATCTTGTGCAAATATTTTTCTGGAAAGTAAAGGTCAAACATTTTGATTGGAAAATATAATATGTATTATTAGATATTATTTCGGATTTTTCTGGATTTTTACGAATATTTTAAGAGGTATTTGCAAATATTACAAAAGGGGAGGGCTTTTGTGCAAAATCGCCACCCTGAGTGTAAATCCAGGATTTTCTTATCTCTGGACTGGGTTGTTGGAAAACTTAGTAGTAAAAGGATTTTATTTAGTTTTGATTTATTTAACTTATTTTGACTAAGAAAACCGGTTTGGATTTATTTCTTATCTCCGAACTCTCTAACAAAACTCCGGTTTGGATCAAAACCGAACCGAAAAACCGAAAAACCGAACCTAATTGGTAAATTTCGGTTCGGTTCGGTTCGGTGATCGGTTTTAACCAAAGTATGAACACCCCTAGCTTTTCGTATCATCACCAAATCTCCTATATTCTCATTCCCCGATATTTTGCAGTCTTTATGAATCTGGACAGCAGAGAATTAATCCTTCAAAGCATCCATAATCTAGCGTCCCTGCTATGCAGCATCTTTTACGCAACCAATGCAAAACAATGGCTCTTTCAAGACACTAACATGTAGTGTATATAAATCATCAGAAGTCTGAAAATATCATAATGATGTAACATCATATCTTAACTTGAATAAAGAATCCTAAATCTGAAACTTTCACAACCTATGCAGGCTATGCAATACCTACATTGTTATGAGGAGAAAGACTACTAAACATGAAAATACATGTGCATAACACGCGATGAGCAAAATTGTCATTTCCAATTTTTTGGGGTGTTACAATCGCCCTCTCTCGAGCGGCATGCTCCCTCTCCAAGGCGGCATTGTCCTTCTCCTTGGCCAGCGCAGCCTTCACCAGAGAGATCTGAGCGGCTTGAGACTTTGCTGAAAGCGTAGCCGCTTCAGATTCCTTCTTTGCTCTCGATCGCTCGACCCTCTCTCGGTCTTGCACATCCTTCAACTCATTCTCCTACTCCGCAACTTGCCTCAACATGTGGCTAAAGTGGCAGATCGCCTATGAAGAAACAAAAACTGAAGTTATAAACCAAGATTATGCGAAAAGAAAAAAAAATATATCTAAAACTTACCGTAATCTGCGCCTTCGCTATCTCCAAAGTTGAGTCTCACACGGTCCCGTGCTCCATTGAGGCCTTATCCTTCGGCGTGGCCAAGTGGCGAACCGCGCCCATGCATCTAACCGAGTCCCCAAAAAAGCCATCGTGCCTCTGGACTTGCCAATCGGGGACGAAGATCCTCTTCAGCTCGTCGGTCAAGATGGTCTCCGCCGCAGCCGTAAGAGGAGGAGCCTCAAGAGCTTGATCCGCCAAGTGAGGGAACTCTCCCACATCAGGGACAACTGATGTGATTGGGGGGGGGGGGGGGGGGGGGGGGGGGGGGGGCTCCAAATCCACAACAGGAAGGGTACCACTTTCACTCCTAGCAGCCTTCGACGGCGAAGGTCTGACGACGGTCCTCTTCCTCTTCCTCTCTTCGGCCCGCTTGCTGCTTAGGCCTGAACGCCTAGTAATGATGTCGTCGGAATTCATGCCTGCATCCTCTGTGAATGGAAGATAAAATGTGTTTGAGAAATTGGAAAACATGCGCAAACTAAAGAATAAAGACTAACATAAAGAAAAAAATGCGTAATAGGGTTCATCGGGCTAAAACCCCTTCCCCCCAAAAGAAAAACTCCTCCGAGATCTCTTTCCAATGTAACATCGGTCGGTCCAAAAAAATTCCAACTATCCTCTCCTCTTCGGGGCTCAGAGACGGTTCCGCCTTCGCCCTCTTCAGCACAGCCTCTCTCCAAACTGTCGGAATACCCACGGATCCTGACTCCGGATAAAAAAATACTTGTCCCTCCAAGATTTCACTGAGTCAGGATTATCAACCAACTTTACGCCCTTTCGAGTAGTGAGATAGAACCGATACTCCGTTTGCGACTTCTGATGAATCTTGTACAACATGCGAAAAATGGTGAGTCAGAGCTCGATCCCCGCAGCTTGACAATGAAGCACGAACCCCATAACGTGCCTCCATATGTTCGGCATGAGTTGAATTGGACCTACACTGTACCACCTCAAGGCTTCCCTCACAAAGGGGTGTACAGGAAGGCGAAACCCCGCTTGAAAAACGTCGAAGGGGAACACGCACATGTTGGGGGAGAACGAAGAGCAAGATCTAACTCTGGGGCCATGCAAGATGAGCTCGAACTCCGGGGGGATCATATAACACTTCCGAATAGTGCACAAGTCTGCCTTTGTAAGGATGATGACGACGTCATTCACCTCGGAGCGCTTTCGGGGCTCGTTCTCCTGATAAAATCGCTCCATGCCTTGTTCGACACGCTTCAGCTCCTCGGCGTTGTACTGGAGAACACCTCCCAAATGTGACACGGCGATCGAATGTCTCCCGAACTCCCCCATCCTCTGATCTCTCTCGACAACCATCTCTACCACTGGCGAAGGCAGAACCATTGCACCCTTCCCCAGGTCCACCTTAGAAGAAGGAGTTGGACGTTGCACTTCGACGCGACCCAAGGGGGAGGCCTCGTCACCCGAAGATATCCTAGACATCTCTTAAAATAAAAATTAATTACCTTCTGATGTGACACTCATGGTCGGAGTTCTCGCCAGAGAACGGAAAAGACCACCGGAATCTCTTGAAAGCGGAGCCTCGAGGTGAAGTATTTTTTTAAGAGACCCTGAAAATGAGAGGATGGTGAGAAATAAAGAGAGGGGGGGATTTATAACAAGCTAAATGGGCTTCAGCCAGAGTCGTAATGGGCCTTAAGGTAGCCCAAAAGGTGCGGAACTCCAAATGGTCAGAATGCAAAACGAAAAAGTAGTCAAACCGTCAAAATGCCACGTGTCGCAACAACTAAACGCTAGGTGTCATAAGCGTTCGCCAAAAATTGCAACCATTTGCGAAAATGGTCGCCAAAAAAATTACAATCGTTTGCTAAAATGGTCGCCAAAAAGTGCAACTGTTCGCCAAAATGGTCGAAAAAAATTGCAACCGTTCGGCAAAAATCGCAACTATTCAACAAGCGTTTGCCAAACTCACCGAACAGACGGTGATCCGATCAGAAAATGAAAGAAACGCTTTGACCAGTCAACAGTCAGCACTGGACAGTCAACGGCCAATGCCACGTGTTGCTCAGCTGTAGCTTGCCGAACGATCGCCACCCGTTCGCCACGTTCACCGAACCAGCTCAACAGATGGTGATCCGATCAGAAAATGAGAGAAATGACGTTGACCGGTCAACGGACAACATTGACTAGTCAATGGTTAATGCCATGTGTTGCTCAGCTGTAGCTCGCTGAATGATCACCACACGTTCGCCGAACCTGCCAAACAAACGATGATCCGATTAGAAAATGAGAGAAATGGCATTGACCGGTCAACGGTCAGCGCTAACCAGTCATTGATCAACGCCACGTGCTGCTCAACTGTAGCTCGCCGAACGATCGCACACGTTCGCCGGACCTGCCGAACAGACGGTGATCCGACCAGAAAATGAGCGAAATGGCATTGACCGGTCCACGATCAGCGCTGATAGTCAACGGCCAACGCCTTGTGTCGCTCAGCAGTAGCTCACCGAACGTTCGCCACACGTTCACCGCGCTCGCCGAACGTGCCGAACAGACGATGATCCGACAAGAAAATGAGCGAAATGGTGTTGACCGGTCAACGCCACGTGTCGCTCAGCGGCAGCTCGCCGAACGTTCACCACGCTCGCCGAACCTGCCGAACAGACAATGACCCGACCAGAACATAAGCGAAATCTAACCAGTCAACGGCCAATGCTGACCAGTCAACGGTCAACGCCACGTGTCGCTCAGCGATAGATCTCCGAACATTCGCCGTCTCACTCGCCGAGCTTGCCGCATTGATCCGAGCATACGCAGATCCGAAAGAAATTGGTGGGAAAAACCTCGCCTCACGATCTGCGCTCGACCACGATCAAGGACCCAGATCGAGCCACGTCGTCTCCTCGCAACCACTCGATATCATCAGCGTGCGTGCCGCCTCGCGATAAACGGTCGTGATTACATCAAGGTAGTTTCTTTTAATTAATTAATTTATTTTAATTATTAAATTGAATTAATTATTTAAAATTTTCGAAAAATATTTAAAATTCTAGAAAGTTAATTTAAAAAATTCTAAAAATAATTTTTAATTCGGAAAAAATATTTATAAATTATGAAAAATAATTATTAATTTAGAATGATTAATTAAAAATTTTGAGAAATAATTATTATAATTCGGAAATCGAATAAAAAATTTCAAAAAATGGTTCAAAATTGGAAAAAAATTACAGAAAAAAATTGTGAGTATTTTAAAAACTCAAGAAAGCGTCGTTATACTCTAAACAAGCTCTAAACGTCCTTGAGAACGTCGATAAATTCTATGAACCATTAGAAACGGGCGAACTACTTCTCAAAGGCTGTGAAACTCAGTCTTCAGGTGCGGGGCTTGTGATATGGGTAAAAATAGAACTAAAATTGGGACCGTTCAAATCGGACACGAATCTTGAAGCTCTTAGGGGCAAAATGGTAATTTCACCTGTAAACGGGTCCGAAAATGGGAAGTGGGTGTTTTCCAAACCCAATAATCCCAAAACGGGTCTATCTTACTGGGTCAAGATGACAGCCCATAATGAGCAGACTAGGACATTTAAAGAGTAATTTAAATTAATGACTATCTCTAGGAGACGATTTAAACAAAAAAAACTCTTCTCATGAAACGATATAAACACTCTGGCTTATCCAAAAAATATCATGACATGAAGATAAATGATTATCTCATGAGCAGACAAGGACATTTAAAGAGTAATTTAAATTAATGATTATCTCTAAGAGACGATTTAAATAAAAAAAACTGTTATCATGAAACGATATAAACACTCTGGCTTATCCAAAAAATATCATGACATGAAGATAAATGATTATCTCTAAATCGACATAGAGATAAATGATTATCTCTAAACCGTATTTAAAAGCCTAAAAAAAAAAAATACAAAGGCTGATTATCTCTAAACCGTATTTAACCGACATAGAGATAAATGATAAATACCCTCTAGCGCTACCAAAAAACAGTAATTATTTTTTGCATAAAAAAAAAAAAAATCCTTCAGGATCTCATGGTGGTCCCCGAAGGAGTATTGGATTCCATCAAAGAAACCCTAAAAAACGTGCACGAAGTTGAAAGCAACCTTCTCGACTTCTTGGCAGCGGCGGCCGGCGACCCTGACGCCCTCGCCGACCTCCCTCCTCTCCAGCGATCACGTGCTTTCCTCGTACTCGCGCAGACCGCCACTACTCTCTTATCAGGTAACAATAACTCATACATTGAGGTTTCTTTAATTTCCTGTTAATTTTACTTTTAATTGAGTTCTCTTTGTTGGGTTTTTTTAATAAAATAATATTTTAAATTTTGAGCAGTGAGGTTGAGATGCAATGGGATTCGACCTGACGATCACCCCATCAAAACGGAGATTGTAAGAATTATTATTATTTTTTATATAAATAAATATTTCGTATGGTTTGATTTTAGTAGGGTTTATTATTCATTAGTGAATTTATGCATGAACTTTTCATTTGGGTGTGGTTTGGTTGATGATTTTGTGTAGGGGTTTACTTGCAGGAACCATTATGGTTGTTTCTATAATGCAAGGGATTTTGTTTGTTTACTTGATGGTTTAATTTGTTAGGTGTGAATTTAATGTGAGGAACTGTAGTTGGGCAAAGCTTTTGTTGATGATTTACTATTTGGGTTTCACTTTAGGACAGATTAAACTTGTCTATTATTTTTTTGTTTAATTACTGTCCAATTTAAACGATGATTTACCATCCAGGTTTGACTTATAGAGAGAGTAAGCTTATACTTATCTATTTATTTAATATATAGTTTAATTTTCTTGTTGTGGAATTTAGTGAATTTTCATTTGTAGTGATTTTACTTTTTCAGCTTGGGTTTGTTTGTCTTGGTAATTTACCATTTGGGCTTTGTTTGCAGGAGAGGTTGAGCCCCTTTTTTCGTTTGTTTGTGGTCCAATTTATTAGATTTTTTGGGTTCATTTTAGTGCAAGAACTTTTACTTGCGAGTGTTCTTGTTGATGATTTAGGATATGGGTTTTAATTGTATGGGGGAGGGGGAGAGAGAGAGAGAGATTAAGCTTGTTCCCTTTTTTTAGTGGGTGTAATTTAGTGGTGTTTATTTAGTAGTGATTTATGGAAGGAAAATAACTCGGTTGTGCTTATGTCGGTATTTTACCATCCGTGTTATACTTGTTCGAGATATTAAGCTTGTGTTATTTTGTTTGTTTATGGTCTAATTTATTGAATTTCCTCATTAGTTATTTTTACCGAAAATTTTCCTTCGGCGTGGTTGCGCTGATAATTAATCATCTCTGATTAAAGCTTGTTTTTAGAAGTATTTATTGTGTAACTTAGTGGAGTCCTTTAATAGTGCTTTTTGCAAGAAGTTTCAAAGTCGTGCTCCAGCTGATGATTTACGATATCGTTTTTATTATATAAAGATTATGATTATTGTTGGTTTATTCATGGTCCAATTTTTTGATTTTTCTTCATTGATGATATTATGAAAGAAATGTTGCCCGGATTTGCTTGTGCTGATGACTGATGGTCTTGGTTTTACTTTCAGGAGAGAATAAGCTTGTGCGAAGAGAAATTGGGGCGATTTAGTGATTGGAGCAAAGGTAATTTATGTTAGATTTTCTAAAATGTGGATCTTGATAGAAGGTGCTACTTTAGTAAGTCTCTTAGCTTTTTATGTGTCTCAATGCCTCAAAATTTTATGTAACTATTGGAATCCATTATTTGTGCTACTTTTCTATGCCCCCTTGGCTTTTGAGAATGTCGAGGATCAATGATGCCACACATAATTTAGAATTAGATAATCTCCTCTCTTGTTCATAGGGTCTCAATGAGGAAAAGACGGTTGACATCTTCATTGTTCGTACTATCCTTGGTGTGGGGTTATGACGCTAAGGGTTGACATAAGGTGATTTAGGTTGACACCTAGTTGTCAACTCCTTCATGGAATCTCTTGGCAATATAATAATCCCATTTTAATGAGAAAAATTGGCTATAGCATTCTCTAATTCTGTTATTGTTTTCATTTTGTATTCTTGATTTATCCACTTGGTCAATTAGGTAAGTTCTTTGCGCCTTGTTTTAGTGTAGCTGCTATACTTCAACCTTTCCTCTTCTTCCAAGGGTTTCATTTGATTATTGGTCTTTGTTCTTTATTCCTAATTTTTTTTTTTTGCCTTTAATGTTTTGGCATATAGCTTTGAAAATCTATCTTCCCGTGTTATTGGACTTGTTAACCTTTATTATTTTAACCTGCAACCCCTTATCTAAGTGCCACAGGTTGAACATAACCATTAGTTAAAAGGAAATACTCGTTCCTAACACTTTGCCATTTCTCGTTTAGAAAGCTGATCAGTGACAGTAATGAAGTTGAGTGCTTTTAACACAGGATAGCTATTAAGTATTCAATTCTAGCATATTCAGGGCTTGTCATTGTTTTGTTTCTTTCTTGTAGATAAATAAGTCAGGCTATGTATCTTTATCTGAAGTATTATGAAACAGACAATTTATATCAACTTATATTAAAGTTCTTATTCCAATGTATCTGCAGTTTTGAGTTAGCTTATGAGAGTGAGATGTGGGTTTGAAGTTTCCTAAATTAGGCCCTGATTGATGGGAAACCTACTTTTTGAATGGAATAAGACTGTAATTTCTTTCCAAAGTGAATTTTTAAGCAATGCTAAATTGGAATCTAGTTTAGACTCAACAGTCTTCATGGTTTAAGCTGAAATGGAGTCTACTCAACAATGGATGCATGTTACCTTCAACTAATCATTTGGTTGACAGAACTTCCTTTTATTTTTCATCACTCTTTAAATTTAAAGGAAACACAGAAAGCCACAGGGCATTACTTTGTCAATGATGGTGGAAGATTCTCTTTCCATGTTGAATTTCTTTAATTAAAAAGAACCTTTCTTCTTAATGAATATGAAGAAAGCAGTTTCATACTTTCATGTGTCCTTGGCATGTTCTTCAACCAAGCTTTCAGCCTTTTACCGTCAAGACTACAAAATACCTATCTGGGAAGAAAAAAACTAACAGGAGACTTTGTTTTGATTTACTTGTATCTTGGTCCCTGGGATATACTATAATGATTAGGATATTTCTGTGTATTGTTCAGTTAGGCCAAGTAATCAACTCTTTCTATAAGCAAGTTCTATAGCTATACTAAAGATGCTACATCTTAGCTTCCTGATCTATTGACAAGTGATGAGCTTGGCTACCCCCTTTTGGTTTATTTATTTTTTTGATTTCTGTTGTTGGGTTGGAAATGCTGCTGGATTGGCTCTAATAAGTTACTGATTTGAGTTCTTGGCTTGCTAATAAAGTATTCCTTTTTCAGTAGCTAGCACATAACCTTATCTTCCTATATAATATCCACTTTGGGCTCTCATCTTGTGATAAAAAAGACTTTTTGTGGAACAGTTTCTAATTGATCTGTGTTATTGTTCTTTAGTGTAAAGAAACAGTGAAGCTTAATGCATGGTTTTTCTGAAATTGTAATATACATATAAGCAGATATGGACATAACAAGTCTCTTCTTATCCTAATATTATAAATACACTATTTTCTTTAGTCCACCCTTTGCTTCTTGTGAATAATTTAAATGCCTTTTTAAAATAAAAAAGAAATTATCCTTATTTTCTACAGCACCTTTGCGGCCTTCAACAGTCATTAATCGTCAGGCAGCAACACGTGTTATTGGACATTCTCTACCTGATTTAACACCAGGTACAACACTAATTTAATTTGTTATGCTTATTTACTTCATTTTCCACTTGTTTTTATCTAATAGGTGAAAACTTATTCAGAACAAAGGCACAGGATGAGCGAAATTAGTAGAGGGGAAGGCGCAAGGATTAAATACTTTGAGAACCATAGATCTAAGAAGAGAAGAAAACACTCATCATCCAATGGTAACCCTGCCCGTGCACGGGCTGCTGCAGAAGAGTTTCTTCAGAAAGCAGCTCGCGAGCTTCTTGGTTTTAACGATTCCGAAGTGAAAGGTCCTCTACAAAATGAGGTCTCTGATGAAGAGTGATGAGTAGGCAATTTAGAGTTGTTTGCTTCAGCTAATCTCAAATTTATTTTACTAATCTTTGGCTTGAACTGTGATAATACTTCGTCCTTGACTCCTTGTCATATATGTATTTGCATTGCTAGATATTTTTATTGGGGTTAAGTTATGCTGAAAGCCCGAGTGTTTATCATTTAAATTAATTGAGAATTAATTATTTGGTATGGGTTTGGTACTGTTTATTGTTTGAAGAAGTTGATATATGATAACTTGCAAACTGATTTCCCTCTTGCTATACAATACTTCAACCGTCGCTCTGGCTCTCCCACTCTTCTGCACTTGGTCTCCCGCACAAACTTCAATGAGGGGTCCCTTCCTCCTACCCCCTGGCCTCTTCGGGAGATAACAGATCCTACTTCTTACCCTAACATCTGCTCTTCCCCCAGAGGCAAAAAATCACTCCTACACGGCTGGATCACCTAGCCCTATAGGAGCGTGGGGCTTGTGATGTGGGTCAGGAATAGCGTGGCCCATCCTGGGCCACAGGATCCTCTCTGGAGGCGCGCTCCTTCTGATCCCTCAGATCTGCCACGTCAGTGCCGAAAAACCGCCCGGAGCTCTGCCACGTCAGCCCGGAAACCGCTCCGGCGTCTGCCATGTCAGCCCGATACCGCCCGGCTTTCCACCGCTTCAGCTAGACGGGTAACCGGGTCCAGACCTGGCCCCAAACGGGTCCAGACCCGGTTGCCATCTTCTATAAATACCAGACCCCCACTCCTTCTCCAGGTAATCAATCTTTCTTCCACAAAACCCTAGTTACTACTACTCTATCACAGAGACTAACTAGATCGTCGGAGGGTCTGCCACCGGGACGAACCCCGGTGTTCCTAGACCGTCTGCAGGTACACAAGACCTCGGATCCGAGCCTCCTGATCCGAGCCGAGCCTCTAGCCTCGCCTCACTCTAGCCTGTCATCGGTACCATTCGGCCAGCCGAGGGTCGTCTGAAGGAGCTTCCTCCTTCAATACAAATCGAGTAAGAACTCACACCTGGTGCATCCACACGTCTTCCAGAAACAAACCGCATCACAGTTCTATGTGAATAAAATCAAGTGCGCATTTGGAAAACAAGCAATTGAGTACTTGGGTCATGATATATCAGTAGAGGGAATTAAAGCTTATGCGTCAAAGGTGCAAGTTGTGCAAGAGTGGTCTAGACCAAAGAATATCAAACATATCAGAGCATTTCTAGGCTTGACTGGTTACTATAGGAGATTTGTTAAAGGGTATGCATCTTTGGCATCACCTTTCACTGATTTGTTGCAAAAGGAAGCTTTCACTTGGTCTGCAGATACTGAGAAAGCCTTTACTACTCTCAAAATTGCATTGCAGAACACCCCAATATTGTCCTTACCTGATTTTAGTAAACAATTCATAGTGGAAACTGATGCCTCAGGAAAGGGGATTGGGGCAATACTTCAACAAGAGGGGCATCCATTATCATTTTTTAGCAAGAAGATGTTCCCAAGCATGCAATCGGCGTTGACATATGTCAGAGAAATGTATGCCATCACTGAAGCAATAAAGAAGTGGAGGCAATACTTGTTGGGAAGAGCATTTGTTGTCTTAACTGATCAACAAAGCCTTCACTATATGGTTAATCAGGTTGTTCAAACCCCAGAGCAACAAAAATGGATATATAAACTAACGGGGTATGATTTTAAAATTGTGTATAAACCTGGCAAATAGAACTCAGCAGCAGATTGGTTGTCAAGGGTGCCTCATGATGAATTTTTTGAATTTGAAGCTGTGATTTCAAGGCCAAATATTTTGCTCTTGGATAGAATAAGGGAAGAACTGCTGAAAGATGGGGAGTGTAATTCTATTATACAAGAGCTGCAGTTGAATCCATCTGCAAGGCCAATGATGATACTCAGAGAAGGGTTATTGTTGTACAAAGGGAGAATTATTGTTCGTAAGGTGTTGCAGTCTGAAATTTTGGGTGAATGGCATTCTTCACCAATAGGAGGTCATGCAGGGGTTGCCAAGACTACTGCTAGGATCAGAGAGTCGTTCTATTGGAAGAATATGAACAGAGATATTTTTCGGGGTAACAAACATTGTGCAGTATGTCAACAAACTAAATATGAAACTAGTAGACCTAGGGGGCTGCTACAACCATTACCTATTCCTAATCAAGTGTGGGAGGAGTTAACTATGGATTTTATTACGGGCTTGCCTAACTCTCAAGGTAAAACAGCTATTTTCGTAGTGGTGGATAGGTTGTCTAAGTATAGCCACTTCATGGCCCTTGCAAATAATTTTAATTCGGTTTAGGTTGCTGAGATTTTTGCTGCTAACATTGTTAAACTCCATGGAGTGCCCAAATCAATCATCTCAGATAGAGATCCCATATTCTTGAGTAATTTTTGGAGGGAATTATTCAAATTGCAAGGCACAACTCTGAACATGAGTACATCTTATCACCCACAAACCGATGGTCAGTCGAAAGTTGTGAATAGATGCTTGGAACAATACTTGAGAGCGTTTGTCAATGAAGAGCCAAAGAATTTGGTGAAGTCTTGGGATTACCAGAGTTTTGGTATAACACATCTTGGCACTCTTCAGCGAAAATGACTCCTTATGAAATTGTGTATGGAAGGAAGCCACCATGTGTGCCAGATTATTTTGCAGGTAATGCAGTGAATGTTGTTGTTGATTGTGAGCTCAGTGTGAGGCATGAGTTGCTTAAGAAGTTGAAGCAGAATTTACTTGATGCACAAGTGAGAATGAAGAATAAGGCTGATGCTCATCGCAGTGAAAAAGAATTCAATGTAGGTGATTTAGTGTATGTTAAGCTGCAAGCTTATCGACAGCACTCAGTTGTACTAAGATTTTGTCAGAAATTAGCAAAGAGCTTCTATGGTCCTTATAAAATTGTCAAAAGAATTGGGAAAGTTGCTTATCAGCTTCAATTGCCTGGAGGGGCCAAGATACACCCAGTGTTTCATGTTGCATTGCTGAAGAAGTTTCATGGTGATCACCAAGCATTAGTGCCTACTGTATTACCTACAATTACTGGGGAAAATGGTGTGATTTTTCAAACAGCTGCAGTAAAGGGCAAGAGATTGATTAAAGGCAGACTTGAAGAACAATTGCTTATCAGTTGGGAAGGATTAGAAGAAAGTGATGACAGTTGGGAGGATGCTGATATGATCATGATGGCTTTTCCACACCTGAACCTTGGGGACAAGGTTTAAAATTCATGGGAGGGTAATGATACAAACTTGCAAACAAGCCCAAGCAATGCATCTCAAAGTAGCAGGAAGAAGAGAAGCAGAGTGATGCCTGCTCGTTTGAAGGATTATGTGATATAAGGGGGGACCCGGGCTCCGCATGTGCAATTTGAAGTAAAAGGGTGGCGGTAAAGGAATGTACAGCTCTAATAGGGTATAAATAGGAATTGAGAGAGAGAGAGAGGGGCATCTAAAATATCTGTAACAAACTCTCTTAACCTTTCTTCTTTATTCCTATCTTGTTCTTCCCTAAATCTTCAAACCCTATCAATTTCATTACAAGCTCTATTGAGCATAAATTTGTTGTAGAACTTGGTTTTGAAGCTGTGATTGTGAATTGTTGGTATCACACACTATTGTAAATAATTATATTGTAAATAAATTTGAACTTTGAGGGTATTATGGTAACTAACAACAACTGAGTAAATGAATGGTTAATTTAACTCCTACTTAAAAATGAATGTTTGTGATTAGATGGTTGAATGTCTACAAATGACAATCCCAACTCTCCCATTATAATATTAGAGATAGAATTGCATGCCTTCATTGTCCAGGATACTTCAAAATTTACCTTATGTCATAAAAAGTATTGATTTTTTTTCCAGATGAAACTACCCCAATGGCAATATCGTGCTTATGTTAAGATGTACTCCCTTCTTGTATAAATTTGTTGTTTAATTTATGATATGCTACTTCTATTGAAATTTATCTTTTTGTATTGATGTATTGTTTTCGTCAAGTTGTTCAATTTTTAATGAAATGTACATATTTATATAAAAGTTACTGTCTTGGTTTTAGATGTACAAGTGAATAAAATGTTAATCCAACAGACTACAAGAAATTGTGGTCAAACCAGAAGCTTACAGAGAATATATCCCCAAAATTTTAAATATAAAACAGATTGGTGGAAGCACAAGTGGAAGACTATACGATGATGTGGTACTTCTTAAAGTTTCTTTGTTATCATCATAGCCAAACCTGCAGTTGGTTCTCTTGTTTCATTGATCCTAATTGTTCTTGTAGGATTAAAGGTGACAAGTGTCAGCGTAGGCACATGTTTTTAGTCATACATGCTAGTTGGTCGATTGTTTGCTCCAAGGTCCAGTTCTCAAGTGATGATGATGATGAGTTAAGGATAAGAGATGAATTGTTTCATCCATTTACCGAAAGAACAGATGATTTAATACAAATAACCTGTTCATATTGAAAAGAACAGTTATTCTGATCATACATGATTTGTACCCTGTTATTTGATCTTCAATGGCTAATGCAAATCTAATAAGTCTTTTTCATTCAGCCCAGCTCAAATTTGAAATTCAATGGAGCTTGAACTGCTGCCATCCAAGTTCGGAACCTTAAAACATTGCATTTGTTTGCGCCAAAAAACTCTTTCAAGATACACATGTTGTCGTATGTTTGTGAAAAAAAATTATGTTTCTGGAACAAATTAAAACCTGGTATTGGCATAAAGACAAACTGCTGATCTTGATTTAAACAGTTCGAAACCTTCTTAGTGCTTATGCTACTTTTGTACTAGTCACTCTTAGAATCTATTTATTTTTGTGACAGTCTTAAAATGTTTGGTCTTTTTTGTTTTTAAGCAATTTGGACATAATAGATCACCGTATGTATGAATGGCATTTGCATTGTGACTCTCGACCACTAGGAGGATTTGACATTCTTCTGAGAGGATCTTGGTCAAAATCTCCATATGCACACACAGATTAATAGAGATACTTATGAGGGTGAAGCATACATGAGGTGAGGGTTATCAATAGATCTTGACTGCTACAAATATAATTTGCTAATAAATGATTTTGCTGACCTTAATGATGAATATGGAAGTTCTTGAACTTCAGTTTGAAGAATTTCACACAGTATTCTCCTTGATTTCTAAAATTAGCTGTCCATACAATCAAGTGGAGGGATGAGTACTACTAACATCAATAGAAAGAATGCATTATTTTTAGCAGGTTGGTGCCTAATTTCTTTGAAAGAGTCCTTGTTTACGGGACCAAAGTGATTCTAGTATATATTTTTTTGCTTTGGTGGTTTAAATTATATTAAGAGGGCTGGTGCATGTGATAACTGATGATTAGTGCTTAGATTAACTCGTTAACAAACATGTTAGATTCACGATCGTGCATCATAACATTTGCAATCGGAGATCATATCAGACCCCATCGAAGAGGTTCTATTATTCATCGTGTTTGTGTGTTCGTGATCCTTCTTAACTTTTTTTATTATGATAATTTAGCAAACATGTTATTTGTTTAGTAGCGTGTTATTATTTGGATTATATTTGTGATATCTACCAAAGAGAGTGTATTAAGTCTGGTCACCGATGTGTACGTGATATCTCTTGCTTGTGTTATTCTTATTCTTCCCCACCTGGACAAGCTGGAGAGTCATTGGATGTATTGAACGATTCAATTTTAATAATGTTGGCCATTTCTTAAATGTTTTATAATTTTTCTCCAAGGAGTCGAATACTTTATATATAACACCACTAACCAAATTCCAAGAAAGAAAAACATGTCTCAATTATGAATTAACTAATTTCATCCTTGTGCTCGTTTATTGCAGTTGCTCAGGTGTCTCGGATTTGGTTAGGAGCTGCAAAGTGATAGCAAAAGATTCATCAGCAATATGAAAATTTGATGGTGCGGGACATGGGTAATGTACTAATGTGCAGATTTTCTTGTGGATTATCTTATAGTTACTTGCCATGATATTTGCATATTTTGTTAGCATAGTATGTCAGTTTATGGCAGTTCCTCGTACTACTTATTGGAATGCAATGTGTAGATTTCTTTAATGTTTGAGAAGTGCTCCAGGTCGAGGTTTGATTTACACAAATTGAAGACATTATAGATTAGCTTGATTCGTAGGTGCAGAGAATGTCCAACTTCTAGAAGATCAACAACGGAGTATTGTGCGTTTGTAGGCAGAAATCTAGTGTCTTGAGAAAGTAAGAAGCAGCCAGTTGTGTTGAGATTAAGTGCAGAATCAGAGTATAGAGCCCTTATTGATATTACTTGTGAGCTTGTATAAGTGAGAAGACTTCTTGATGAATTGGGGAATAGTATAGTATGACTTAATAAAATTGTATTGTGATAATCAAGTTGTACTCTATATAACAAGAAATCACGTCTTTTATGAACGAAAGAAGCACATTGAGGTGTGGTTCGCAACAAGGTTATTGGGACTAAGGAACCTAGGCAGATTGAGACACGTCATTTGCACACTAGTCATCTCTTAGCTGACGATCTTACAAAGTCCTTGACTGTGCTAAAATTCAGTTTATTTGTGATAAGTTGGATATGTATGACATTTATGCACAGACTCGACGAGGAATCTAAAAATAAAGAGTATTATTAGTATTGTTATATTAGTTTAGTCACATATTGGATTAGAACTAGAGACCAACTTGTATGATTTGCTATTATCCTATATATATATATATGAGGCCTTATATTCAATTCTTTCATCCAATTAAGACTCTGTTTGGCATTGTTGTGGGCCAACCCTGCAGTGGGCCAAAATTGCAATGAACATAAAGCTTTTTTCGGGAACTAGAACTGTTTGGCAACAATAGTTGTAAAACTGTTGTCCGAATGACGAAAGTGTTTTTTTTTATAAATATATGTTTGTTTTTTTATTTATTTAGAAAACCGCAATGAGGTTATAAATCATCAGTCATATAACTAGTGTAAAATAAACAACATTAACGAATTAGGCTATATTGTAACTCTTATTTATTTTGCAAATTTATTAATCTTAGTTATTACATAAACATGAAGAAATACTTATCTTTGAATCAACCCCAACAAAAATAATTCAACAAGAATATGCACCAAATCAGTAGCGAAGCCAGATATTTCAAAATAGGGGTCCCATTTATATTTTGACTGTCGACAAAGTCATCGTCTGCAAACAATAAATTTCAAAACAAAAAAATGAAAAAAATAAAATAAAATTTAAATTATATTGAATCAGAATAAAAAATCTAACAACAAAACTCGTATTTCTATAAATTAAGATATATGAATTATATTTCAACAACTAGATTCAATCTTCCAAAGATTACAATCAACAAACCTATCCATTTAAACAAAAGATGACGATGTTATATAAACTACAACTCTAAAAGAGTGGATCAATGAGTAAAGAGTAATTGTCTAAATGAGAGGGTAAAGATGGGTGGATGAGCAAGTAAAGAGTAAAATTTAAGCTTTCTTTTACTTTGAGCCAATTTAAAATTTATTTAAAGAGTAGTTTTTATGTTAATATTTTAAATATTGGAGGTTAAATTAGTAAATAAAAATGATATTTTATAAATTGGAAACATAATAAAAATAATTAGGGACTTAATCCCTTTTTTAAAATGATTTGTGGTCCAAAATATCTCAGAATAAGGATATATATAAAAAACTTACCATGTACTAGAGAGTTTTGACAAAATTTTGGGGGGCCATTTGTCCCCCCTACCCACATATGTCTCTGCCCCTAAACTCAATAAAAGTATAAAAAAAACAGTTTAGAATATTTTATCCGGCAAAAGGGTCGAATCTTGGATGCGTTGAAAACAACATAACAGAAAATTTTGTTTTTAGGGTTGAGAAGATGAATAATGAGCCCTTAAGAGTGAGGAGAGGGAGGAAAAATAAACAAAAGGGGAGATAGAGGGAGAGATATTTTTCTCTCTCTCATAATTTTGCGAAGAAGAATAGAATGACAGCTTGAGCAATAGGAGGGAAAGAAATGAACGAGCATGAATTATTTATGAAAAAAAACAGATGCGAACATATTTATTTTTATTTATTTCCTAACCAAATTATTTATTTGATTGTGTGGTTTAGGTTTAGGTCTAGTTTTTTTTTTGCTGCTGTTGTTGTTGTTGTAAACATTACGATGTAACTTATCCTCGTACCTGAGACTCCCCTTTAAAAAATAGCTTTTTAAAAGTCCAAAGTCTCAAACTGGTGTGGTAGAATTTTGGAGAGAAAAGGAAGTTTTTGAAAAGGGTAAATTTCACTAAACTATACTTATGTCACAAATTAGCACATAATTATACCTACATATATTTTTTTGCAGTTTAGTGTACAATATACGTAAACTTGTTGTGGTTCACTGTTTCAGCACTAACATTGTCAAATTTTGATCAATTTGACTGATATACCGTGCTATGACCGGTTTAAGCATCCTCTTCCTCTCCCTTACAACTTAAATCATTTTTCTATTTTTGAATGATTAAATTATACTTACTCAAAACAATTTTTTTTCATCTTTCCCTTAGTTTCAATTTTTTTAATAGAGGGATAGGGTAATAAACACATTTGATTAAACAGTATTAGCATCCATGAGTATACTAGGAAAAATTTGCCCCAAAAAATTGTCAAGTAATGTCTAAAATTGATGGAATACACTGATTTGCACTAATAATATAGATAGAATACACCCAGGTGCAAAAAAAAAAAGATATGGGTATAGTCAGTGGCGTAGCCAGGATTTCCATCTAGGGGGCGCGACACTTACTATTAAAAAAAATTATAATAAATACATTTGCAAGCCTCAAAATAACATATATTACTATCAAATGTCACAAACTATTGCAATTACTAAATAGCATTTTTCTTTAGCAATAAAACCCTTCGAGATTTCATATTCTGAAAAAATTGAATGATATCTTCATTATCAATGGCATCCAATACATCTCTTTCAATATATGCAACCAAACAATCATTCATCATCTCATATCCCAATCGGTTTCGTAATGAAGTCTTGATGATTTTCATTGCAGAAAATACTCTCTCTACTGTTGCGGTTACAACGGGTAATAGCAATGCCATTAAAATAAACTAGTAGTTAAACCTTCTCTATTTCCAACTTCAATCATCAGTCTACCTCAAAGTAATTAAGTGCATCAAGCATTAGATGTTCATCTCATAAGTATATGCATAGAAAGAGTAAAAACTAATGGTTAGAATTAGTTACCCACTTTGTGTTTGTTGTTTGATCTATTTCTTACTCCTCTCGAACTCCTCTCAGGTCTCCTTTGAATTTGCGATGAGATTTGTAAGTTGAATTCAAAAGAGGAAAAGAGAAAGAGAATGAAGGTGAATCATAATAGTATATGTTTGTACAAATAGCCAGATTGGGCATTGAACAATGTGAAGTACAAATTTAATGTAGCGCCTTGAACCTGGGTTTTCTCCAAATATCATGAAAATTTGTGGAAATGTTGCTCACATATATAAGATACGTATATAAAAAATTCAACTCTAAACTCCATGTGTTTAAATATAAAAAAAATTCGGAAATTAGCTCAAAATTGGGACAGAAATTAACACTATAATCTGTACCCATTTGGGTTCTAATTTGATTACATATCATACTAATTCAGTCCATTCTCAAACAAATCAGTAACACTGAAACAGAAATTAGCAATCTAATTATCCTATCATATATGAATTCACGAAATTTCAGAATATGAACCCTAATTATCAAAATGTACAAAATTTTTTACTTACAATAGAGTTTGGAATCGATCGACTCCTTGCTCTCTCTCTCTTCTGACCTCCTCTACAAACCCAATTAATCATTTGTAGGTTTTAATGCCTCTTACAAATTCATTATGAAGTGGGTTTGGGTTCAGTAGAGTGGAAACAAAAGAGTGGAAGAAGAAAGAGTAAAGTAAATCGGTAAATGACTAAATGGGTTGGAAACTTTACACATAAACCCTTATTAAATTTCTTTTTACTAAATATATTTTTTTTTGAAATTTTTTTAAAATCCCAGGGGGCGCAGTTGCACCCCCTGGGCATAGAGCAGCTACGCCCCTGGGTATAGTTATCTGCAAAATGGTAAAACATGGGTATAGTTTAGTAAATTTATCCTTTTCAAAATCTGTTTGGCCCAAACGAAGTTTTAAAATAAAAAAAATTTGCCAAACACCTAATTTTTAATCCAAACCGATTTTAGGGCTTTGAAAGAGCTTTTGGGCTCTCTTAAAGCAATGTCAAACAGGCCGAAATGTTATTCCTTTCTTTCATACGATTGTTTCACAGCAAAAACTTTCTTTCATATGATTATATATCAATTTGGCTCCTGAATGGAATTGTGATTATCAATGGGCGCAACACAGGTCCTAAATAATACATTGCTCTGGTCATAGAAGGAAAAGCTTGATTTAACCAATGTCATCAGCAGCAAATACTGACAATACAACACCAAGAGACTACAATGACTGACTAAAAAATACGATCGAAATGGACAAACATTAAGATTAAGATTATTAGAAAGCTCGTAAGAGTTACTGTGCATGCAAGAAAGAGAATATTTACAATAAACAAGGCCAGGGCTACGAATACACCAGATACACCCATAAGGCAGTTATGTACTTCACTTCGCAAGCACCCTCTGCAACTGCACCACAGGAACCCCTTTACCTGGAAAATCACATACATTAACAGCAGAATGTTAGTATCAAATACAACTTTCACACGATCCTAAATAATCAAACAAAAATATTTATTAGTATAAAATGGAGAATTGGAAATATTGAACCTTTAATGGTACAATTAATAGTGATAAAAATTGCTGCCAATTAACAAACATGACTCCAACTGATCATATATGTTAGCAATATAACTCTATCTCACATTTCAGAAGTAAATAGATTTTAAGTTATTTTTAATCAGTGTGATCTTTACAAGATGGAACATGGAAGAACCTTCATGATAAAGAATTTAAATGAGGGTCGGGTATGCTACAATATGGTGCCCCGCCCCTTAGTCATCTGATTAACATCCTGCTTTCATACAAGTTGCAGCATACATTATGATCATAAGTTTTGGTTGAAATAAATTATTTTGATTGTTTAGTTCCATTTTCAGATAGAGCAGCTTTGAAAAAACCAGAGTGTTAACCCTTAGTAAACACTCCTGGTTGATACTGATGTTATCCAGCAAAATGCCTTGCTGTAGCATACAGCATAGACCGCATATGCACCAGCTGTTGCTGATCGTTGCGAACTGGTACTGTTAAACAATCCTTACTTGCCAGAGAACTGACCTTCTTAGTTTGAGACCTATCACTTGCAGGAGAGTCGGCATCTAGTCCATGCCGCATAGGCGGTGCAGGGTGTGAAGGATAAATAGGAGGAAACAAAAGAAGATGGAACAAGAAGAGAAAAGGCAAAGAGGGGAGAAAGAGGAATTCAACGATTGAAAAAGTTGTAGTAGACATAAATGAAGTTCTGCAATCTGCAGAATTGCAACTGTCTCCATCACATCCGCAAGAAAACCGTAATCCTATCTTTGTTTCGTCCTCTTTTCACTCCCCAATGGCGGCGACAACCAAAACGATGGGAAGAAAACCATTCAATTGTAATTTTCCAAATGTTCATTATATCTTTTGTGATAGTTTTCTCTGTCTCCTCCTTTTTTTCAAATTTCTTTCTACATAGGCACATTATTTGGTAAACGTCATTCCATGTTTGATAGCGCATATAAGCAGTTAAAATCCGATTAATCGGAGATTAAGTGGTTATTTTTTTAGCGATTTTCAATATTTTATGATTTAATCTGGTATAATCGGCCAATTGGTGGTTAATCAGCCGATTTTAAGTGGCCGATTAACCAATTAAATCTCCTCCATTAATTTTCATGCTTGTTTGCAATATTTTGGACTCAATTAGGCCTAAACTCAAATCTAAATCCAAATCCAAAGCCCTTATGGTCCTCGCGCAACCCAAACCCGACATGTCGCGGTTCTTTTCTTCTCTTCGCACAAACCCAAACCCGACTTGCCGTTGCTCTCTTCTTCTTCCTTGCACAAACCCAAACCGATTCTCTTTTTCTTCCCCGAGCAAACCCAAATCCGACCTGCGGTCATTTCCCCTACATCATTACAAACTTGGTCCGATCCGCATTTGTTGCACCTCCTCCCCCTCCTCTTGCTGCTAGTGTTGCTGCTCCTCCCTCATTGTTTTTGTTTGCTGAAATTGATCAGCAAACCCGACTCGACCCACATCCAGAATTCAAACTCAGCTCAAACCAAATACTTTCTTCTTTTTCTCTATAATTATATGTTTATATTTGATAATCCCAAAATAGTTTTATTTTAGGGTTTAGGGTTACTACATAATGAGGAAAGATCTTTTTTTGTTTAAATTATATACCTAATTCTAATCCTAATGTATGTGGTAAGTATCAACCTATTCATCTAAATTAATGAATTTGCAAGATCTTTAGTAAAGACTTGATGATTTTCATTTTTATAAGTAACTAACTGAAAACTATAAAAATACATGAAGAAGGGATGGAACATTTAATGCTACTATTTCCATCTAGCTAGAAGGAAGGTAATTGCAACCTCTATACTAGTAAATGAAGAAGCATCGTTGGATCCAAATGCATAACACAGATAAAAGCAAGCATGTTTGAGCAAAGAAACTTAAGGATTGGTTGGTGATATACTTACTCTTCAGGTTTCTCAAGCTTATTATTAAAGACAGGTTGTTACTAAAGAGTGAGAATTTAGATGAAACGGAGGGTGGGGGCATAGACATAGTCATACCAGCAGTAGAAGCAGGGGAACGGGTTTGGCCCCGCTGCGGAGTTGAGGGTTCCGGGTCCGCACACGAATCCGAAATGAGTGGATGAGAGTCAATCAGAGAAGCGTACATGTAGGAATCCGAAAGGAGATAGTCTGCAATCGCCATAGCGATACCTTTGATCTTCCTCCTCTTCTTCATCGAATTTCTCTTCTTCACTCCTTTCTCCATCGTTTCAGTTCTCTCCCTCCTCCTTTTTCTTTTTCTTTTGGGAAATCCTGACTTGACTTGATTACGGGTCGGGTTTTTGAATTTCGTTTTGGGTCGTGGACCTCGTGGTGGTCGGTGGAAGTGGGACGCGTGGAGGACAGAGAAGAAGAGGGGAGAAGACACTTGCTGGCTGCTTCGTAGCGTGGGATGGGCACGGATTCTAAAGCTGTTGGGAGAAACTTTTTAGGCTTCTCCCACACAATGGCCCACGCGAAATTAGTCCTCCAAGAGATTAATTAAAGTAATTGATTTAAAATTCAACTGCTATATTATGAAGTTTCTTATCGATTGAACTCACTCATCTAACTGAAAAATATTTAAGTAAAATGGTTTACAGGTATTCGGAGATAAAAATATACATTTCTTCACCTAAATGGAACTTAGGTCGATCGGAATCTTTTTTTTCCACTTTTTTTTTGTCTAATTCAAATCCGCGCTTGGGTCAAAATATACATTTGGACATATGGGCCCGTAAGAGGTTCAGAGTCTGATACCCTCTACATACAATGTACATACTCTCCTTTCCAACCTGCCAAATGTGATCTCTACTAGTAAGGCTCTTAGTTAGTAGTGAGAGGTCGAGGATTGAAGCCTTGCTTGCATCATTCCTTTTGTTCTAAGTTTATTGTGAGAGTGCTTGTGTTGTGTGCATGTACGTGACCTTGTTTAAAATAAAATATAAACACAATACAACATATGCTTGTACCCTTAGGGCGAAGCAACAAAGATCATGAAGTGTATATCACAAAAAAAAAAAAAAAAAAAAAAAAAAAAAAAAAAAAAAAAAAAAAAAAAAAGGATCATGAAGTGGATGATGGACCACAAGACAATACCCCTCTAGCACTTGGCCCGTGTCATCTATGAACACAGGAACAAGTTTGTAAGTGCCCCCGAGTATTCAATGTCCAATGTCAAATGAACTTGCACTGCAGCAGTTTACAATGCCGCAAAACTTAGTCTTCAATTTAATTTGTTTGGTAACCGGACAATTCGCAAACTCCCTACCCGATTGAGAGAAGAGTTGTGTTGTTTATATCTACTTTGAATTAGGGTCGTCATTAACAACCTCACAATGTGATAGCCCATTGTAAACAAACCGATGACATTTAAAGAGTAATTCAAATTCATGATTATCTTTAAGATACAGTTTAAACTAAACCTCTTATCATGAAAAGATTTAAACTATCTAGCTTATCCAAAAACACCGGGATATAGAGATAAATGATTATCTGTAAACCGTATATAAAAGGCAACTATAAATACTCCTCTAGTCCCACCATAAAAAAAGTAAACAATATTTTTTTCACAAACGCTTTTTCATAATCTTCATGTTTACGGAGAAACAATCAAACGCCGGTAAGAAGTCAGCAGGTTCGCTTTTATTGTTTGTAGAATAATTCATAAATTATCTGTTTGCTTCCACACCGAAATCAGCAGCAACAGTATTTTAATAGTTAATGAGTATTTTTATAAAATTACACTTAGAAATTTCTTGTGCCGGGCAAATTCTAATAACGTTTGGTGATGGGCCACAGTGTAGAAACTAATTACTGCACCTATTATGCGCCGTCGCTGTTCAATGAAGTCTTACCCTAAATCAATCAAACTTTCAGCTTAAAAAATAAACCCAAAAACAAAACCAAAAAAAAAAAAAAAGCAAAAATCCTTCAGGATCTCTTTTTCTTTTTAAGGTCGAAGATTGATGGCGGTCCCCGAAGAAGTACTGGATTCCATCAAAGAAACCCTAGAAAACGTGCACGAAGTTGAAAGCAACCTTATCGACTTCTTGGCAGCGGTGGCCGCCGACCCTGACGCCCTCGCCGACCTCCCTCCTCTCCAGCGATCACGTGCTTTCCTCGTGCTTGCGCAGGCCGCGACCACTCTCTTATCAGGTAACAATAACTCATACATTGAGGTTTCTTTAATTTCCTGTTAATTTTACTTTTAATTAAGGTTCTCTTTGTTGGGTTTTTTAATAAAATAATATTTTAAATTTTGAGCAGTGAGGTTGAGATGCAATGGGATTCGACCTGACGACCACCCCATCAGAACGGAGATTGTAAGAATTATTATTATTATATATATATATATATATAAATATTTCGTATGGTTTGATTTTAGTAGGGTTTATTATTCATTAGTGAATTTATGCATGAACTTTTCATTTGGGTGTGATTTGGTTGATGATTTTGCATAGGGGTTTACTTGCAGGAACCATTATGGTTGTTTCTATAATGCAAGGGATTTTGTTTGTTTACTTGATGGTTTAATTTGTTAGGTGTGAATTTAATGTGAGGAACTGTAGTTGGGCAAAGCTTTTGTTGGACAGATTAAATTTGTCTATTATTTTTTGGTTTAATTACTGTCCAATTTAAATGATGATTTACCATCCAGGTTTGACTTATAGGAGAGAGTAAGCTTATACTTATCTATTTATTTAATATATAGTTTAATTTTCTTGTTGTGGAATTTAGTGAATTTTCGTTTGTAGTGATTTTACTTTTTCAGCTTGGGTTTTGTTTGTCTTGGTAATTTACCATTTGGGCTTTGTTTGCAGGAGAGGTTGAGCCCCTTTTTTTCGTTTGTTTGTGGTCCAATTTATTAGATTTTTTGGGTTCATTTTAGTGCAAGAACTTTTACTTGCGAGTGCTCTTGTTGAAGATTTAGGATATGGGTTTTAATTGTATGGGAGAGAGAGAGAGGGGGGGGGGGGAGAGCTTTTTTTTTTAATATTGTTAACACCATTGTTTTAAAAAGCTCCAAAAAGCGACAAGCGGCAAGCCACACCTAATTTAGGGAAAAACTTGTTCGAAAAGCCTTTCTAAAAAGGCACTTAAAAGTCTGGTGAGTTTTAATTAAATTGTTATTGAGTTAATTTCTTACACATTTCTCCATGACTCATACCCAATACTTAAATACACCAACTTCAAATTCCCTAATCATCTTTAAAGTGTCATAATCTCTTCGAAAAAAGTCCTATTTAATATTTTCAATTGTGGCTTCAATGGGACTACAACTACTTCAGTTTTCCCTTCGACTTCATCTTTTTGAATATTTTTTAATTTAATTTTAAAAAAAATTTGCTTAACCTACGGCCAAGTCCTCATAAGCAAAATCAAAGGTCCGACGAACCTTGCTTCACGTTAGTGTATATGTTCAGTAGTGATTTTATATTTTTATGCATGAAATTTTGCTTGGTTGTGATTCTGATGACGATCTACCATCTAGGTCTACCTATTGGCAGATTAAGCTTGTTCCCTTTTTTTGGTGGGTGTAATTTAGTGGTGTTTATTTAGTAGTGATTTTATGGAAGAAAAATAACTCGGTTGTGCTTATGTCGGTAATTTACCATCCGTGTTATACTTGTTTGAGATATTAAGCTTGTGTTATTTTGTTTGTTTATGGTCTAATCTATTGAATTTCCTCATTAGTTATTTTACAGAAAATTTTCCTTCGGCGTGGTAGCGCTGATAATTAATCATCTCAGATTAAAGCTTGTTTTTAGAAGTATTTATTGTTTAACTTAGTGGAGTCCTTTAATAGTGCTTTTTGCAAGAAGTTTCAAAGTCGTGCTCCAGCTGATGATTTACGATATCGTTTTTATTATATAGGGATTATGATTATTGTTGGTTTATTCATGGTCCAATTTTTTGATTTTTCTTCAGTGATGATATTATGAAAGAAATGTTACCCGGATGTGCTTGTGCTGATGACTGATGGTCTTGGTTTTACTTTCAGGAGAGAATAAGCTTGTGCGAAGAGAAATTGGGGCGATTTAGTGATTGGAGCAAAGGTAATTTATGTTAGATTTTCTAAAATGTGGATCTTGATAGAAGGTGCTACTTTAGTAAGTGTCTTAGCTTTTTATGTGTCTCAATGCCTCAAAATTTTATGTAACTATTGGAATCCATTATTTGTGCTACTTTTCTATGCCCCCTTGGCTTTTGAGAATGTCGACGATCAATGATGCCACACATAATTTAGAATTAAATAAACTCCTCTCTTGTTCATAGAATCTCAATGAGGAAAAGACGGTTGACATCTTCATTGTTCGTACTATCCTTGGTGTGGGGTTATGACACTAAGGGTTGACATAAGGTGATTCAGGTTGACACCTAGTTGTCAACTCCTTCATGGAATCTCTTAGCAATATAATAATCCCATTTTGATGAGAAAAATTGGATATAGCATTCTCTAATCTTGTTATTGTTTTCATTTTGTATTCTTAATTTATCCACTTGGTCAATTAGGTAAGTTCTTTGCGCCTTGTTTTGGTGTAGCAGCTATACTTCAACCTTTCCTCTTCTTCCAAGGGTTTCATTGATTATTGGTCTTTGTTCTTTATTCCTAGTTTCTTTTTTTTTTGCCTTTAATGTTTTGGCATATAGCTTTGAAAATCTGTCTTCCCGTGTTATTGGACTTGTTAACCTTTATTATTTTAACCTGCAACCCTTATCTAAGTGCCACAGGTTGAACATAACCATTAATTAAAAGGAAATACTCGTTCCTAACACTTTGCCATTTCTCTCGTTCAGAAGGCAGATCAGTAACAGTAATGAAGTTGAGTGATTTTAACACAGGAAAGCTATTGAGTATTCAATTCTAGCATATTTAGGGCTTGTCATTGTTTTCTTTCTTTCTTGTAGATAAATAAGTCAGGCTATGTATCTTATCTAAAGTATTATGAAACAGACAATTTATATCAACTTGTATTAAAGTTCTTATTGCAATGTATCTGCAGTTTTGAGTAAGCTTATGAGAGTGAGATGTGGGTTTGAAGTTTCCTAAATTAAGCCCTGATTGATGGGAAACCTACTTTTTGAATGGAATAAGACTGTAATGTCTTCCAAAGTGAATTTTAAAGCATTGCTAAATTGGAATCTAGTTTAGACTCAACAGTCTTCATGGTTTAAGCTGAAATGGAGTCTACTCAACGATCAACAATGGATGCATATTACCTTCAACTAATCATTTGGTTGACATGAACTTCCTTTTATTTTTCATTACTCATTAAATTTAAAGGAAAAACCACAAGGCATTACTTTGTCAATGATGGTGGAAGATTCTCTTCAGTGGCGGAGCCAGACGATTCAAAATGGGGGTCCCAAATTTTTTTTCCCCTGGTATCGACATAATTGAGTCTTTAATAAGAGGTGAATTAGACTTGGGGTCCCAAATTTTTTTTAACTGGGGGGGCCAAATAAAAATTTTGGTCTATATTAGGGGGTTTTACAAAATTTTTGGTCTATATTAGGGAGTTTTACAAAATTTTTGGGGTCCCAAATGTCCCCCCTCCCTCCTTCCTCCCTCCGCCACTGATTCTCTTTCCATGTTGAATTTCTTTAATTAAATAGAACCTTTCTTCTTAATGAATATGAAGAAAGCACTCAAGCTGTTTAATGTGTCCTTGGCATGCTTCTTCAACCAAGCTTTCAGCCTTTTACCATCGAGACTACAAAATACCTGTCTGGGAAGAAAAAAACTAACATGAGACTTTGTTTTGATTTACTTGTATCTTGGTCCCTGGGATATACTATAATGATTAGGATATTTCTGTGTATTGTTCAGTTAGGCCAAGTAATCAACTCTTTCTATAAGCAAGTTCTATAGCTATACTAAAGGTGCGACATCTTAGCTTCCTGATCTATTGACAAGTGATGAGCTTGGCTACCTCCCTTTTTGTTTATTTATTTTTTTGATTTCGGTTGCTGGGTTGGAAATGCTGCTGGATTGGCTCTAATAAGTTTCTGATTTGAGTTCTTGGCTTGCTAATAAAGTATTCTTTTTTCAGTAGCTAGCACATAACCTTATCTTCCTATATAATATCCACTTTGGGTTCTCATCTTGTGATAAAAAAGACTTTTTGTGGAACAGTTTCCAATTGATCTATGTTTTATTGTTCTTTAGTGTGAAGAAACAGTGAAGCTTCATGCATGGTTCTTCTGAAATTGTAATATACATATAAGTGGATATGGACATAACAAGTCTCTTCTTATCCTAATATTATAAATACACTATTTTCTTTAGTCCACCTTTTGCTTCTTGTGAATAATTTAAATGCCTTTTATAAAAAATAAAAAACTATCCTTATTTTCTACAGCACCTTTGCGGCCTTCAACAGTCATTAATCGTCAGGCAGCAACACGTGTTATTGGACATTCTCTACCTGATTTAACACCAGGTACAACTCTAATTTAATTTGTTATGCTTATTTACTTCATGTTCCACTTGTTTTTATCTAATAGGCAAAAACTTATTCAGAACAAAGGCACAGGATGAGCGAAATTAGTAGAGGGGAAGGCACAAGGATTAAATACTTGGAGAACCATAGATCTAAGAAGAGAAGAAAACACTCATCATTCAATGGTAACCCTGCCCGTGCACGGGCTGCTGCAGAAGAGTTTCTTCAGAAAGCGGCTCGCGAGCTTCTTGGTTTTGACGATTCTGAAGTGAAGGGTCCTCTACAAAATGAGGTCTCTGATGAAGAGTGATGAGTAGGCAATTTAGAGTTATTTGCTTCAGCTAATCTCAAATTTATTTTACTAATCCTTTGGCTCGAACTGTGATAATACTTCGTCCTTGACTCCTTGTCATGTATGTATTTGCATTGCTAGATATTTTTCTTGGGGTTAAGTTATGCTGAAAGCCCGAGTGTTTATCATTAAAATTAGTTGAGAATTAATTATTTGGTATGGGTTTGGTACTGTTTATTGTTTGAAGAAGTTGATATATGATAACTTGCAAACTGATTTCCCTCTTGCTATACAATACCTTAACAAGTTGCAACCTTTTGATATTTTAAATTGTCTTCTAAATTTATCATTCTTTTCTAACTGAATAGTTTTGGGCAACCCGCTAGTGAAGAGTATATTTTGGGGGTGAGAAGGGCAGGCCTTGGTGGTGTTCATATTACGTTCTAAGGGTTTCTCAGGTGGGCTTTTGGGATAAGGTATTACTTGTTTGATTCGGGATAAAGGTTTGATGCTTGCATGTCAAAATCCATAGAAATTAGAGAACAATATGGAGTGTTATCTTTTTTCTTGTTTAGCAGTTACTTTTAATGGCAATCAGTGTAATGAGCTCCCCTATGTGTATATATAGTGGAGAGCTTTTTGCTAAGCCCCTTCGTTGGACTGTAATTTTCAGTTTAGGATTTTCCTGAACTGTTTGTATGTGTATTTCTATTATGTGATTGTAATTCTTTAGAATGATAGTACTTTGGTTTGAGTTGTATATCTCTTAGTTTGATTGAATTGTCATATGCAATTGTTTGAACTATGTTTCCATTATGAGGTGTTGATTTCCTTGCTGATATGTTGTTTGGACTCATTAGTCGTAGTTCTGAGGACAGAACTCTTCTAAGGAGGGAGTGATGTAGAACCCCGTATTTTCAAATATTATTTTTATATTTGAAAATGAATTTAAATTTATTTTTGGAGATTTAATGAATATTTTCAAAAAAAAGTTATCTTTTGTACACGTGCAAAACACGTGCAAATACCTTTTGAGAAGTCGGAAAAATTTAGTTTTCTTTATGAAAAATCATTATTTAATATTTGAGATTTAATTAGTATTTTTCCAGATTTTTCTGAAATTTATTGGAACTATTTGCAATTTTTGAGAAAGGAAGGACCTTTTTGTAAAATTGACAATTTTAAGGGTTAAAGTGCAAAATGTGATTTCTGGACGTTTTGAACAGTACCAATTGAGATTTTGAAGTATATTTTCTTTTAAAACCAAATTTAAATGAATTTTGATTGAATTTCCAAGGAATGAACTATATATGTAAATTGTATTTTGGAAGGGTTGTTTTGCAAAAGTGTGGGTAAAACCCTAATATTCAATCCGGGATATTTAAGAGAAATTCTCCAGCCGTCATTTCAGAAAATACAGAATTTTGAGATCGTGCTTTGGTAGGGAAAGGCGGTTTTGGATCTAGCAAGGAGGAAGTTTTTCGTGGATCTTCTCTAAATCAAGGTGAGTGACATTTGTTTGTGTTGTTGCTTGATTTTGTGAATGATATGGAATTGTTTGTCTTGATTTATGTGAATGACATCGTTTTGCTAGGTTTTATCATATGAATGATATGATCCTCGTATTGTGATGTGAATGTATGTGAACCATTGTTATTGTTGGACCATGTTTGTGAAACTTATGGATATTGAGTAGATCTTGAGTTATGAGATCATAGTGTTAGAAAACATGTCAAGAATGGATTATGTTTGGATCGGATGACGAGCATCTGGATCTCATGGTTATAAATCAGATTTTTGATTATGGTTGTAAAAGAAACTTAGTTTTTGAGAGACCCTAATGGAAAGACTAGTGATTATGGATCTTGAGAATTGAATTTCGACATTTGGGTGATTGAGTAATGTATCCTTAATGGAGATTATTTGAGGTTTGATTATTTTGCCTGAGAACGAACTATTTTTCATGGACAATGAATCTTTAGAACTCCAGTTTGGATTTTGTATTTAGACCCAAAATATGAACTGTAGGCCGACAGTCGACTAGCCTACTATGCAGTCGACTGGTACGACTCTACTGATGCACCTTCAGTCTTTGGAAAATTGTTCTGGACGGTCGACTTGACTCTTAGCAGTCGACTGATCCACTGAGACTTATTTTTGTTAAATGTGTTCTGGACAGTCGACTTAGACTACTGTCAGTCGACTGGTCCACTAAGAAATATTGTGTTCAGTCCTTTCGGGACAGTCGACTATTAACCTTTTTAAGTCAACTGTTGACTTCTAAGTCGACTAATATGACTTAGTTTATTTTCATAAAATTTTGGATAATTGACCTCTGGGCAGTCACTGGTCTACTGTACAGTCGACTGGTACTGAAGGATCTTCGTAATCTTTATTGATATTTCGAATGATTGGTTTTCAAATAATTCAGTCTATATTTGATCTTCGATTCAGTATTTGATTTTGAGATATTCAGTTATGAATATGATTTTGAGATATTCAGTTGAGCCACCTTTGTTTAGTGGAATTTGTTAGACTTTTGAGTTTGAGTCTCTAGAGGTAGGTGTCCCTAGTATACCGGTGTTGAGATATTTGTGGAGTTATTTTGTTGAGGCCCGTTGAGGCATTTCAGTTATTCAGTTTTGAGTTTAGCCCGGTAGGGTACACCGACTCTAGGAGATTTTGTTGAGTAATTCAGTAACCCAAAAATATTAAGGACAGGCATTAGTAGTGTTATGACGAATGGGAACATGAGTTATGCACCTCAGTATGACTTTAGATGCGAGAATTAATCTCCTGAATTATCCAAGGGATTTACTTGAGATGTGAGACTTATCTCCGGAATTATCCAGGTTGACTACCTGAGATGTGAGATATATCTCCGGAATTATCCAGGTAATTACTTGAGATGTGGGATTGATCTCCGGGATTATCGGAGTCGAGGCGACGCTTGTGGGGTATTCATGTGATGATGTGTCAATGTCTAGATGTGGGATGATCTCCGGAATTATCCAGGAAAGTTACCTGAGATGTGGGATCAATCACGGAATTATCGGGCATGGGCTAATCCTCATAGTTTATCTTTATCTCTTAGTAATCATCGTAGTCTGCATATAGCATTTGTGTTTTCTTGACTCATTTTCATGCACTTGGTTTTACTGATTTCCACACTTGACAATCGGTTTTCGTATCACCTGTTTTCACTTCTTGTTACTTCTTATTTTGGTATATTTGGTTTACTACCTTCTGTTGAGAATATCATGATTTATGTTCATTTACGTTGCTTGTTTGATTTTATGTCACTCACACCATTTATGGCTGACCCCGTTAGTTTTGGGGGTTAGGGACTCTCTCTAGCCTCACATGTTGCAGGTTAATGCTTAGAGTTGGAGATGGAATGCTTAAGTTGGTTTTGAGATATATTTGACGTATAAGAGATTTGTGTAAATTTGTATTAGCAGTGTCGAGACAAATTGGTATTGTAAATAAAGAAATTATGAGTTGAGTTTGTTGAATTCCGCTGTGATTTGTAATAGTTGTTGTAATAAAAGTTGAAAACTTTAGTGGTGTTGTTTGTGTTATTATTACAATTGAAGTGGATTGCTGGGAATGTGCCACGTATATTCTAAGCTCTTATATTAGAAATTTGGGGCGCTACATGGACTGCCGTTCAGGGGGCATTACATCTCCTTACTGTCGCACAGTCTACAGGTGGACCGATACGGAGGCCAGTTCAAACCCCAACTACTAGAGCATCACCTTACTCATCGGTGACTCCGAAGAAGGACCAGAAGTGCTATTATTGCCGTCGAGTTGGACACATACGCAAGAACTGCTGGAAAGCCAACAACCTGTGTCTTGCATGCGGAGCGAATGATCACAAGGTTCGGGATTGCCCGAAGAGAAAGAGTGTCACACCAATAGGAGGATCAAATCCCAGTGGAGGACATACTGGAGAGTGTAATCATGCTCATAACTTGATTACAGAGGAGGCAGAGACCACCAAAGAAACAATTGCTGGTATATTTCGATCTAGTCATACTTCAGTTCCTGCGTCGTTTGTTACCTTCTGCACATTGCATTCATTCTCATCGATCAATCTATTATTGAGTATCATACTAGTTATTTCTTTCTATCCCTATTTTCTTAAATCTTCTGTTGGAAGAGAGTAGGAATTTTGTTGGGCTAAATGGCAAATAAATTGGAAATTGGAATAACAACAAGAAGTCTCTTCACTATTAGAAAATTAGTATTATTACACCTTACAGATATACACTCTATTCTTTTTTCTTCTTTTCTGCTTGTTTCTTGTTCTTATCTTGCTTAATTTTTTCTTCTCCCTAAACCTCTCATTATAGGAATGAGAGAAGAGCAACTGACAAATTCTTCATTCCCGTTTCTCCCGTTTGCGGTACCAATCTTGCCACAATTTCTTTTCAACATTGTTTGGTGGGTGGGGCCCACTTTACCAAATAAGTTTGATAACCCATATTTTCGCATTACCAATCTCTTAATTCTTCTCAATTCATCGATCGCTATCACGTGATATCAGCATCTAGAAGCATCACCATCAAAGTGGCGCAGCAAAAGCATAGCAGAGTCTCTTATTGATTCGTGGAATGAATTTCAAAGCAAATCGTCATCAACATCTCAGGATTCGATGTTATATTTAGAATGGATAGGGAACAAAGTGCAAATATTGACCATAGGCCGGTTATAGGGGCGGTGCATTAATGAAGAAAAGACATGAAGAAGAAGAAATAAAAAGAAGAGAAAGAGAGAGAGAGAAGTCAAAGAAAGAAGAAATAAAAAGAAGAGAAAGAGAGAGAGAGAAGTCAAAGAAAGAAGAAAGAAAAAGAGAAAGAAAGAAAAAGAGAAAGAAAGAGGAAGAAGAAAGAGAGAGAAGTCGGAGAAGGAAGAAGAAAGAAAGAGAAGTCGGAGAAGAAAGAAAGAAAGAGAGAGAAGTCGGGGAAGAAAGGGAAGAAGAGAAAGAAGAAGGCAACTCGGGAGCAAGCTTTGAAGAAGAAGAGAGAGTGGGAAGCCGGTAGCAGAGGCGGGAGCAAGAAAGCAAGAGAAAGAGTAGTAGCTCGGATTTTCTTGGCAAATGGAAAGAAAAGATAAAGAATCGGTGGTAGGGATGAAGAGAAAATTGGTGCAAGAAGAAGGAGAAGTGGGTATGAAGAAATTTTCTTCATCTTCATCATCTTCATTGAGATTCAGCAGGATCTGTGTTTTTGTGGCAGTAGCTCTGACAAAAGAGCTAGCTACCAAGAAGCCGCGATCGAGCTCGGCAAGGAGCTTGTAGAAAGGAATATCGATCTCGTCTATGGTGGTGGGAGCATAGGATTAATGGGCCTAGTTTCCGACGTTGTTCGTACTGGTGGCCGACACGTTTTGGGAGTGATTCCCAAGTCCCTGATGCCGAAAGAGATTACTGGGGGAACTGTGGGAGATGTTAGAGTTGTCTCTAGCATGCACGAGAGGAAGGCTGAAATGGCTCATGCTGCTGATGCTTTCATAGCCTTACCCGGAGGTTATGGAACACTTGAGGAGTTGTTTGAAGTAATCACATGGGCTCAACTAGGGATCCACATCAAACCGGTGGGACTTTTAAATGTTGATGGATATTACGACTCACTTCTGTCCTTCATAGATTCAGCTATGGCTGAGGAGTTTATATCCAGTAAGGCCAGACACATCTTGATTTCAGCACCTTCGCCCAAGGAATTACTCAGAAAATTGGAGGAGTATGTGCCGGAGAGAAATGAGCTTGTGACTCAGCTAAACTGGAATGTTAGCGATGTCGATGGTTCAGATTCTGAGCCTAGACATTAAATTGTTGAGTCCTCCAGTTGACGATGCACAATTTGTCTTTAGTTGTTTTCGTGTCTTTGTACTCTTTGTTTCTTTTATCTTCCGTTGTACTCTCAGTTGAAGAGTATTGCATTCTTCTTAGCTATCCTATATCCCGTCTAAGTAAATTTCGAGGACGAAATTTTTTTTGTAAGGTGGGTAGGATTGTAACTCCCTGTTCCAGTTGTACGTATTTTATTACGTGAATTTTTGTACTTCAATTTTCAGATCAGTTTTATTTTTTCTCTTTGGACTCTTTATCTAAAGCCAGAATATTTTCTGATCAATTCCATAATTTTGTAATTTTTCGACCGGAGTTTAAATACAAATTTTAAACCCTGATTAATCTTAATCCTAATCCTAATCCTAACCCACTCCCGCTAATCACTCACTCCCATTTTTTTCTACGCCTAACTCCTGACTTCTCCTCCTTGTTCATTTTTCCACACCTTGTTCTCATTTTCTCCTTCTACGTTTGATTTTTCTACACCCCCACATGCAGCACTCCTATCCTTTGATTTTTCTACACCCCTCCTATCCCTTCCTTTCTATATATATATACACACACACATGCAGAGCTCCTACCTCTTTCTCTTCTCTTATCTACATTCTTCATTTTCCCTTCTTCACACCCTCTGCCTTCTTCACACCCGAGAGCTCAAGCAACACCCAAGCTCCACTTTATCTTCCACCTTCGAGCCAACGACTCCGCTTCTACGATCCCGTGAACCCCGAAAAATAACCCGACGCCGCGCCACCTTGTTGTTGTCGTCGCTCACCGTTGCTACCGTTGCTCGCTAGCTACCGTCTTGCCGCCATTCTTACCGCCGTTGCGCCGCCATCCGTTGCCGACGTCGCTTCTTCTTTTCGTGGTTAACACCACCACCGAAATCGTCACGTTATAAGGCAAGTACCTTGTACACTATTTTTGTTCTCGTACAAGCATTTTCTTTTGACTCATGGCAAGTAGTCTAGTTATCATCATGTTTTATTGTCAAACTCCATTCTAGTCACTTGTTTCATGCTATATCAACTCCAGAGTGAACCGTTAACACATTTCGAATCGTGTTATCGAATATCGAATATTCAACCTTACTATCTATAAAATTTCTTGACCTTGCACTAAGAAGTCGACCATGTTCCCAATACTGGATTAAAGATTTTCTATGTGAAAATCGTAGCCTATCGAGTACCGAATCCAGAACATCTTACGGTTTCTCAATCGGATGTATAGATTGTGAGATATCGCGATTTTAGTACTGGCATATCGAGAATTTCTGAACCTACACGGGATTACTAACCGGTATCTCGTACTAAGAATTTGACCATGTTCCCAATACTGGATCGAAAAACTTTGTACATGAAAATCGTAGCTCTTCGAGTCTAGATATCCGAAACATCCTATAGTTTCTCAATCGGATGTAGATATTGTGAGATATCGCAGTTTTAGTATTGTGACTTCGAATTTCCAGAATGCGCGCGAAACATCGAAACCAGCGAAGAATGAATTTGTACGCATAGCTACTGTCTTTAGAATGTATCGTGTGAATATGCGTTGGAACCGGAAGAGAGTCTACTTTCTAGAATCTCTGACGGAATCGGATTTGCTTTTCTGTAACAACGGGAAAGTGAATTTGAATACAGATATGTCAAGTTGTCTAAAAATTCATCTCTACGTTTTTGCATATAAACCCATTACTTTTCATATTTAATGAACTGATTGTATTATTGTTCTTATAATAATAACTTGCATAGATATAAGAGGTTGATAGAATGCATTTTATACCACTTGATAATTTATAATAACTACTCTCGATACATGTACTCGTTTTACGTCTCATGTACATGATTACTGCCCTTAATATTTTTCTTGACTAAACTATTTGATTACACCGTTCCACTAGTCGTACCAACTGCATGTTCATAATTAATTATAAAAGAATAACAAGCCGGGGTTATAAGGGTACGGCTTAGTAATGGACAATATAGGGGAGTATACTCGGAAGGGGGCCCGTGTTTTCCGAAATAGTGATTCTTGATTCTTGATTCTTGATTACACAATTCTTGATTACATAATTCTCGATTACATGATTCATGATTATATGTCTTGATACTATCACTGGAAGACCTGAGTACATAATCCTATAGAATTCACTACTTAAGTCTAAACGTCACATGATTGATATGCGCCGAACTTGTGGTATGGGACACAAGATTGCGTGCATTAGATAAGTTAATAAAACAGATAAACTTGAGATTTCCACTAAGCATGATTCTTGATTACAAGATTCTTGATTATATGATTCTTGATTACACGACTCTTGATTACAAGACTCTTGATTATATGATTTTTGATTACATGACTCTTGATTACATGACTCTTGATTACATGACTCTCGATCATTGATTACATGATTATCGATTAACTGAGCCTAGGTTATCAATTGCTTATATCTTGAAGTCTAGAATACACTAGTTACAGTTATTACTTACATGATCATATTGTCCCAGTTCCTTGCTTAATTCCATATTGTATTTGTACTTCTACTTCTTGTTTCTTCCATGTTATATCTTGTTATATTACACCCTTTTTTCTGCTTGTTGCTACTTGCTGCCCGAAACTTGCTCTAACGGGAACTTTTCAATTTTTCTTTGAGTTAATAATTATACAGTTACTGATGGACCCAATAAGCAGACTCTCTAGACGATCGTTGCTACTTCCTTACTACTTCATGTTGTTTTTCTTTCAGTCGCTATTTTATCTAGTTGTTATAGCGAACTGCTTATCATATTATTTTAATTCTGGCACCTTGTACTCCCGGACATCTTGACCCGATGTTGATGTATTATTCAAATGTTGGTATTCTATTTTCAGCTCATGTGATTATTATATTTGTCTGCGTGAATGTGTTATAAAGATCTTGTTGAGCTTAAAATTGTACAGCTTATGGATGATGTATATCATTCGCTGGGCCTCAGTTGCGTGCCTGTATTTCTTTATAGTGGGAAGCGGGGTGTGACAGTACCTCGAGTGTTTTGCTAGCTCCTTTTTCCCTGCTAGTTTTGGTTCTAGCTCCTTTTTCCCTGCTAGTTTTGGTTTTACGGCTTGTAAAACTCCGATTGTAAGACTTTTTGATTAATGTTATTGGTTTGCTCGGCTGGAGTCGCAAGACTCTATCCGGTTCATTAAAAAAAACACGGCTGGAGTCGCAAGTCTCTATCCGGTTCATCAAAAAAAACAAGAGTCCTGTCTTGTATTGATGAGAGCATGAGGAAATTTTTGAGTCACAAACAGCACATGCCACCCAATCGATCATTCTTTTGGGAGAAATGCTACACTTACATTGTTTCTTACCCCAAACATACATGGGGTTTGTCTTTTAGTGGTGATTGGACCTTTTCCATTTGTCTTTTAGTGAGGGATGGACCCAATGATCACTAAAAGACAAACCCCATGTATGTTTGGGGTAAGAAACAATGTAAGTGTAGCATTTCTCTTCTTTTGGATTGTAATCTCAAAAGTGTATGTTGGGCCTTTTGACTGATGGGATTGTTGGCAAGTCACTTCCATCTTACACTTTAGGTATATATATATAATAAACAGAGAAGGGAAGCTGGAGAGGGACTAAACTTTTAACTTTTTTAACATCCCTTCTTTGACCGACAAGTTGTGCTCTCTCCTTTGAATTAATTTAAACTATAGTAATCTGCACGTGCGATTCACATTCTAATTAAAAAAAATTATGTAGTAAATAATAAAGCGTAATCTGGCATTGAACCTGAGACATCTCTTTACTTATCACATACTCTTTATAAATTACCTATAGTGGCACAAACTTTTATTTTATATAGGTGACACTCATACAGACTTGCAAACAAGTCCAAGCAACGCAGCTCAGAGTAGCAGGAAGAAGAGAAGCAGAGTGATACCTGCTCATTTGAAGGATTATGTGATATAAGGGGGGACCTGGGCTCCGCACGTGCAATTTGAAGTAAAAGGGTGGCGGTAAAGGAATGTACAGCTGTAATAGGGTATAAATAAGAGTAGAGAGATAGAGGGGTATCGAAATTATCTGTAACAAACTCTCTAAACCCTTCTTCTTGATTCCTATCTTGTTCTTCCCCAAATCTTCAAACCCTATCTTGCATTTCAATTTGATCAATACAAGCTCTATTGAGCACGAATTTGCTGTAGAACTTGGTTTTGAAGCTGTGATTGTGAATTGTTGGTATCAATTGGTGCTTTCACTGATTTGGATTCAGGAATTTGTTCAGTACCTCACCGACGTGAATCTAAGCAATGGCGGATGGTAGACGATCACTGGATGAGGTGAAGGTGGTCATTCGATTCCATGGTGACCAATTGCAAACACTTACTACTGATGTCGAGGCGTTGAAGACGATGATGATGGATATGGGTCATCGTTTTCAAGTAGTGGAAGAGAGGCTTGATCAGGTCTTGAGTAGGGCTGCAATCGAGCCGAGCCGAGCCAAATATCTTCAGGCTCGAGCTCGGCTCGTTAAGGAATCGAGCTCAGTTCTGAGCTCAAGCTCGGCTCGAGCTCGGTTCGAGCCGAGATTTGACTGAATTTGAGCCGAATAGCTCGCGAGCTTAGCCTAAAATTAAAAAAAAAACCCAAACTCGAGCTCGGCTCGTTAAGCTATCGAGCTCGTCTCGAGTCGAGCTTTGACCGAGCTCAAGCCGAATAGCTCGCGAATAGCTCGATTCGTTTGCAGCCCTATTCTTGAGTCGACCTGCTACATCGGTGATTCCTGCCTCAGAGAATCTGATCACTGTAAGAACTTCTAACACCACTCCCAATCATGCGAACTCTTTCAAGAATCCTAGATTGGATTTTCCTAGGTTTGATGGCAGTAATCCCATGGGATGGTTGTTTAAGGCCAATCAGTTCTTTGCTTATCATCTAATACCTCAAGAGTAGAAGCTGAACATCGTTTCTTTCTATATGGATGGTAAAGCTTTGGTGTGGTTCCAATACAAGTTTAATAATGGTGATTTTCTAAATTAGGAGGTTTTTGTTAAGGAGTTGGACATTAGGTTTGGGGTCTCTCCCTATGTTGATCATACTGGCCAGTTATTCAACTTGACACAGACATCTTCCTTATCAGAATACCAGAATCAGTTTGATATGTTGATGAATAAGACTAAGGGGTTATGTGACACTCACATTTTGAGCAATTATATTTTAGGTTTAAAACCTGATATTAGACATGAGGTGTTAGCTCATAAGCCTACATCTCTAAGTGATGCTATTGGGTTAGCTCGATTGTAGGAAGAGAAGTATCTGGAGAGTAGAACTCCTTGGAGTAGAGGCCACACTCATCGACCACCATGGCAACCTTCACCAAGCACTCTACCCCCTCTGCTTCCTACTCCGTCTACACAACCTCAAAATGCAGTGCCTCCAAAAATGTTTGTGAAGAAAATTCCTCCAGCTGAGTGGGCAATGAGAAAGGAGAATGGCTTATGTTCAATTGCGATGAGAAGTATGTCCCTGGTCACAAGTGTACAAAAAAATTTCTTATGCTTTTGTTAGATGAAGATGAATCACATGATACTATATCAGATCAAGAAATTATAACTGATACATATGTACAGACTGATACCAGTGGGGTTGACCCTTGCACACCTGAGATCTCTTTCCAAGCATTTTCAGGGCAAACAACTTTAAGAACTTTGAGGGTGCCAGGGCATATTGCAGCTACACCTGTTCAGGTCTTCATTGACTCTGGCAGCACAAACAATTTCATTCAAGAACGAATGGTAAATTTTTTGAATATACCAATTCAACCTTCTTCTCATTTTAGTGTGATGGTGGGTAATGGTGAAACTCTCAAATGTGAAGGTAAATGTGTAGGAGTGCTAGTTACCATTCAGGGTTATTCATTCCTCATTTATTTTATGTACTACCAATTTATGGATCTGATCTAGTCTTGGGAATTCAGTGGTTAAGATTGCTTGGAAGAATTGTATTTGACTTCAAGGCAATGACTATGGAATTCATCCATAATCAACAAGCAGTTAAGCTACAAGGTGGAGAGGGCCAATTAGCCACACAAATGCAGTTGACTGCATTAAGGAGAGAGGTTTCCATTGACTCTATTGGGCAGTATTTCCACTTGATTTTACAAGAAGAGTCACCTGCTCAGGTGATCCATGGTGATATTGAGAAGTTGTTGCAGCAATATGCTCCACTGTTTGAGCCAGTCACTGGTCTTCCTCCAAGTAGAGAGTATGATCACCCTATTCATCTATTACCTGACACTTCTCCCACAAATGTTAAACTGTATAAATACCCTCACTTTCAAAAAGAAGAAATTGAGAATCAAGTGATAAAAATGTTGCAGGATGGGATTATCAGACAGAGTAAAAGTCCATTCTCTTATCCAGTTTTATTAGTAAAAAAAAGATGGTATATGGCAGTTTTGTGTTGATTATAGGGCCTTGAATGCCATAACAATCAGAGATAAATTTCCTATACCTACAGCTGAGGAATTATTCGATGAATTGTATGGAGCTGCATACTTTACAAAGCTTGATCTCATGGGAGGGTACCACCAGATCAGAGTGCAAGCCAATGACATTGAGGAGACTGCATTTCGCACGCATGAAGGCCACTACAAATTTTTGGTAATGCCTTTTGGCCTCACTAATGCACCGTCTACATTTCAAGCCGCAATGAATGCTATTTTTAAACCTTTTTTTAGGAAATTTGTGTTAGTTTTCTTTGATGATATTTTGGTATATAGTGGAGATTGGGAAACTCATTTGAAGCATCTGTTTGAGGTGTTGAGGACTTTGGAGCACAATCAGTTCTATGTGAATAAAAGAAAGTGCGCGTTTGGCAAACAAGCAATTGAGTACTTGGGTCATGATATATCAGTAGAGGGAATTAAAGCTTATGCGTCAAAGGTGCAAGTTGTGCAAGAGTGGCCTAGACCAAAGAATATCAAACATCTCAGAGCATTTCTAGGCTTGACTGGTTACTATATGAGATTTGTTAAAGGGTATGCATCTTTGGCATCACCTCTTACTGGTTTGTTGCAAAAGGAAGCTTTCACTTGGTCTGCAGATACTGAGAAGGCCTTTACTACTCTCAAAATTGCATTGCAGAACACCCCAATATTGTCCTTACCTGATTTTAGTAAACAATTCATAGTGGAAACTGATGCCTCAGGAAAGGGGATTGGGGCAATACTTCAACAAGAGGGGCATCCATTATCATTTTTTAGCAAGAAGATGTCCCCAAGCATGCAATCGGCGTCGACATATGTCAGAGAATGTATGCCATCACTGAAGCAATAAAGAAGTGGAGGCAATACTTGTTGGGAAGAGCATTTGTTGTCTTAACTGATCAACAAAGCCTTCAATATATGGTTAATCAGGTTGTTCAAACTCCAGAGCAACAAAAATGGATATATAAACTAGAGGGGTATGATTTTAAAATTGTGTATAAACCTGGCAAATTAAACTCAGCAGCAGATTGGTTGTCAAGGGTGCCTCATGATGAATTTTGTGAATTTGAAGCTGTGATTTCAAGGCCAAATATTTTGCTCTTGGATACAATAAGGGAAGAACTGCTGAAAGATGGGGAGTATAATTCTATTATACAAGAGCTGCAGTTGAATCCATCTGCAAGGCCAATGATGATACTCAGAGAAGGGTTATTGTTGTACAAAGGGAGAATTATTGTTCGTAAGGTGTTGCAGTCTGAAATTTTGGGTGAATGGCATTCTTCACCAATAGGAGGTCATGCAGGGGTTGCCAAGACTACTGCTAGGATCAGAGAGTCGTTCTATTGGAAGAATATGAACAGAGATATTTTTCGGTACAACAAACAATGTGCAGTATGTCAACAAACTAAATATGAAACTACTAGACCTAGGGGGCTGCTACAACCATTACCTATTCCTAATCAAGTGTGGGAGGAGTTAACTATGGATTTTATTACGGGCTTGCCTAACTCTCAAGGTAAAACAGCTAATTTCGTAGTGGTGGATAGGCTAAGTATAGCCACTTCATTGCCCTTGCAAATAATTTTAATGCAGTTAAGGTAGCTGAGATTTTTGCTGCTAACATTGTTAAACTCCATGGAGTGCCCAAATCAATAATCTCAGATAGAGATCCCATATTCTTGAGTAATTTTTGGAGGGAATTATTCAAATTGCAAGGCACAACTCTGAACATGAGTACATCTTATCACCCACAAACCGATGGTCAGTCGAAAGTTGTGAATAGATGCTTGGAACAATACTTGAGAGCTTTTGTCAATGAAGAGCCAAAGAATTTGGTGAAGTCTTGGGATTACCAGAGTTTTGGTATAACACATCTTGGCACTCTTTAGCGAAAATGACTCCTTATGAAATTGTGTATGGAAGGAAGCCACCATGTGTGCCAGATTATATTGCAGGTAATGCAGTGAATGTTGTTGTTGATTGTGAGCTCAGTGTGAGGCATGAGTTGCTTAAGAAGTTGAAGCAGAATTTACTTGATGCACAAGTGAGAATGAAAAATAAGGCTGATGCTCATCGCAGTGAAAAAGAATTCAATGTAGGTGATTTGGTGTATGTTAAGCTGCAAGCTTATCGACAGCACTCAGTTGTACCAAGATTTTTTCAGAAATTAGCAGAGGTTCTATGGTCCTTATAAAATTGTCAAAAGAATTGGGAAAGTTGCTTATCAGCTTCAATTGCCTGAAGGGGCCATGATACACCCAGTGTTTCATGTTGCATTGCTGAAGAAGTTTCATGGTGATCACCAACCATTAGTGCCTACTGAATTACCTACAATTACTGGGTAAAATGGTGTGATTTTTCAACCAGCTGCAGTGAAGGGCAAGAGATTGATTAAAAGAGGCCACAGACTTGAAGAACAATTGCTTATCAGTTGGGAAGGATTAGAAGAAAGTGAAGACAGTTGGGCTGATATGATCATGAAGGCTTTTCCACACCTGAACCTTGGGGACAAAGTTCAAAATTCATGGGAGGGTAATGATACAGACTTGCAAACAAGCCCAAGCAACGCATCTCAAAGTAGCAGGAAGAAGAGAAGCAGAGTGATGCCTGCTCATTTGAAGGATTATGTGATATAAGGGGGGACCCGGGCTCCGCACGTGCAATTTGAGAAGTAAAAGGGTGGCGGTAAAGGAATGTACAGCTGTAATAGGGTATAAATATTAGTTGAGAGAGAGAGGGGGGGGGGGGGGGGGGGGGGGGGGGGGGACATCGAAAATATCTATAACAAACTCTCTTAACCTTTCTTCTTTATTCCTATCTTGTTCTTCCCCAAATCTTCGAACCCTATCTTCTTGCATTTCAATTTGATTACAAGCTCTATTGAGCATAAATTTGCTGTAGAACTTGGTTTTGAAGCTGTGATTGTGAATTGTTGGTATCAGACACTTTTGTAAATAATTATATCGTTAATAAATTTGAACTTTGAGGGTATTATGGTAACTAACAACAGCTGAGTAAATAAATGGTTAATATAACTCCTACCAAAAAATAAATGCTTGAGATTAGATGGTTGAATGTCTACAAATGACAACCCCAACTCTCCCATTATAATATTAGAGATAGAATTGCATGCCTTCATTGTCCAACATACTTCAAAATTTACCTTATGTCATAAGAAGTACAGATTTTTTTTTCCAGATGAAACTACCCCAATGGCAATATCGTGCTTATGTTAAGATGTACTCTGCTTCTTGTTTAAATTTGTTGTTTAATTTATTATATGCTACTTCTATTGAAATTCATCTTTTTGTATTGATGTATTGTTTTCGTCAAGTTGTTCAATTTTTAATGAAATGTACATATTTATATAAAAGTTACTGTCTTGGTTTTAGATGTACAAGTCAAGATTAACCTTCATTTTAATAGAAGACAATAAATTCTAGTGCAAAAGTCAATAAACACCGACATCATTTCCATTTTAATCAAGAAACCCCCAACGTTTATTTTGGATAAAAAAAACTCCCATATGCCATAATTATGGACTAAAATGTGGTTTCTTGATTAAAATGGAAACGATAGGGGCATTTATTGACTTTTGCTAAATTTTAACTGACGGATAGAATTTCTGAAAATGGATTGAATGATGAGGGGTTTAAAGTGAATAAAATGTTAATCCAACGGACTACAAGAAATTGTGGTCAAACCAGAGGCTTACAGAGAATATACCCCCAAAATTTTAAATATAAAACAGATTGGTGGAAGCACAAGTGGAAGACTATACGATGCTGTGGTACTTCTGAAAGTTTCTTGGTTATCATCATAGCCAAACCTGCAGTTGGTTCTCTTGTTTCATTGATCCTAATTGTTCTTGTAGGATTAAAGGTGACAAGTGTCAGCGTAGGCACATGTTATTAGTCATACATGCTAGTTGGTCGATTGTTTGCTCCAAGGTCCAGTTCTCAAGTGATGATGATGAGTTAAGGATAAGAGATGAATTGTTTCGTCCATTTACCGAAAGAACAGATGATTTAATACAAATAACCTGTTCATATTGAAAAGAACAGTTATTCTGATCATACATGATTTGTACCCTGTTATTTGATCTTCAATGGCTAATGCAAATCTAATCAGTCTTTTTCATTCAGCTCAGCGTAAATTTGAAATTCAATGGAGCTTGAACTGCTGCCATCCAAGTTCGGAACCTTAAAACATTGCATTTGTTTGCGCCAAAAAACTCTTTGAAGATACACATGTTGTCGTATGTTTGTGAAAAAAAAAATTATGTTTCTGGAACAAATTAGAACCTGGTATTGGCATAAAGACAAACTACTGATCTCGATTTAAACAGTTTGAAACCTTCTTAGTGCTTATGCTAGTTTTGTACTAGTCACTCTTAGAATCTATTTATTTTTGTGACAGTCTTAAAATGTTTGATCTTTTTTGTTTTTAAGCAATTTGGACATAATAGATCACCGTATGTATGAATGGCATTTGCATTGTGACTCTCGACCACTAGGAGGATTTGACATTCTTCTGAGAAGATCTTGGTCAAAATCTCCATATGCACACACAGATTAATAGAGATACTTATGAGGGTGAAGCATACATGAGGTGAGGGTTATCAATAGATCTTGACTGCTACAAATATAATTTGCTAATAAATGATTTTGCTGACCTTAATGATGAATTGGGAAGTTCTTGAACTTCTGTTTTAAGAATTTCAAACAGTATTCTCCATGATTTCTAAAATTAGCTGTCCATACATTCAAGTGGAGGGATGAGTACTACTAACATCAATAGAAAGAATGCATTATTTTTAGCAGGTTGGTGCCTAATTTCTTTGAAAGAGTCCTTGTTTACGGGACCAAAGCGATTCTAGTATATATTTTTTTGCTTTAGTGGTTTAAATTATATTAAGAGGGCTGGTGCATGTGATAACTGATGATTAGTGCTTAGATTAACTCGTTAACAAGCATGTTAGATTCACGATCGTGCATCATAACATTTGCAATCGGAGATCATATCAGACCCCATCGAAGAGGTTCTATTATTCATCGTGTTTGTGTGTTCGTGATCCTTCTTAACTTTTTTTATTATGATAATTTAGCAAACATGTTATTTGTTTAGTAGCGTGTTATTATTTGGATTATATTTGTGATATCTACCAAAGAGAGTGTATTAAGTCTGGTCACCGATGTGTATGTGATATCTCTTGCTTGTGTTATTCTTATTCTTCCCCACCTGGACAAGCTGGAGAGTCATTGGATGTATTGAACGATTCAATTTTAATAACTAGCTATTTGCACGCGTGCGATGCACGCCCTAATATTTTTTTTTTCTTTTTTATGTAAATACTACGATTGTTTGAAAAAAGTACGATAAAGTAAAACATTCCACTGGTATCAAATTTTTTTCATAATCAGAAAAGCAACTACAAAAAATAACCTCTAAGATAACAATCTTCATAAACATCCAACTTACATGGGCTCAACCAGGAATTGGGTCACCCACCTTGCATCTTTCCCGATCAAATGACTGTGATTAGCAACCCGATTAGCCAGTGTGTTGCCCTCACGGTATAATTGAGAAATTTTCACCATATACAACACTCGTAGTAATCTCCTGTATAAATATGTAATTACTCTTAACAAAATGGATAATTAATGTTTCAAATTTTCTAGTAGACTAATAATCTCTAACAATTTTTAATTAACTAACCTGAAATTAAGCATTGAAGGATCCCTACATGAGAATGGGAAAATAATTGCAGTAAATTGAAGTAATATCAGTTGGGTTATTACCTCCGGCAAATTATGAGGTGGGATTCCGATATAATCGAGAGAGAGAGAGAGAGTAAAGTCAGGTGTTTGAAAGAGAGCAGAAGAATGAATCTCGGATTGGATTGGATTGGATTGGATTTTCTTTCTGGAGATGTTTACGGGACCTTTGACGGTCGGCACTAATTTAAAAAGAATAATTGTCAGCAGTGAAGTTTTCGCATGTTACCTTCATGTTACCTTCATCAGTGAAGTCTTCGAGCTAAGCTTATCGTTTGCATGGTGGGGTCCACAGTGCTACTTTTTTTTTTCTTTTTCTTTTTTAAATCTCAACTTGAAGAGACGTGGTTTTTTAAATCTCAACTTGAGACGTGGAAAGAAATTAAGGTTGGAGATGAATAACTCCATGGTCAATTATTATTGTTAAGATCAAGAATGCATGCATGCTGAATTTTGAACAAATTGCTAAGATCAAGTCTGTGTGAAATAATTGTGAAGAGAATAATTCCATGGTCAATTATTATTGTTAAGATCAAGAATGCATGCATGCAGAATTTTGAACAAATTGCTAAGATCAAGTCTGTGTGAAATAATTGTGAAGAGAATAATTCTATGGTCAATTATTATTGTTAAGATCACGAATGCATGCATGCATAATTTTGAACAAATTGCTAAGATCAAGTCTGTGTGAAATAATTGTGAAGAGAATAATTCCATGGTCAATTATTATTGTTAAGAGCACGAATGCATGCATGCATAATTTTGAACAAATTGCTAAGATCAAGTCTGTGTGAAATAATTGTGAAGAGAAAATTAGATTTCGCATCTAATTTTGGAGGGATCAAGAACAAAAATTGACAGATTTAACCCTGTATTTTTTTTTAGGTGTGTTATGTCTATGAGGGCATGATAGTAAAAAGCCGCTAAAATAAGGCTTTGCTTAATAATAGTATAGAAATTGCTAAGATCAAGTCTGTGTGAAATAATTGTGAAGAGAAAATTAGATTTCGCATCTAATTTTGGAGGTCTCAAGAACAAAAATTGACAGATTTAACCCTGTATTATTTTTTAGGTGTGTTATGTCTATGAGGGCATGATAGTAAAAAGTCGCTAAAATAAGGCTTTGCTTAATAATAGTATAGATGTTGGCCATTTCTTAAATGTTTTATAATTTTTCTCCAAGGAGTCGAATACTTTATATGTAACACCATTAACCAAATTCCAAGAAAGAAAAACATGTCTCAATTATGAATTAACTAATTTCATCCTTGTGCTCGTTTATTGCAGTTGCTCAGGTGTCTCGGATTTTTGGTTAGGAGCTGCAAAGTGATAGCAAAAGATTCATCAGCAATATGAAAATTTGATGGTGCGGGACACGGGTAATGTACTAATGTGTAGATTTTTCTTGTGGATTATCTTATAGTTACTTGCCCTGATATTTGCATATTTTGTTAGCATAGTATGTCAGTTTATGGCAGTTCCTCGTACTACTTATTGGAATGCAATGTATAGATTTCTTTAATGTTTGAGAAGTGCTCCAGGTCGAGGTTTGATTTACGCAGATTGAAGACATTATAGATTAGCTTGATTCGTAGGTGCAGATTGGGCAGAATGTCCAACTTCTAGAAGATCAACAACGGAGTATTGTGCGTTTGTAGGCAAAAATCTAGTGTCTTGAGAAAGTAAGAAGCAGCCAGTTGTGTTGAGATTAAGTGCAGAATCAGAGTATAGAGCCCTTATTGATATTACTTGTGAGCTTGTATAAGTGAGAAGACTTCTTGATGAATTGGGGAATAGTATAGTATGACTTAATAAAATTGTATTGTGATAATCAAGTTGTACTCTATATTACAAGAAATCACGTCTTTTATGAACGAAAGAAGCACATTGAGGTGTGGTTCGCAACAAGGTTATTGGGACTAAGGAACCTAGGCAGATTGAGACACGTCATTTGCACACTAGTCATCTCTTGGCTGACGATCTTACAAAGTCCTTGACTGTGCTAAAATTCAGTTTATTTGTGATAAGTTGGATATGTATGACATTTATGCACAGACTCGACGAGGAATCTAAAAATAAAGAGTATTATTAGTATTGTTATATTAGTTTAGTCACATATTGGATTAGAACTAGAGACCAACTTGTATGATTTCCTATTATCCTATATATATGAGGCCTTATATTCAATTCTTTCATCCAATTAAGACTCTGTTTGGCATTGTTGTGGGCCAACCCTGCAGTGGGCCAAAATTGCAATGAACATAAAGCTTTTTTCGGGAACTAGAACTGTTTGGCAACAATAGTTGTAAAACTGTTGTCCGAATGACGAAAGTGTTTTTTTATAAATATCTGTTTGTTTTTTTATTTATTTAGAAAACTGCAATGAGGTTATAAATCATCAGTCAAAGTGTAAAATAAACAACATTAACGAATTAGGCTATATTGTAACTCTTATTTATTTTGCAAATTTATTAATCTTAGTTATTACATAAACATGAAGAAATACTTATCTTTGAATCAACCCCAGCAAAAATAATTCCACAAGAATATGCACCAAATCAGTAGCGAAGCCAGATATTTCAAAATAGGGGTCCCATTTATATTTTGATTGTCGACAAAGTCATCGTCTGCAAACAATAAATTTCAAAACAAAAAAATGAAAAAAAAAATAAAATTTAAATTATATTGAATCAGAATAAAAAATCTAACAACAAAACTCGTATTTCTATAAATTAAGATATATGAATTATATTTCAACAACTAGATTCAATCTTCCAAAGATTACAATCAAGAAACCTATCCATTTAAACCAAAGATGATGATGTTACATAAACTACAACTCTAAAAGAGTGGATCAATGAGTAAAGAGTAATTGTCTAAATGAGAGGGTAAAGATGGGTGGATGAGCAAGTAAAGAGTAAAATTTAAGCTTTCTTTTACTTTGAGCCAATTTAAAATTTATTTAAAGAGTAGTTTTTATGTTAATATTTTAAATATTGGAGGTTAAATTAGTAAATAAAAATGATATTTTATAAATTGGAAACATAATAAAAATAATTAGGGACTTAATCCCTTTTTTAAAATGATTTGTGGTCCAAAATATCTCAGAATAAGGATATATATAAAAAACTTACCATGTACTAGAGAGTTTTGAGAAAATTTTGGGGGGCCATTTGTCCCCCCTACCCACATATGTCTCTGCCCCTGAACTCAATAAAAGTATAAAAAAAATAGTTTAGAATATTTTATCCGGCAAAAGGGTCGAATCTTGGATGCGTTGAAAAAAACATAACAGAAAATTTTGTTTTTAGGGTTGAGAAGATGAATAACGAGCCCTTAAGAGTGAGGAGAGGGAGGAAAAATAAACAAAAGGGGAGATAGAGGGAGAGATATTTTTCTCTCTCTCATAATTTTGCGAAGAAGAATAGTATGACAGCTTGAGCAATAGGAGGGAAAGAAATGAACGAGCATGAATTATTTATGAAAAAAAACAGATGTGAACATATTTATTTTTATTTATTTCCTAACCAAATTATTTATTTGATTGTGTGGTTTAGGTTTAGGTCTAGTTTTTTTTTTTTGCTGTTGTTGTTGTTGTTGTAAACATTACGATGTAACTTATCCTCGTACCTGAGACTCCCCTTTAAAAAATAGCTTTTTAAAAGTCCAAAGTCTCAAACTGGTGTGGTAGAATTTTGGAGAGAAAAGGAAGTTTTTGAAAAGGGTAAATTTCACTAAACTATACTTATGTCACAAATTAGCACATAATTATACCTACATATATTTTTTTGCAGTTTAGTGTACAATACACGTAAACTTGTTGTGGTTCATTGTTTCAGCACTAACATTGTCAAATTTTGATCAATTTGACTGATATACCGTGCTATGACCGGTTTAAGTATCCTCTTCCTCTCCCTTACAACTTAAATCATTTTTCTATTTTTGAATGATTAAATTATACTTACTCAGAACAATTTTTTTTCATCTTTCTCTATCTTAGTTTCAATTTTTTTAATAGAGGGATCGGGTAATAAACACATTTGATTAAACAGTATTAGCATCCATGAGTATACTAGGAAAGATTTGCCCCAAAAAATTGTCAAGTAATGTCTAAAATTGATGGAATACACTGATTTGCACTAATAATATAGATGGAATACACCCAGGTGCAAAAAAAAAAAAAGATATGGGTATAGTCAGTGGCGTAGCCAGGATTTCCATCTAGGGGGCGCGACACTTACTATTAAAAAAATTATAATAAATACATTTGCAAGCCTCAAAATAACATATATTACTATCAAATGTCACAAACTATTACAATTACTAAATAGCATTTTTCTTTAGCAATAAAACCCTTCGAGATTTCATATTCTGAAAAAATTGAATGATATCTTCATTCTCAATGACATCCAATACATCTTTTTCAATATATGCAACCAAACAATCATTCATCATCTCATATCCCAATCGGTTTCGTAATGAAATCTTGATGATTTTCATTGCAGAAAATACTCTCTCTACTGTTGCGGTTGCAACGGGTAATAACAATGCCATTAAAATAAACTAGTAGTTAAACCTTCTCTATTTCCAACTTCAATCATCAGTCTACCTCAAAGTAATTAAGTGCATCAAGCATTAGATGTTCATCTCATAAGTATATGCATAGAAAGAGTAAAAACTAATGGTTAGAATTAGTTACCCACTTTGTGTTTGTTATTTGATCTATTTCTTTCTCCTCTCGAACTCCTCTCAGGACTCCTTTGAATTTGCGATGAGATTTGTAAGTTGAATTCAAAAGAGGAAAAGAGAAAGAGAATGAAGGTGAATCATAATAGTATATGTTTGTACAAATAACCAGATTGGGCATTGAACAATGTGAAGTACAAATTTAATGTAGCGCCTTGAACCTGGGTTTTCTCCAAATATCATGAAAATTTGTGGAAATGTTGCTCACATATATAAGATACGTATATAAAAAATTCAACTCTAAACTCCATGTGTTTAAATATAAAAAAAATTCGGAAATTAGCTCAAAATTGGGACAGAAATTAACACTATAATCTGTACCCATTTGGATTCTAATTTGATTACATATCATACTAATTCAGTCCATTCTCAAACAAATCAGTAACACTGAAACAGAAATTAGCAATCTAATTATCCTATCATATATGAATTCACGAAATTTCAGAATATGAACCCTAATTATCAAAATGTACAAAATTTTTTACTTACAATAGAGTTTGGAATCGATCGACTCCTCGCTCTCTCTCTCTTCTGACCTCCTCTACAAACCCAATTAATCATTTGTAGGTTTTAATGCCTCTTACAAATTCATTATGAAGTGGGTTTGGGTTCAGTAGAGTGGAAACAAAAGAGTGGAAGAAGAAAGAGTAAAGTAAATCGGTAAATGACTAAATGGGTTGGAAACTTTACACATAAACCCTCATTAAATTTCTTTTTACTAAATATATTTTTTTTTGAAATTTTTTTAAAATCCCAGGGGGCGCAGTTGCACCCCCTGGGCATAGAGCAGCTACGCCCCTGGGTATAGTTATCTGCAAAATGGTAAAACATGGGTATAGTTTAGTAAATTTATCCTTTTCAAAATCTGTTTGGCCCAAACGAAGTTTTAAAATAAAAAAAATTTGCCAAACACCCAATTTTTAATCCAAACCGATTTTAGGGCTTTGAAATAGCTTTTGGGCTCTCTTAAAGCAATGTCAAACAGGCCGAAATGTTATTCCTTCATACGATTGTTTCACAGCAAAAACTTTCTTTCATATGATTATATATCAATTTGGCTCCTGAATGGAATTGTGATTATCAATGGGCGCAACACAGGTCGTCCTAAATAATACATTGCTCTGGTCATACAAGGAAAAGCATGATTTAACCAATGTCATCAGCAGCAAATACTGACAATACAACACCAAGAGACTACAATGACTGACTAAAAAATACGATCGAAATGGACAAACATTAAGATTAAGATTATTAGAAAGCTCGTAAGAGTTACTGTGCATGCAAGAAAGAGAATATTTACAATAAACAAGGCCAGGGCTACGAATACACCAGATACACCCACAAGGCAACTGTATGTACTTCACTTCGCAAGCACCCTCTGCAACTGCACCACAGGAACCCCTTTACCTGGAACATCACATACATTAACAGCAGAATGTTAGTATCAAATACAACTTTCACACGATCGTAAATAATCAAACAAAAATATTTATTAGTATAAAATGGAGAATTGGAAATATTGAACCTTTAATGGTACAATTAATAGTGATAAAAATTGCTGCCAATTAACAAACATGACTCCAACTGATCATATATGTTAGCAATATAACTCTATCTCACATTTCAGAAGTAAATAGATTTTGAGTTATTTTTAATCAGTGTGATCTTTACAAGATGGAACATGGAAGAACCTTCATGATAAAGAATTTAAATGAGGGTCGTGTATGCTACAATATGGTGCCCCACCCCTTAGTCATCTGATTAACATCCTGCTTTCATACAAGTTGCAGCATACATTATGATCATAAGTTTTGGTTGAAATAAGTTATTTTGATTGTTTAGTTCCATTTTCAGATAGAGCAGCTTTGAAAAAACCAGAGTGTTAACCCTTAGTAAACACTCCTTGTTGATACTGATGTTATCCAGCAAAATGCCTTGCTGTAGCATACAGCATAGACCGCATATGCACCAGCTGTTGCTTATCGTTGCGAACTGGTACTGTTAAACAATCCTTACTTGCCAGAGAACTGACCTTCTTAGTTTGAGACCTATCACTTGCAGGAGAGTCGGCATCTAGTCCACGCCGCATAGGCGGTGCAGGGTGTGAAGGATAAATAGGAGGAAACAAAAGAAGATGGATCAAGAAGAGAAAAGGCAAAGAGGGGAGAAAGAGGAATTCAACGATTGAAAAAGTTGTAGTAGACATAATTGAAGTTCTGCAATCTGCAGAATTGCAACTGTCTCCATCACATCCGCAAGAAAACCGTAATCCTATCTTTGTTTCGTCCTCTTTTCACTCCCCAATAGCGGCGACAACCAAAACGATGGGAAGAAAACCATTCAATTGTAATTTTCCAAATGTTCATTATATCTTTTGTGATAGTTTTCTCTGTCTCCTCCTTTTTTTCAAATTTCTTTCTACATAGGCACATTATTTGGTAAACGTCATTTCATGTTTGATAGCGCATATAAGCAGTTAAAATCCGATTAATCGGAGATTAAGTGGTTATTTTTTTAGCAATTTTCAATATTTTATGATTTAATCGGGTATAATCGGCCAATTGGTGGTTAATCAGCCGATTTTAAGTGGCCGATTAACCAATTAAATCTCCTCCATTAATTTTCATGCTTGTTTGCAATAATTTGGACTCAATTAGGCCTAAACTCAAATCTAAATCCAAATCCAAAGCCCTTATGGTCCTCGCGCAACCCATACCCGACATGTCGCGGTTCTTTTCTTCTCTTCGCGCAAACCCAAACCCGACTTGCCGTTGCTCTCTTCTTCTTCCTTGCACAAACCCAAACCGATTCTCTTTTTCTTCCCCGAGCAAACCCAAATCCGACCTGCGGTCATTTCCCCTACATCATTACAAACTTGGTCCGATCCGTATTTGTTGCACCTCCTCCCCCTCCTCTTACTGCTAGTGTTGCTGCTCCTCCCTCATTGTTTTTGTTTGCTGAAATTGATCAGCAAACCCGACTCGACCCACATCCAGAATTCAAACTCAGCTCAAACCAAATACTTTCTTCTTTTTCTCTATAATTATATGTTTATATTTGATAATCCCAAAATAGTTTTATTTTAGGGTTTAGGGTTACTACATAATGAGGAAAGATCTTTTTTTGTTTAAATTATATACCTAATTCTAATCCTAATGTATGTGGTAAGTATCAACCTATTCATCTAAATTAATGAATTTGCAAGATCTTTAGTAAAGACTTGATGATTTTCATTTTTATAAGTAACTAACTGAAAACTATAAAAATACATGAAGAAGGGATGGAACATTTAATGCTACTATTTCCATCTAGCTAGAAGGAAGGTAATTGCAACCTCTATACTAGTAAATGAAGAAGCATCGTTGGATCCAAATGCATAACACAGATAAAAGCAAGCATGTTTGAGCAAAGAAACTTAAGGATTGGTTGGTGATATACTTACTCTTCAGGTTTCTCAAGCTTCTTATTAAAGACAGGTTGTTACTAAAGAGTGAGAATTTAGATGAAACGGAGGGAGGGGGCATAGACATAGTCATACCAGCAGTAGAAGCAGGGGAACGGGTTTGGCCCCGCTGCGGAGTTGAGGGTTCCGGGTCCGCACCCGAATCCGAAATGAGTGGAATAGAGTCAATCAGAGAAGCGTACATGTAGGAATCCGAAAGGAGATAGTCTACAATCGCCATAGCGAAACCTTTGATCTTCCTCCTCTTCTTCATCGAATTTCTCTTCTTCACTCCTTTCTCCATCGTTTCAGTTCTCTCCCTCCTCCTTTTTCTTTTTCTTTTGGGAAATCCTGACTTGACTTGATTACGGGTCGGGTTTTTGAATTTCGTTTTGGGTCGTGGACCTCGTGGTGGTCGGTGGAAGTGGGACGCGTGGTCCGCGTGGAGGACAGAGAAGAAGAGGGGAGAAGACACTTGCTGGCTGCTTCGTAGCGTGGGATGGGCACGGATTCTAAAGCTGTTGGGAGAAACTTTTTAGGCTTCTCCCACACAATGGCCCACGCGAAATTAGTCCTCCAAGAGATTAATTAAAGTAGTTGATTTAAAATTCAACTGCTATATTATGAAGTTTCTTATCGATTGAACTCACTCATCTAACTGAAAAATATTTAAGTAAAATGGTTTACAGGTATTCGGAGATAAAAAATGATGGATAAATTTCACAAAATCCTATCTTTTCACCCTACCCAAATTTTGTTTTGGAACTTACCATACTAACGGTTAGATTCTCTTAAGCACTTCCGTCAAATTGCTTGTTACATCATGTCATCTGACACTTCTCCGACGGATGGGTGTATTGGATTATAATTTTAAAAGACTATTTTTCAGCTTAAAACAATCTTCTGAATTTTAAAAGACTATGTAAGAATGTAAAAGACTATGTAAGAATCTTAGAAAGTTTTTTTTAAAAAATTGTTATAATACAGATTATCGTGTTGGGATTTTAAAAGATTTGTATCATAAGAATTTATAGGATTTGAAAGAATTATATGGATTTATAAGATTTGAAAAAATACATGGATTTTAGCAAACATTCAATTATCAATTTTTAATATAATCAAAATTACACCAAAGTATAATCAAAATATTAGCAATTCTACATAGTATAATTAAAATTAAACCAAAGTATAATTAAAACACTAAAAAATTAACCCAAAACAAAATTTCCAATCTTTTAATTACCAATTTGATATAGCTTCATGTTCTCCTAAGTAACATTTCTCCACATATCTAAAGCTATGCTAGCTTTCCATGCATTAGCATCTTTTCATTCCTGCTCTTGGGTTTGAGCTATAGGTTCAAAATTATTGTCTTCGTTAACTAGTAACGATGAAGATGGAGATTCGTCTATTGGTTCAATTGGAAATTCATCATAACGACATTCTTTGCGACATTCAATTGGAAATTCATCATAACGTGTAGGAGTTCTTTTATTATATTGGGAAAATTTGCATGCAAATTTCTTCACCTAAATGGAACTTAGGTCGATCGGAATCTTTTTTTTCCACTTTTTTTTTGTCTAATTCAAATCCGCGCTTGGGTCAAAATATACATTTGGACATATGGGCCCGTAAGAGGTTCAGAGTCTGATACCCTCTACATACAATGTACATACTCTCCTTTCCAACCTGCCAAATGTGATCTCTACTAGTAAGGCTCTTAGTTAGTAGTGAGAGGTCGAGGATTGAAGCCTTGCTTGCATCATTCCTTTTGTTCTAAGTTTATTGTGAGAGTGCTTGTGTTGTGTGCATGTACGTGACCTTGTTTAAAATAAAATAAAAACACAATACAACATATGCTTGTACCCTTATGGCGAAGCAACAAAGATCATGAAGTGTATATCAAAAAAAAAAAAAAAACAAAGATCATGAAGTGGATGATGGACCACAAGACAATACCCCTCTAGCACTTGGCCCGTGTCATCTATGAACACAGGAACAAGTTTGTAAGTGCCCCCGAGTATTCAATGTCCAATGTCAAATGAACTTGCACTGCAGCAGCTTACAATGCCGCAAAACTTAGTCTTCAATTTAATTTGTTTGGTAACCGGACAATTCGCAACCTTCCTACCCGATTGAGAGAAGAGTTGTGTTGTTTATATCTACTTTGAATTAGGGTTGTCATTAACAACCTCACAAGGTGACAGTCCATTGTAAACAAACCGAGGACATTTAAAGCGTAATTCAAATTCATGATTATCTTTAAGATACAGTTTAAACCAAACCTCTTATCATGAAAAGATTTAAACCATCTAGCTTATCCAAAAACACCGGGATATAGAGATAAATGATTATCTGTAAACCGTATATAAAAGGCAACTATAAATACCCTCTAGCCCCCCAATAAAAAAAGTAAACAATATTTTTTTCACAAACGCTTTTCATAATCTTCATGTTTACGGAGAAACAATTAAACGCCGGCAAGAAGTCAGCAGGTTCGCTTCTATTATTTGTAGAATAATTCATAAATCATCTGTTTGCTTTCACACCGAAATCGGCAGCAACAGTATTTTAATAGTTAATGAGTATTTTTATAAAATTACACTTAGAAATTTCTTGTGCCGGGCAAATTCTAGTAACGTTTTGTGATGGGCCAAAGTGTAGAAACTAATTACTGCACCTATTATGCGCCGTCGCTGTTCAATGAAGTCTTACACTAAATCAATCAAACTTTCAGCTTAAAAAATAAACCCAAAAACAAAACCCAAAAAAAAAAGCAAAAATCCTTCAGGATCTCTTTTTCTTTTTAAGGTCGAAGATTGATGGCGGTCCCCGAAGAAGTACTGGATTCCATCAAAGAAACCCTAGAAAACGTGCACGAAGTTGAAAGCAACCTTATCGACTTCTTGGCAGCGGTGGCCGCCCACCCTGACGCCCTCGCCGACCTCCCTCCTCTCCAGCGATCACGTGCTTTCCTCGTGCTCGCGCAGGCCGCGACCACTCTCTTATCAGGTAACAATAACTCGTACATTGAGGTTTCTTTAATTTCCTGTTAATTTTACTTTTAATTAAGGTTCTCTTTGTTGGGTTTTTTAATAAAATAATATTTTAAATTTTGAGCAGTGAGGTTGAGATGCAATGGGATTCGACCTGACGACCACCCCATCAGAACGGAGATTGTAAGAATTATTATTATTTTATATATATAAAAATATTTCGTATGGTTTGATTTTATTAGGGTTTATTATTCATTAGTGAATTTATGCATGAACTTTTCATTTGGGTGTGATTTGGTTGATGATTTTGTATAGGGGTTTACTTGCAGGAACCATTATGGTTGTTTCTATAAAGCAAGGGATTTTGTTTGTTTACTTGATGGTTTAATTTGTTAGGTGTGGATTTAATGTGAGGAACTGTAGTTGGGCAAAGCTTTTGTTGATGATTTACTATTTGGGTTTCACTTTAGGACAGATTAAATTTGTCTATTATTTTTTGGTTTAATTACTGTCCAATTTAAACGATGATTTACCATCCAGGTTTGACTTATAGGAGAGAGTAAGCTTATACTTATCTATTTATTTAATATATAGATTAATTTTCTTGTTGTGGAATATAGTGAATTTTCGTTTGTAGTGATTTTACTTTTTCAGCTTGGGTTTGTTTGTCTTGGTAATTTACCATTTGGGCTTTGTTTGCAGGAGAGGTTGAGCCCCTTTTTTTCGTTTGTTTGTGGTCCAATTTATTAGATTTTTGGGTTCATTTTAGTGCAAGAACTTTTACTTGCGAGTGCTCTTGTTGATGATTTAGGATATGGGTTTTAATTGTATGGGAGAGAGAGAGAGGGGGGGGGGGGGAGAGAGCTTGTTTTTTTAATTTTGTTAACACCATTGTTTTAAAAAGCTCCAAAAAGCGACAAGCGGCAAGCCACACCTAATTTAGGGAAAAAGTTGTTTGAAAAGCATTAGGAACTGGTATTGTAGAAAGCGGTTCTAAAAAGGCACTTAAGAGTCTGGTGAGTTTTAATTAAATTGTTATTGAGTTAATTTCTTACCCATTTTTCCATGACTCATACCCAATACTTAAATACACCAGCTTCAAATTCCCTAATCATCTTTAAAGCGTCATAATCTCTTCGAAAAAAGTCCTATTTAATATTTTCAACTGTGGCTTCAATGGGACTACTTCAGTTTTCCCTTCGACTTCATCTTTTTGAATATTTTTTAATTTAATTTAATTTTTTTTTGCTTAACCTACGGCCAAGTCCTCATAAGCAAAATCAAAGGGTCCGACGAACCTTGCTTCACGTTAGTGTATATCTTCAGTAGTGATTTTATATTTTTATGCATGAAATTTTGCTTGGTTGTGATTCTGATGACGATCTACCATCTAGGTCTACCTATTGGCAGATTAAGCTTGTTCCCTTTTTTTAGTGGGTGTAATTTAGTGGTGTTTATTTAGTAGTGATTTTATGGAAGAAAAATAACTCGGTTGTGCTTATGTCGGTAATTTACCATCCGTGTTATACTTGTTTGACATATTAATCTTGTGTTATTTTGTTTGTTTATGGTCTAATCTATTGAATTTCCTCATTAGTTATTTTTACAGAAAATTTTCCTTCGGCGTGGTTGCGCTATAATTAATCATGTCAGATTAAAGCTTGTTTTTAGAAGTATTTATTGTTTAACTTAGTGGAGTCCTTTAATAGTGCTTTTTGCAAGAAGTTTCAAAGTCGTGCTCCAGTTGATGATTTACGATATCGTTTTTATTATATGGGGATTATGATTATTGTTGGTTTATTCATGGTCCAATTTTTTTATTTTTCTTCAGTGATGATATTATGAAAGAAATGTTGCCCGGATGTGCTTGTGCTGATGACTGATGGTCTTGGTTTTACTTTCAGGAGAGAATAAGCTTGTGCGAAGAGAAATTGGGGCGATTTAGTGATTGGAGCAAAGGTAATTTATGTTAGATTTTCTAAAATGTGGATCTTGATAGAAGGTGCTACTTTAGTAAGTGTCTTGGCTTTTTATGTGTCTCAATGCCTCAAAATTTTATGTAACTATTGGAATCCATTATTTGTGCTACTTTTCTATGCCCCCTTGGCTTTTGAGAATGTTGAGGATCAATGATGCCACACATAATTTAGAATTAGATAAACTCCTCTCTTGTTCATAGGATCTCTCAATGAGGAAAAGACGGTTGACATCTTCATTGTTCGTACTATCCTTGGTGTGGGGTTATGACACTAAGGGTTGACATAAGGTGATTCAGGTTGACACCTAGTTGTCAACTCCTTCATGGAATCTCTTAGCAATATAATAATCCCATTTTGATGAGAAAAATTGGATATAGCATTCTCTAATCCTGTTATTGTTTTCATTTTGTATTCTTGATTTATCCACTTGGTCAATTAGGTAAGTTCTTTGCGCCTTGTTATGGTGTAGCAGCTATACTTCAACCTTTCCTCTTCTTCCAAGGGTTTCATTGATTATTGGTCTTTGTTCTTTATTCCTAGTTTCTTTTTTTTTGCCTTTAATGTTTTGGCATATAGCTTTGAAAATCTATCTTTCCGTGTTATTGGACTTGTTAACCTTTATTATTTTAACCTACAAGTCTACAACCCATTATCTAAGTGCCACAGGTTGAACATAACCATTAATTAAAAGGAAATACTCGTTCCTAACACTTTGCCATTTCTCTCGTTCAGAAGGCAGATCAGTGACAGTAATGAAGTTGAGTGATTTTAACACAAGAAAGCTATTGAGTATTCAATTCTAGCATATTTAGGGCTTGTCATTGTTTTCTTTCTTTCTTGTAGATAAATAAGTGAGGCTATGTATCTTATCTAAAGTATTGTGAAACAGACAATTTATATCAACTTGTATTAAAGTTCTTATTCCAATGTATCTGCAGTTTTGAGTTAGCTTATGAGAGTGAGGTGTGGGTTTGAAGTTTCCAAAATTAAGTCCTGATTGATGGGAAACCTACTTTTTGAATGGAATAAGACAGTAATTTCTTCCAAAGTGAATTTTAAAGCATTGCTAAATTGGAATCTAGTTTAGACTCAACAGTCTTCATGGTTTAAGCTGAAATGGAGTCTACTCAACAATCAACAATGGATGCATGTTACCTTCAACTAATTATTTGGTTGACATGAACTTCCTTTTATTTTTCATTACTCTTTAAATTTGAAGGCAAAGCCACAAGGCATTACTTTGTCAATGATGGTGGAAGATTCTCTTTCCTTGTTGAATTTCTTTAATTAAATAGAACCTTTCTTCTTAATGAATATGAAGAAAGCACTAAAGCTGTTTAATGTGTCCTTGGCATGCTTCTTCAACCAAGCTTTCAGCGTTTTACCATCGAGACTACAAAATACCTGTCTGGGAAGAAAAAAACTAACAGGAGACTTTGTTTTGATTTACTTGTATCTTGGTCCCTGGGATATACTATAATGATTAGGATATTTCTGTGTATTGTTCAGTTAGGCCAAGTAATCAACTCTTTCTATAAGCAAGTTCTATAGCTATACTAAAGATTCTACATCTTAGCTTCCTGATCTATTGACAAGTGATGAGCTTGGCTACCTCCCTTTTTGTTTATTTATTTTTTTGATTTCGGTTGCTGGGTTGGAAATGCTGCTGGATTGGCTCTAATAAGTTTCTGATTTGAGTTCTTGGCTTGCTAATAAAGTATTCTTTTTTCAGTAGCTAGCACATAACCTTATCTTCCTATATAATATCCACTTTGGGTTCTCATCTTGTGATAAAAAAGACTTTTTGTGGAACAGTTTCCAATTGATCTATGTTTTATTGTTCTTTAGTGTGAAGAAACAGTGAAGCTTCATGCATGGTTCTTCTGAAATTGTAATATACATATAAGTGGATATGGACATAACAAGTCTTTTCTTATCCTAATATTATAAATACACTATTTTCTTTAGTCCACCTTTTGCTTCTTGTGAATAATTTAAATGCCTTTTTTTAAATAAAAAAAATTATCCTTATTTTCTACAGCACCTTTGCGGCCTTCAACAGTCATTAATCGTCAGGCAGCAACACGTGTTATTGGACATTCTCTACCTGATTTAACACCAGGTACAACACTAATTTAATTTGTTATGCTTATTTACTTCATTTTCCACTTGTTTTTATCTAATAGGTGAAAACTTATTCAGAACAAAGGCACAGTATGAGCGAAATTAGTAGAGGGGAAGGCGCAAGGATTAAATACTTTGAGAACCATAGATCTAAGAAGAGAAGAAAACACTCATCATTCAATGGTAACCCTGCCCGTGCACGGGCTGCTGCAGAAGAGTTTCTTCAGAAAGCGGCTCGCGAGCTTCTTGGTTTTGACGATTCTGAAGTGAAGGGTCCTCTACAAAATGAGGTCTCTGATGAAGAGTGATGAGTAGGCAATTTAGAGTTATTTGCTTCAGCTAATCTCAAATTTATTTTACTAATCCTTTGTCTTGAACTGTGATAATACTTCGTCCTTGACTCCTTGTCATATATGTATTTGCATTGCTAGATATTTTTCTTGGGGTTAAGTTATGCTGAAAGCCTTTAGTGTTTATCATTAAAATTTGTTGAGAATTAATTATTTGGTATGGGTTTGGTACTGTTTATTGTTTGAAGAAGTTGATATATGATAACTTACAAACTGATTTCCCTCTTACTATACAATACCTTAACAAGTTGCAACCTTTTGATATTTTAAATTGTCTTCAAAATTTATCATTCTTTTCTAACTGGAAAGTTTTGGGCAACCCGCTAGTGAAGAGTATATTTTGGGGGTGAGAAGGGCAGGCCTTGGTGGTGTTCATTTTACGTTCTAAGGGTTTCTCGGGTGAGCTTTTGGGATAAGGTATAACTTGCTTGATTCGGGATAAAGGTTTGATGCTTTCATGTCAAAATCCATAGAAATTAGAGAACAATATGGAGTGTTATCTTTTTTCTTGTTTAGCAGTTACTTTTAATGGCAATCAGTGTAATGAGCTCCCCTATGTGTACATATAGTGGAGAGCTTTTTGCTAAGCCCCTTCGTTGGACTGTAATTTTCAGTTATCCCCACTGACATTGTATGCTTTAAACGCTTCGCTAGACTAAGTATTTAGAGAACCCCTTCTCTTAATAAAGAATTCTAAAGACACTTTTTCAGGACGAGATCTCAATTGAAATGTATTATATTTTTATTACTACTAGGTTTGCCCGTTGACACGTGCCTACGGCACGTTTTCGGAACGGTGCACCTTATTTGATCATATAAAATAGTTTTGGAGGTCCAGCAAATTAATTGAAGTTGCAAACATATTATATGAGAAACTTTTGGGGTCCAGCAAAAAACATATTATATGATTTTTTTTTTGATTTTTTGAATTATTTTTAAAGTTTTTAAAATTTAAATTTTTTTAGTTTTTTAATTTTAAAATTTTTAAAATTTTTATTTTCTAAAATTTTTAAATAGAAGAGGGAGGGAAAGAGAAAAAAATAGTTAAATAAATATAGGAGTTGTTTTGGGTGGGGTATTTGAATTTGAGTTTCGGGGGGAAAACTTTTGGAGGGAAAAATATGTTTTGTGAGGTTAGATCTGGACCTTCGATTTTTGAGGGGATTGAAGGACAGCCACTTGATAGCTTTCTTTGTGTTTTATTATATAGATGTTGAAGGGATTCTCTCTCTGTTTGACTGGTTCGACCCCCAGGTCTACGTCCACACCACATACTTGTAGCAATTCCCTGCCACAAGCGTTCCACTATACTTAAAATCCTTTGTACAGTGATTCTCGGATTCAGGCCGAGAGACCTATTACACCCATAGGACTTCCAATACAAGTCCCGTCAATCTAAGTGGAAAAGAAAGAAAAACCAAAACACAAGATCGTTTAATGATCCTGACTGAAGAATACACAAAAATTATCGCTCACACTCGGATTGATTATCGAAAGATTAGTTCAGAACTATTTTATCGGAAGTAGTAGGGTGAATACATAGTGGACTCGTCCAATATTAATAGACCATGAAGTGTATCGATCAAAAATAGAAACGATACTTTTGAAGAATATACACAGCACAAAGTGCAGTCGACCGTCATATTGGTGCGGTCGACCGTTCAGCTCTCTGACATAAAGTAGAGAGGTGAAAGGTCGACTGCTTCTCAAGCAACTCAAGGTTGCGGTCGACTGGTCATGAAGTACGGTCGACCGGTATCGCGCTGTATATTCCGAATCCACCCTGTTTTCTTACCATAAACTAATCAATCTTTAATCAATCTTATACAATTAAAATCTCACGAAAATAGAAGGAAAAATTCAAGTCTTGATATCTTCCTATTTTGCTTGTAGACCAATTAATCATGAACTCTTTTTGAATAACTTCCTCTTTTGCTTGTATTTGCAATCTTTATTTATTGCTTTCCTTGTTTGAATATTCTTGGATATCTTGTTGATATTATTTAATTCTGAAAATCTGAACAACTAACTTTAAACTTATTAGTATTAATGAGCACATTTTATGCACACCAAACTAAGAGTCAACAATACATTCCAAAAATGTGAACAACGCAAAGTACGGTCGACCGCAATCTCGGTGCAGTCGACCGTTCATCTCTCTGACGTAAAGTAGAGAGATGAAGGGTCGACTGCTTCTTACGTAACTGTGAGTTGCAGTCGACCACGATGCGGTCGACCGTCATAAGGTGCGGTCGACCGGTATCGCGCTGTTCATACCGAATCCACTTTATATTCTTTCCAAAAACTAATCAATCACCAATCAATTTTATAAATATTAAATTTCACAAATATAGAATGATTGCAACTGGTCTTGATAGCTTTCTTGGATACTAATCAATCAACTGCTCTTTTTGAATATCTTCTTCTGTTGCTTGATTTCTCAATCTTTCTTTATTACTTTCCTTCTTTGAATATTCTTGAATCTCTCTTGGATCTCTTATGGATATTATTTGATCCTGAAAATCTGAATAACTCAATTTAAACTTATTAGTATTTATAGACACATTTTGTGCACACCAAACTAAGAGTCAACAATCTTCCTCTTTTGGTGTGAACAAAACACGCCCTTGAATATTGAAAGTAAAAATTAAACAATTTGGCATCTAAACACTCCCCCTGAATTTAGTACTTCCTGTAACACAGATTTTCATAGGTAAAGAGAGATTTTGTAAATACTGCCCCTTAATTCAATACTTCACAGAAGGTAAAAAATATTTAATTTCATTTATTCATAAGATTCATAAATATTCTCCCCCTTTTTGGAACACACCAATAGAGGGCAAAAGATAAGTATAAATTAAATAAAATAAAACATGGGAAATATAATATACTCCTCTCGAAAACTATTTGTAAATGAAAAGAGCTTTCATTAAGCAAAACAAGAAAGATGAAGTTTGGAAATATAATAATTTTTCTAAAAAGCAGAGAAAAATCTACTTACATGATACCGTTGATAGCGAGACTCTTTGATATACAGGGAGAGCTCTTCATGATATCATAGATTTGAGATTTTTCTAATACAGATGCGATGCATGGATAAGAAGAAATGAATTTCAAGAAACCGATAGTATAGAAAAACTGAGTAGATAGTTCTTAAAAACTCACAATGTGCAACCAGAAAAAGAACCGGTCGACCGCACAGTCGACCATAAAACCAATTGAGAAAAAAAAAGTTTCCCGAGAGCAAACCGGTCGACCACACATCTTGTTAAGGCAACACACAAGTCAGAGGGTGAGCCGATCGGCTGCAAATACTGAAAGCCAACATTTGGAAAACAGAGTATAAAACAAAATTAACCCGAGAGCAAACCGGTCGACCGCCCAGTCCACCGTACACCCTCACAGGCGTACAATCGCCCGTCCAGTCGGCCAAAACGAATTTTCAAGCTGCAATATAAATAACATTCAGTTCTTCTTTCAAAAAATAAAATCATTTTTCATCTAAAGGTTTGGTAAAAATATCAACAAGTTGCGAATCAGTGGAAACATATTCAAGAATAATATCCCCCTTTTGAAAATGGTCTTTAATAAAGTGGTACCAGATATCAATGTGTTTTGTGCAACTGTGTTGATCAGAATTCTTTGTTATATGGACAGTACTAGTGTTATCGCATTTAATTGGAATGTGATCAAAAAATACCTTGTAGTCTTCTAGAGTGTGTTTCATCCGTAATACCTGCACACAGCAGGATCCTGCGGCGATATATTCAGCTTCGACAGTTGAGAGAGTTACAGAGTTTTGCTTCTTGGATGCCCATGAGACAAGACAGTTGCCCAAGAAGTGACATATGCTGCTAGTACTTTTTCGAATGATACGCTTAACGGCAACCAAATGCGATTCTTTGGGACACGATTGAAAGCATGCACATAGATAAACATTAAACATAATATCTGGACGAGATGCAGTAATATAAAGTAAACTACCAATCATACCTCGATAAGTAGAAATATCAACATTGTTATCAGATTCATCTTTAGAAAGCTTCGTAGTAGTGGCCATAGGTGTTTTGTAAGCATTTACATTTTCAAGTCCGAACTTTTTGACTAGTTCTTTTGAATATTTGGATTGATTTATAAAAATGCCATCCTTTCTTTGTTGTATTTGAAGCCCAAGAAAATAAGTTAGTTCACCCATTATACTCATTTCGAACTCATCCTCCATTTGCTTTGAGAATTCTTTACAAAGATTTTCATTAGTGGATCCAAATACAATATCATCAACATAAATTTGAACTATTAAAATATCCTTAAAGACATGTTTTATAAATAGTGGTGTCTACTTTTCCTTTAGAGAAGCCTATGTGAAGTAGAGACGAACTTAGTCGTTCATACCAACCACGAGGAGCTTGCTTCAAACCATACAATGCTTTATCAAGACGAAACACATGATTTGGGTGTGTTGGATCAGTGAATCCCGGTGGTTGTGCAACATAAACTTCTTCCGAAATAAAACCATTAAAAAATGCACTTTTGTCATCCATTTGAAAGAGAGTAAAATCCATATAAGCAGCAAAGACAAGTAAAATACGAATAGCTTCAAGTCGTGCAACCAGTGCAAAAGTTTCATCAAAATCTACACCCTCTTGTTGGTTATAACCTTGTGCAACAAGACGGACCTTATTTCTAGTGATTGTGTCAGATTCATCCAATTTGTTCCTAAACACCCACTTAGTTCCAAGTACAGTTCTATTGTGGAGTTTAGGAACAAGTCTCCATACTTAATTCCTTTCGAATTGATTAAGTTTTTCTTGCATTCCAATGATCCAGTCATTATCTTGCAAGGCCTCCTTAATATTTTTAGGTTCAAGTACAGAAACGAAGGTAGAAAAACACATGAAATTTTGAGCTTGTGTGCGAGTAGTTACCCCTTTTGACATATCGCTACGTATAAGAGTTGGTGGATGGCTGGACATGATTTTCCATGCGGGGCGTCTGTCATTTGTGGGAATTTGATGTTGTGCATGTTCATCTTCCATGGCATCAATTTGTTGTGCAGGCATCTCTTCTATTGTGATTTGGATGCATCTTCATCATAAAGAAACTTTTGATTTTGAGCATTCATATTTGGGTCTTCTTCAATGTGAACCTGTTTCTTTTCAACCCGAACATTTGTCTCATCATCATCAACAACATGTAATATTTCTTTGGTGTAGGGATTAGTTTCATCAAAAATAACATTAATGGAGTCCTGAATTGTGCACCTTCTTTTATTAAAGACACGATATGTTTTGCTACTTAGAGAATATCCTAAGAATACACATTCATCACTTTTACGATCAAACTTTTCCAAATTATCAAGAGTATTTAAAATAAACACTTTACATCCGAAGACGCGAAAGTAACTTAAGTTGGGAATTTTGCCATAATATAGTTCAAAAGGTGTTTTCTCAAGGTATTTCCTAGTGATTACTTGGTTAATTGTATAACATGCTGTATTAACAGCCTCTGCCCAAAATGATTTAGGTAGATCTTTTTCACTAAGCATGGTTCGGGCCATTTCTTGGAGAGATCGATTTTTCCTTTCAACAACCCCATTTTGTTGGGGAGTGCGAGGACAAGCAAACTCATGTTTTATTCTCTTTTTGTCACAAAATGATGTGAAGAGTTTGTTTTGAAATTCTCCACCATGATCACTACGAATAGTGACAATGGTGAGGCTTTTCTCATTTTCCACTCTACGATAGAATTTTTGAAACATATACAATGTGTCATCTTTTTGTGGCAAAAAGGCAACCCAAGTAAATCTACTATAATCATCAACAATTACAAAGGCATATCGTGCACCTCCATTACTATGTGTTCATGATGGTCCAAAAAGATCCATGTGGAAGAGTTCAAGGGGTCTAGAAGTTTATACCATTTTCTTGGGTTTGTGAAAATTTTTAGTTTGCTTACCAAATTGGCACGACTCACACGGTTTATCTTTCTCAAATTTAATTTTGGGATCCCCCTCACAAGCGGCTTTTTTCAGGAACTAGAACTGTTTGGCAACAACGTGTCTCAATCATTAGTCAAGACCAGACGTGATTCATTAAAGGGCGATGTATTCAAGATAGTATAGCAACGGCTGTGGAAACTATCCATCAATGTCACGCTTCAAACTCTAAGAGTTATCTCTTGAAACTGGATTTTGAGAAAGCATGTGACTCCGTTGAATGAGACTGTTTGTTGGAAGCACTCGCTGGAAGAGGTTTTGGGGTGAGATGGATCAGATGGATCCACGCATGTCTAACCACCAGCAGAACGACTATTTTGGTAAATGGGGTCTCAGGCCACCCATTTCCCTACAAGCGGGGGCTCAGACAAGGAGATCCGCTCTCCCCCTCCTCTTTACCATTGTGGCAGACGTTCTCCGAGCCATGATGGCTAAGTGCAGTAGAGCAGGTTGGATCGTCCCAGTGGCCAAGGGAGTCAACTGGCAAGGGTGCTCTATTCTCCAATATGCTGACGACACTCTTCTATTTGGCAATGGCAACCTAGGAGAAACTACAGTCTTCAAAGGAATCCTGTATTGCTATGAAGCTTGGTCGGGCCTCAAGGTTAATTTCCACAAAAGCGCTCTCATTCCCATTGCCCTGACACCGGAAGAGACGCTTGAGCATGCCACAATTCTGAACTGCTCCACGGAGAGTTTTCCCATTCAATACCTAGGATTACCACTGAGACCTGGAAAGCTCAAAAAGGCAGATTGGTTACCCATCATTGACAGGATTGACAAACGACTAGCAGGTTGGAAAGGCAAAGCACTGTCTCTAGGCGGGAGAATCACGCTAATCAACGCAGTCCTTTCAAACCTGCCTACTTACTATCTCTCCTTCTTTGAAATGCCATGATGGGTTATCCAGAGAATTGATCGGACTCGGAAACGATTCTTATGGAAAGGGGCGGACCCGGACCGAGGGGGATATCACCTCGTTAGATGGGAGAAGGCGTGCACAAAGAAGATACATGGGGGCCTAGGTATTATTGACCTTCGAGATATGAACCTGGCACTACTGGGTAAATGGTGTTGGAAAGTGTTCCAACCCAATGGGGAAGGGTGGCAACAATTTGTTTAGGAATACATGCATGGGAATGGAACAAGAAATCTCGGCTTTAGGATAGGCGCTCGGGTTTCCTGGTTTTGGAAAGGCATCACTAAGGTCTACGATCCCTTCAATAGCTGTGTGAAGTCGGTTATTGGCAACGGCAGGCTTACCAGATTTTGGTGGGATAAGTGGTGTGCTGACCACACACTCAGGAATTTGTTCCCCGATTTATATGAGCAAGCATCACAACCACACTGCACGATGGCTGCAGCCTGGAAAAGAAACACCTGGAGGCCATCTTTCAAACATGCGCTTGACCTAGGCTCTCAACTTAGACTAGCGGAACTCCAGACCCTCATCACCAATACTGGAATTGGCTGCTCGCAAGGCCCAGACAAGAAATCCTGGGGCGTGGAGAAGAGCGGCAAGTTCACGGTCCACTCCATGTACAACCGTATTCATTTTAGGGGATGTATCCCAAAGCGGTTAGCGGTCATCTGGAGAACGAAAGCCCCGCTCAAAATCAAAGCCTTCCTATGGCTGGTTTTGAATGATGCGATCTTGACTAGGGAAAACCTCGCTAAGCGCTAGCCGAATATGAATTCTCAGTGCGGGTTCTGCCACGCTACTATGGAGACTAGAGACCACCTTTTGCTGTAGTGCTCTAGGAGCAAAGCGGTACTCATCGAAGTTCTAAGTGCCCTAGGGACGAGTCAGTATCCTAGTGCCTACGAAGATCTGTGGGTAGGTCCTAAGTTCGCAGTAGAGAGGGGTTCTATGAGAGAAGCGTGGTATATCGCCATCGCCGCAATGACCTGGGTCCTTTGGCTAGACAGAAATAATCTTTACTTTCGTGGAACCTGCAATAGTATTTCTGGAAATTTGACTCACATTATATATTTTATTTCATTTTGGGCTAATGTAGCCACAGCAGGACCCAGAGGGAGGATCGCGAGCGTCTTTCAGGTGGAGGAGTTTGACGATGAGGAGATTGAGATCGGCCCGACGATCGATTGACAGCCAGCACTGACGTCCCTGGTCATAGTTACCCACCTCCCCAGGGTTTGTTGGGGAGATATGATGTAGTTCTTTTTCCTTGCAGCTGGTCTAGTTTGCTTTTGTCCCACCCCCCATGTTTAGGGGTGGAGTTTATGTTCTCATTTTCTGTTTGTAGGGCTTTGTTGTAAGCTCAGTACTCTGAGTTTGTTTTATTAATCACTTATTAATGAAACAGGGTGGCTAGATTCCACTTTTTCTTCAAAAAAAAAAAAAAAAAAAATTGTATGGTTTCCTATTATCCTATATATATGAGGCCTTATATTCAATTCTTTCATCCAATTAAGTCTCTTTTTGGCATTGTTGTGGGTCATCCCTGCAGTGGGCCAAAATTGCAGTGAACATAAAGCTTTTTTCGGGAACTACAACTGTTTGGCAACAACAATTGTAAAACTGTTTGGCAACAACAGTTGTAAAACTGTTGTCCGAATCCGAATGACGAAAGTGTTTTTTTATAAATATATGTTTGGTTTTTTTATTTATTTAGAAAACTGCAGTGAGATTATAAATCATCAGTCATATAACTGGTGTAAAATAAACAACATTAACGAATTAGGCTATATTGTAACTCTAATTTATTTTGCAAAATTATTAATCTTAGTTATTACATATACATGAAGAAATACTTATCTTTGAATCAACCCCAGCAAAAATAATTCAACAAGAATATGCACCCAATCAGTAGTGAAGCCAGATATTTCAAAATAGGGGTCCCATTTATATTTTGACTAAAGTCATCGTCTGCAAACAATAAATTTCAAAACAAAAAAATGAAAAAAATAAAATAAAAATTAAATTTATTGAATCAGAATAAAAAATCTAACAACAAAACTCATCTATATAATAAAACACAAAGAAAGCTATCAAGTGGCTCTCCTTCAATCCCCCCAAAATTAAATGCCCAGATCTAACCTCACAAAACACATTTCCCCCCCAAAAGTTTTCCCCCAATACTCAAATTCAAATCCCCCCACCCAAAAAAAACAACTCATTTATTTATTTAATTCTCTCTCTCTCTCTCTCTCTCTCTCTCTCTCTCTCTATATATATATATATATATATATATATATATATATATATATATATATATATATATATATATATAGAGAGAGAGAGAGAGAGAGAGAGAGAGAGAGAGAGAGAAAGGTTCGGGTGAGAACCATGTCCTGGGGTGAGAACTTAAGGGCCTATCCCAGCCATTCATCTGCGTAATCTTAACGGTCAAGATTTTTTAAAATTAAACAATAAGATTAATTAATATTTGCATTAAGATGTCAATCCCTTTAATTAAGCGTTGGGGACAGCGTAATAAAAGGAATGAAAGATCACAGATTATTAGACAACATATATTGCATATTTTATTTTATTTAAAAGGAATGAAGATCACAGATTATTAGGCAACATATATTGCCTTTTTTATTTTATTTTCAGCCGAACCACAATCTTCATCAGGATGAACAACATTTGTTGCTACGTACAATGTTGCTAAATATGAAATTTTTGTTGCTACGTACAATGCAATTAGTTGCTATTCAAAAAACATTCAGTTGCTATATTGATACAGTCAGTTGCTATACTGACAGCATGTACAACATAAGTTTGCAAATTGATAAACAAACAATATATATATATATATATATATATATAGAAACATGGACTTTATATATATATGGGTAAAAGGGTATCCCTTTTACCCATATATATATAAAGTCCATGTTTCTATATATATATATATATAGATATATATATAGAAACATGGACTTTTATACCTCAATTTATAATTATTTTTCACCATATACTAATGAAAACATGGACTTTTATTTACAACTAATTATTGTCATACTATTCAAACTTCAGCTACATAATTGTTCAGGGGCGGATCTAGGATTTAAAAACTGGGGGTGCCTTTATCTATTAAATAATTATATAACTCGACAGAAAAAAAATTTAAAAATAAAGTAATAATATCTCATATAGTTAAAATGGCATAATGAAGTATGCTGCAACTTGAATCAAATATATAATTCCATTACAAGTTTAGTTGAACTCTCCTCTTCTTCATAGCCTGAAAACGCTTAATTATATCTAAATTATCGACTGTGCTAAACACTTCCTTCTCCACAAAAGTGATTAGACAATCATTAAGCCAAGGATTAGACATCATGTTTCTCAACTCATCCTTCACATATTTCATTCCTGAAAAAACTCTCTCAACAGTTGCGGTTTCCACCGGAAGAGACAACGCTAATTTCATAAGCCTATACACATAGTTATATGTCTTGTTCTTCTTTGTTTGCACAAGAGTCTTAGAAAGATCTGAGAGCCCCTTCAAATTGGAAAATCTATCATCAGCTTTAACACTTCTAATATAGTTCTCAAGTTGGCTAGACAACTCCACATCATCAACATCAAGAAAGTCGTTAGGATACAATCTCGCTAATCTCACAAGCGATTTAATGTCAAAAGACTTAAATGACTCGCAAGGACTTAAACATGAAACGCAATGCAGCAACTCAATATTCTCAGGAGTAAAACGGTCTTCCAATTCATTCAACACCAAATCTATGATACGCAAGAAACAATCATTTCTGAAATAATGCAAATTTGTCACAATAGGAGCCTTGCGCTTCGACTTATTAATTTTCACATACCTTGCATCCATGTCGGGCACATCAATCTCAAGGTTACCACAAGATCCTACAACTTTTTCATAAAACAATTCCCATCCACCTTCTCGCATTTCTATAAACCTTTCCTTGTTGATTCGGACAAGTTCCATAGCATTCACAATATCTTGCTCACCCTTTTGTAATGCTTGAGACAAATCATTTGTAACAGATAAAACATCAATCATTAAATGGAGCATGAAAATGAATCCAAAAGTTTGCATCACCACCAACAAACTTTGTGGTTCACCTTTACACGTTCTATCACTTTGAAGATCTTCCAACACTTCAAGAATGGGAGTAAACAAGTCATGTAACCGATTCAAAGTCCGAAAGTGAGATCCCCAACGTGTGTCACCCGCTCTTGCAATAGACATTTCTTGATTCAACCCCGTACCAGTTTCAATCAAGTCATTATCAATTAATTCTGCAAAATAAGCAACTTGCTTTTTACAAAGAAGAGCTTGACGTTTGTTAGATGCACGAAGGAAAGTCACCACACGACTAACTTCACAAAAAAACCAATCAACATCATCATGATGCCTAAGAATTGAAATAAGAACCAATTGGAGTTGATGTGCAAAACAATGGACATAGTAGGCTTGCGGATTCTCATTCTGAATCAAAGTTTTCAAACCTCCAAGATGACCTCGCATATTACTTGCTCCATCATATCCTTGACCTCGAATTTTAGATATGCACAATCCTAACCCGGACAACAAAGTTTCAAGAGCCTCCTTAAGTGCTTTTGCACTTGTATCTGCGACGTGAACAATGCCAACAAATCTTTCAACAATAAAACCTCTTTCATCAACAAAACGCACAACCACTGCCATTTGTTCTTTGCCTGAACAATCCCTAGATTCGTCGACAAGGACACAAAAGATGTCATCTCCAATTTCTTCAACGATTTTTATAATTGTTTCAACAGCACATGCATTTGCAAGATCTTTTTGAATAAGTGGAGATGTCATCTTATGATTTTCTCCACCACTTTTTATCACTACAGCTATGTGATCACAATTTCTTGCCAAAAGATCTACTAATTCAAGAAAATGACCCTTATATATAGAGTCTTTCCCTTCATTGTGTGCCCTAATGGCTAATTCACCTCTAACAAGAAATTTGACTGCTTCAAGGGATGCTTTTAAACGAACCAGATAATCAGATTTCTCTTTTGCAGAATGTTTTGTGTAAGAAGACTCGATACTCTGTTTTTGGTTCATGAGAGCTTCACATAATTGCACACAATTCTTGTGATGACTTGTTTCTTGGTGGTCAGTTAACTTGCTCTTTTTATTCCAAATCTTAAAACAATCAATCACAAATGCAGTTCTACTGTTTTCTAACCCCGTATAAAACAAATAGCAATTCAAACAATATGCAGCCTTTTCTTTAATACTATATTCCAACCAACTATATTTATCAAACCAATTAGCCTTAAAACTACGATTCTTCCCATAAATTGTTTCAACATGATAACTCTCCAAACGGGGTTGAGTAGGGCCATGTAAAAGATAAGCTCTTCTTACCTCATCACGCTCATTTGGATGATAGTCAAGAATAGGTTTTCTTTTTCCGGGATCCAACTCCAAATATGCCCATTTTTCACTAACATCATTTGGTAGCTTGGGAACTTGTGAATTTGGATTTATATCTACTTCATCATCCAATGGTTCACTTTCTTGTTGAATTGGTGGTGCACTTGTAGATTCCTTGGATTTTGATACCAATTTATAATACTTTAACATCCTATTTCATAAACCAAACATCAAATATATAATTAGAAAAAATTTAATGAGACAAATTGCTAACAATTCGGGGCCAAAAATATAATTAAAAAATAATAGCAATACTTAGCATCCTATTTCATAATCAAATATATCAAATATATAATTAGCATAAATTAATTGAGGCAAATTGCTAGAATTTTGGGGCCAAAACATAATTAAAAAAAAGCAACAGATGCGTTAAATACTTGAAGATTTGTGCTGTTTCGGTCCCGACACCGGCAGAGGAGGGTGGCGGCGAGTGGCTGAGCGATCACCGGGGCTGGCGTCGGGATGTACGGGGAGGGAGAGAGACAAAGGGTCGGGGTGCAGTGGTGGGGGAGGGTGTCGCGAGTGGTGGAGAGAAGCGGGAGAGGAATGGGTTCCGTTCGGGTGAGAGAGATGTGGGAAGAGGAAGAGGAAGATGAATAGTAGAAGTAGGGGTTGGCAGCTGGGAATATGAAGGGTAATTAGGGTTAACAGGGTATTAGGGTATTGGTGTTACTGTGCGGTTAAAAAAAAAGGGGGGGGGGGGGGGGGGCAGATTTGTTGGCAAAAAAAATCGCGAGTTTCGCTGTGGCCAGGATTCGATCCTGGACCACCTAGAAGATAACCCAATACATTTACCATCAGTACTAGGAGACTTTTTGTAATTCTGGGTGGTCCTGGGACTACTTAGACCCATGCCAAATCCGCCCCTGTAATTGTTGATTTAATGTTTACAGGACTTTTCATATGCTGTATTGTTCTGAAGACGTGCCGTAGGCACGTGGCCACGGCCAAATCTAGTATTTCTATAAATTAAGATATATGAATTATATTTCAACAACTAGATTCAATCTTCCAAAGATTACAATCAACAAACCTATCCATTTAAACAAAAGATGACTATGTTATATAAACTACAACTCTAAAAGAGTGGATCAATGAGTAAAGAGTAATTGTCTAAATGAGAGGGTAAAGATGGGTGGATGAGCAAGTAAAGAGTAAAATTTAAGCTTTCTTTTACTTTGAGCCAATTTAAAATTTATTTAAAGAGTAGTTTTTATGTTAATATTTTAAATATTGGAGGCTAAATTAGTAAGTAAAAATGATATTTTATAAATTGGAAACATAATGAAAATAATTAGGGACTTAATCCCTTTTTTAAAAATGATTTGTGGTCCAAAATATCTCAGAATAAGGATAGATATAAAAAACTTACCATATACTAGAGAGTTTTGACAAAATTTTGGGGGGCCATTTGTTCCCCCTACCCACATATGTCTCTGCCCCTGAACTCAATAAAAGTTAAAAAAAAAATAGTTTAGAATATTTTATCTGGCAAAAGGGTCGAATCTATGGATGCGTTGAAAACAACACAACAGAAAATTTTGTTTTTAATGTTGAGAAAAACGAGCCCTTAAGGGTGAGGAGAGGGAGGAAAAATAAACGAAATGGAAGATAGAGGGAGAGATATGTCTCTGCCCCTGAACTCAATAAAAGTAAAAAAAATAGTTTAGAATATTTTATCTGGCAAAAGGGTCGAATCTATGGATGCGTTGAAAACAACGCAACAGAAAATTTTGTTTTTAGGGTTGAGAAAAACGAGCCCTTAAGAGTGAGGAGAGGGGGAAAAATAAACGAAAGGGGAGATAGAGGGAGAGATATTTTTCTCTCTGTCTCATAATTTTGCGAAGAAGAATAGAATGACAGCGTGAGCAATAGGAGGGAAAGAAATGAACAAGCATGAATTATTTATGAGAAAAAAAAAGATGTGAACATATTTATTTTTATTTATTTCCTAACCAAATTATTTATTTGATTGTGTGGTTTATGTTTAGGTCTAGTTTTTTTTTTTTTTTTTTTTTTGTTTTTTTTTTGTTTTTTGTTTTTTTTTTTGTTTGTTATTGTTGTTGTTGTTGTTGTTGTAAACATTACGACGTAACTTATCCTCGAACCTGAGACTCCCCTTTAAAAAATAGCTTTTTAAAAGTCCAAAGTCTCAAACTGGTGTGGTAGAATTTTGGAGAGAAAAGGAAGTTTTTGAAAATGGTAAATTTCACTAAACTATACTTATGTCACAAATTTGCACATAATTATACCTATATATATTTTTTTGCAGTTGAGTGTACAATACACGTAAACTTGTTTTTTTTTATGATACAGATAGAGTCAAACGACTCCAGCCAGCCAATGATAATATATAACAGAAAAACAGTTACAAAAGAGGTTTTACAAGCGGTAAAACGACGCAATAGCAATAAGAGATTCAGATGCCGGGGGAACAAAACCCATCCCCTAAAGAAACAATGCTACATAAAATAAAAAACTAAACACACAGATCTGAACATGCAGAATCCTCAGAACAAGGAGCAATCTCCACCAGCGGTGTAGCACAAGACACTACCGGAGCTCCGGAGACTCGCAATCTTCGAAGAAAAATATGCTGTAATCTGCTCCAAACTCTCGAAAGGAAGCACGCGGGACCAAAGTCCAAAACCCCCCGAGGATATCAAGAAAAGCTGAAGGAGCTCAATAGGGATCCTCTCCGGGCTTTGACAGCGCAGGCGAACAACAACACTTCGGGAGCGAAAATGGAAGTACTCGGAACGCCGAGAACCAAGCAAGATATATCATATCTAACATCAGATGATACTCAGAGAAAGACGCTACTCAGCGCTCGTAGACGAGATGGGCAGAAAAAGAATCGCTACACAACCAACTAAATAATAGTCGCGCTAGCCCAGATGCACAGATCAGACAATCATAAACATCTAAGCAAGAAAAGGTAAAGAAAACAAAAGGCAATATAAAACATCCATTAAGGATGATTACGAATGTAGGAGCGCACAAGGCCAACTCCCATTCACTAAAGACACCCTCGATTGGGCTAGCAAAACAGCATAGATACAGGTAACACTTCGGGAGATCGAAGTTAAGAACTAACAAAATACAGTCTAAAACAGTACTAGAACAAAAGGAGAGTAAACAACCCATATAGAAACATTCCATGATCCTCCCAACATCAAGTATGATCCATAGCAAGCTACAACTTCAGTACCATCATAGCCAGCAAAATAAGGAGCAATTGGTAAGGGACACAGAGGTCAACGGAGAAGAAGCTAGGGCATACGCCTCCCCAAAAACTAGGCGGAAGGTCCGCCAGCCCCGAGCCTGAGCCACTGCCCCAAAAAACAAAATATGAGGTGCCAAAACACCCCTTAACCCTGCAAACATCATACACGAAAAGAAGTATCAGGAAAAAGAAAGGATTAAATAGACTGATGAAAAGAAACTATCCCAAAAGTAGAAGCTACAGAAATAAGAAGAGAGCATTCGACGTCCAAAATAAATCCCAATGAGAAGCAAATAGTATAGCATTAAATAGCATTTAGATTACGAAGACACTGAAAGACATTCTCTAGTCTACCAAAGAGAAGAGAATCTTTAGCTTCGGATTTTAAAGAAGATGACCAAAAGTTGAAAAGGAATAAGAATTCGTCAACTATAGAGCGGGAGGAAGAAGTAGAGTGGCGGAAGATCCTCTTATTTCTTTCCATCCACGTTACCCACACGATGATTTGAAACGACAAATACGACGATTTGTGATAAATGTTATTAGAGGGGGGTGAAGCCCAGACGCCTGATAAGCTTGAAACGACAAAAAACAAGTAAACTTGTTGCGGTTCACTGTTTTAGCACTAACATTATCAAATTTTGATCAGTTTGACTGATATACCCTGCTATGACCGGTTTAAGCATCCTCTTTCTCTCCCTTACAACTTAATCATTTTTCTATTTTTGAATGATTAAATTATACTTACTCAAAACAATTTTTTCATCTTTCTCTATCTTATTTTCAATTTTTTTAATAGAGGGATAGGGTAATAAACACATTTGATTAAACAGTATTAGCATCCATGAGTATAGTAGGAAAAATTTGCCCCAAAAAATTGTCAAGTAATGTCTAAAATTGATGGAATACACTGATTTGCACCAATAATATAGATGGAATACACCCAGGTGCAAAAAAAAAAGAAAAAGATATGGGTATAGTTATCTGCAAAATGGTAAAACATGGGTATAGTTTAGTAAATTTACCCTTTTCAAAATCTGTTTGGCCCAAACGAAGTTAAAAGAATTTTTTTTTTGCCAAACACCTAATTTTAAATCCAAACCGATTTTAGGGCTTTGAAAGAGCTTTTGGGCTCTCTTAAAGCAATGTCAAACGGATCCGAAATGTTATTCCTTTCTTTCATACGATTGTTTCACAGCAAAAACTTTCTTTCATATGATTATATATCAACTTGGCTCCTGAGTGGAATTGTGATTATCAATGAACGCAACACAGGTCGTCCTAAACTATACATTGCTCTGGTCATACAAGGAAAAGGTTGATTTAACCAATGTCATCAGCAGCAAAGACTGACAATACAACACCAAGAGACTACAATGACTGACTAAAAAATACGATCGAAATGGACAAACATTAAGATTAAGATTATCAGAAAGCTCGTAAGAGTTACTGTGCATGCAAGAAAGAGAATATTTACAATAAACAAGGCCAGGGCTACGAATACACCAGATACACCCATAAGGCAACTGTATGTACTTCACTTCGCAAGCACCCTCTGCAACTGCACCACAGGAACCCCTTTACCTGGAAAATCACATAGATTAACAGCAGAATGTTAGTATCAAATACAACTTTCACACGATCCTAAATAATCAAACAAAAATATTTATTAGTATAAAATGGGGAATTGGAAAGATTGAACCTTTAATGGTACAATTAATAGTGATAAAAATTGCTGCCAATTAACAAACATGACTCCAACTGATCATATATGTTAGCAATATAACTCTATCTCACATTTCAGAAGTAAATAGATTTTGAGTTATTTTTAATCAGTGTGATCTTTACAAGATGGAACATGGAAGAACCTTCATGATAAAGAATTTAAATGAGGGTCGTGTATGCTACAATATGGTGCCCCGCCCCTTAGTCATCTGATTAACATCCTGCTTTCATACAAGTTGCAGCATACATTATGATCATAAGTTTTGGTTGAAATAAGTTATTTTGATTGTTTAGTTCCATTTTCAGATAGAGCAGCTTTGAAAAAACCAGAGTGTTAACCCTTAGTAAACACTCCTGGTTGATACTGATGTTATCCAGCAAAATGCCTTGCTGTAGCATACAGCATAGACCGCATATGCACCAGCTGTTGCTTATCGTTGCAAACTGGTACTGTTAAACAATCCTTACTTGCCAGAGAACTGACCTTCTTAGTTTGAGACCTATCACTTGCAGGAGAGTCGGCATCTAGTCCACGCCGCATAGGCGGTGCAGGGTGTGAAGGATAAATAGGAGGAAACAAAAGAAGATGGATCAAGAAGAGAAAAGGCAAAGAGGGGAGAAAGAGGAATTCAACGATTGAAAAAGTTGTAGTAGACATAATTGAAGTTCTGCAATCTGCAGAATTGCAACTGTCTCCATCACATCCGCAAGAAAACCGTAATCCTATCTTTGTTTCGTCCTCTTTTCACTCCCCAATGGCGGCGACAACCAAAACGATGGGAAGAAAACCATTCAATTGTAATTTTCCAAATGTTCATTATATCTTTTGTGATAGTTTTCTCTGTCTCCTCCTTTTTTTCAAATTTCTTTCTACATAGGCACATTATTTGGTAAACGTCATTCCATGTTTGATAGCGCATATAAGCAGTTAAAATCCGATTAATCGGAGATTAAGTGGTTATTTTTTTTAGCGATTTTCAATATTTTATTATTTAATCGGGTATAATCGGCCAATTGGTGGTTAATCAGCCGATTTTAAGTGGCCGATTAACCAATTAAATCTCCTCCATTAATTTTCATGCTTGTTTGCAATATTTTGGACTCAATTAGGCCTAAACTCAAATCTAAATCCAAATCCAAAGCCCTTATGGTCCTCGCTCAACCCAAACCCGACATGTCGCGGCTCTTTTCTTCTCTTTGCGCAAACCCAAACCCGATTTGTTGTCGCTCTCTTCTTCTTCCTTGCACAAACCCAAACCGATTCTCTTCTTCTTCCTCGAGCAAAACCAAATCCGACCTGCTGTCATTTCCCCTACATCATGGCAAACTTGGTCCGATCCGCATTTGTTGCACCTCCTCCCCCTCCACTTGCTGCTAGTGTTGCTCCTCCTCCCTCATTGTTTTTGTTTGCTGAAATTGATCAACAAACCCGACTCGACCCACATCTAGAATTCAAACTCAGCTCAAACCAAATGCTTTCTTCTTTTTCTCTGTAATTATATGTTTATATTTGATAATCCCAAAATAGTTTTATTTTAGGGTTTAGGGTTACTACATAATGAGGAAAGATCTTTTTTTGTTTAAATTATATACCTAATTCTAATCCTAATGTATGTGGTAAGCATCAACCTATTCATCTAAATTAATGAATTTGCAAGATCTTTAGTAAAGACTTGATGATTTTCATTTTTATAAGAAACTAACTGAAAACTATAAATACATGAAGAAGGGATGGAACATTTAATGCTACTATTTCCATCTAGCTAGAAGGAAGGTAATTGCAACCTCTATACTAGTAAATGAAGAAGCATCATTGGATCCAAATGCATAACACAGATAAGCAAGCATGTTTGAGCAAAGAAACTTAAGGATTGGTTGGTGATATACTTACTCTTCAGGTTTCTCAAGCTTATTATTAAAGACAGGTTGTTACTAAAGAGTGAGAATTTAAATGAAACGGAGGGAAGGGGGCATAGGCATAGTCATACCAGCAGTAGAAGCAGGGGAACGGGTTTGGGCCCGCAGCGGAGTTGAGGGTTCCGGGTCCGCACACGAATCCGAAATGAGTGGATGAGAGTCAATCAGAGGAGCGTACATGTAGGAATCCGAAAGGAGATAGTCTGCAATCGCCATAGCGAAACCTTTGATCTTCCTCCTCTTCTTCTTCATCATCTTCATCGAATATCTCTTCTTCACTCCTTTCTCCATCGTTTCAGTTCTCTCCCTCCTTTTTCTTTCTTTTCTGTTTTTTTTTTTGGGAAATCCTGACTGACTTGATTACGGGTCGGGTTTTTGTATTTCGTTTTGGGTCGTGGACCTCGTGGTGGTCGGTGGAAGTGGGACGCGTGGAGGACAGAGAAGAAGAGGGGAGAAGACACTTTGCTGGCTGCTTCGTAGCGTGGGATGGGCACGGATTCTAAAGCTGTTGGGCGAAACTTTTTAGGCTTCTCCCACACAATGGCCCACGCGAAATTAGTCCTCCAAGAGATTAATTAAAAGTAATTGATTTAAAATTCAACTGCTATATTATGAAGTTTCTTATCGATTGAACTCACTCATCGGTTTACAGGTATTTGGGGAAAAAAAATGATGGATAAATTTCACAAAATCCCATCTTTTCACCCTACCCAAATTTTGTTTTGGAACTTACCATACTAACCGTTAGATTCTCTTAAGCACTTCCGTCAAATTGCTTGTTACATAATGTCATCTGACACTTGAAATTTTCTCCGACGGATGGGTGTATTGGATTATTATTTTAAAATACTTTTTTTAGCTTAAAACAATCTTATAAATTTTAAAAGACTACGTAGGAATGTAATGACTTATTATAAGGTTCTTTTTTTTAAAATTTGTTATAATACAGATTATCGTGTTGGGATTTTAAAAGATTTGTATCATAAGAATTTATAGGATTTGAAAGAATTATATGGATTTATAAGATTTGAAAAAATACATGGATTTTAGCAAACATTCAATTATTAATTTTTAATATAATCAAAATTACACCAAAGTATAATCAAAACATTAGCAATTCTACGTAGTATAATTAAAATTAAACCAAAGTATAATTAAAACACTAAAAAATTAACCCAATACAAAATTTTCAATCTTTTAATTGCCAATTTGATATAGCTTAATGTCCTCCTAAGTAGCATTTCTCCACATATTTAAAGCTATGCTAGCTCTCCATGCATTAGCATCTTCTTATTCGTACTCTTGGGTTTGAGCCATAGGTTCAAAATTATTGTCTTCATTAACTAGTAACGATGAAGATGGAGATTCGTCTATTGGTTCAATTGGAAATTCATCATAACGACATTCTTCGCGACATTCAACTGGAAATTCATCATAACGTGTCGGAGTTCTTTTATTAAAAATTTGCATGCAAATTTCTTCACCTAAATGGAACTTAGGTCGATCGGAATCTTTTTTTCCCACTTTTTTTTTTTGTCTAATTCAAATCCGTGCTTGGACCCATCGTCAAAATATACATTTGGACATATGGGCCCGTAAGCGGTTAAGAGTCTGATACCAGCTACATACTATGTACGTACTCTCCTTTCCAACCAGCCAAATGTGAACTCTACTAGTAAGGCTCTTAGTTAGTAGTAAGAGGTCGAGGATTGAAGCCTTGCTTGCATCATTCCTTTTGTTCTGAGTTTATTGTGAGAGTGCTTGTGTTGTGTGCATGTATGTGACCTTGTTTAAAATAAAATAAAAACACAATACAACATATGCTTGTACCCTTAGGGCGAAGCAACAAAGATCATGAAGTGGATGATGGACCACAAGACAATACTAGCACTTGGCCCGTGTCATCTATGAACACAGGAACAAGTTTGTAAGTGCCCCCGAGTATTCAATGTCCAATGTCAAATGAACTTGCAATGCAGCAGCTTATAATGTCGCAAAACTAGTCTTCAATTTAATTTGTTTGGTGACCGGACAATTTGCAACCTTCCTACCCGATTGAGAGAAGAGTTGTGTTGTTTATATCTACTTTGAATTAGGGTTGTCATTAACAACCTCACAAGGTGACAGTCCATTATAAACAAATGGAGGACATGTAAAGAATAATTCAAATTCATAATTATCTCTAAGATACAATTTAAATCAAAACTCTTATCATGAAAAGATTTAAACTGCTTATCCAAAAACACCGAGACATAGAGATAAATGATTATCTCTAAACCGTATCTAAAAAGCAACTTTAAATATCCCTCTAGCCCCACCATAAAAAAGTAAACAATATTTTTTCCACAAACGCTTTTTCATAATCTTCATGTTTACGGAGAAACAATCAAACGCCAGCAAGAAGTCAGCAGGTTCGTTTTTATTGTTTGTAGAATAATTCATAAATCATCTGTTTGCTACCACACCGAAATCAGCAGCAACAGTATTTTAATAATAAATGAGTATTTTGATAAAATTACACTTAGAAATTTGTTGGGCCGGGCAAATTCTAGTAACGTTTTGGGATGGGCCAAAGTGTAGAAACTAATTACTGCACCTATTATGCGCCGTCGCTGTTCAATGAAGTCTTACCCTAAATCAATCAAACTTTCAGCTTAAAAAATAAACCCAAAAACAAAACAAAAAAAATAAAGCAAAAATCCTTCAGGATCTCTTTTTCTTTTTAAGGTCGAAGATTGATGGCGGTCCCTGAAGAAGTACTGGATTCCATCAAAGAAACCCTAGAAAACGTGCACGAAGTTGAAAGCAACCTTATCGACTTCTTGGCAGTGGTGGCCGCCGACCCTGACGCCCTCGCCAACCTCCCTCCTCTCCAGCGATCACGTGCTTTCCTCGTGCTCGCGCAGGCCGCGACCACTCTCTTATCAGGTAACAATAACTCATACATTGAGGTTTCTTTAATTTCCTGTTAATTTTACTTTTAATTTAGGTTCTCTTTGTTGGATTTTTTAATTAAATAATATTTTAAATTTTGAGCAGTGAGGTTGAGATGCAATGGGATTCGACCTGACGATCACCCCATCAAAACGGAGATTGTAAGAATTATTATATATATAAATATTTCGTATGGTTTGATTTTGGTAGGGTTTATTATTCATTAGTGAATTTATTCATGAACTTTTCATTTGGGTGTGCTTTGGTTGATGATTTTGTATAGGGGTTTACTTGCAGGAACCATTATGGTTGTTTCTATAATGCAAGGGATTTTGTTTGTTTACTTGATGGTTTAATTTGTTAGGTGTGAATTTAATGTGAGGAACTGTAGTTGGGCAAAGCTTTTGTTGATGATTTACTATTTGGGTTTCACTTTAGGACAGATTAAACTTGTCTATTATTTTTTGGTTTAATTACTGTCCAATTTAAACGATGATTTACCATCCAGGTTTGACTTATAGGAGAGAGTAAGCTTATACTTATCTATTTGTTTAATATATAGTTTAATTTTCTTGTTGTGGAATATAGTGAATTTTCGTTTGTAGTGATTTTACTTTTTCAGCTTGGGTTTGTTTGTCTTGGTAATTTACCATTTGGGCTTTGTTTGCAGGAGAGGTTGAGCCCCTTTTTTCGTTTGTTTGTGGTCCAATTTATTAGGTTTTTTTGGTTCATTTTAGTGCAAGAACTTTTACTTGCGAGTGCTCTTGTTGAAGATTTAGGATATGGGTTTTAATTGTATGGGAGAGAGGGAGAGGGGGGGAGAGAGAGAGAGCTTGTTTTTTTTTATATTGTTAACACCATTGTTTTAAAAAGCTCCAAAAAGCGACAAGCGGCAAGGCACACCTAATTTAGGGAAAAAGTTGTTCGAAAAGCGTTAGGAACTGGTATTGTAGAAAGCGGTACTAAAAAGGCACTTAAGTGTCTGGTGAGTTTTAATTAAATTGTTAGTTAGTTAATTTCTTACCCATTTTTCCATGACTCATACCCAATACTTAAATACACCAGCTTCAAATTCCCTAATCATCTTTAAAGCGTCATAATCTCTTCGAAAAAAGTCCTATTTAATATTTTCAACTGTGGCTTCAATGGGACTACAACTACTTCAGTTTTCCCTTCGACTTCATCTTTTTGAATATTTTTTAATTTAATTTAAATTTTTTTTGCTTAACCTACGGCCAAGTCCTCATAAGCAAAATCAAAGGGTCCGACGAACCTTGCTTCACGTTAGTGTATATCTTTAGTAGTGATTTTATATTTTTATGCATGAAATTTTGCTTGGTTGTGATTCTGATGACGATCTACCATCTAGGTCTACCTATTGGCAGATTAAGCTTGTTCCCTTTTTTTAGTGGGTGTAATTTAGTGGTGTTTATTTAGTAGTGATTTTATGGAAGAAAAATAACTCGGTTGTGCCTATGTCGGTAATTTACCATCCGTGTTATACTTGTTTGAGATATTAAGCTTGTGTTATTTTGTTTGTTTATGGTCTAATCTATTGAATTTCCTCATTAGTTATTTTTACAGAAAATTTTCCTTCGGCGTGGTTGCGCTGATAATTAATCATCTCAGATTAAAGCTTGTTTTTAGAAGTATTTATTGTTTAACTTAGTGGAGTCCTTTAATAGTGCTTTTTGCAAGAAGTTTCAAAGTCGTGCTCCAGTTGATGATTTACGATATCGTTTTTATTATATATGGATTATGATTATTGTTGGTTTATTCATGGTCCAATTTTTTGATTTTTCTTCAGTGATGATATTATGAAAGAAATGTTGCCCGGATGTGCTTGTGCTGATGACTGATGGTCTTGGTTTTACTTTCAGGAGAGAATAAGCTTGTGCGAAGAGAAATTGGGGCGATTTAGTGATTGGAGCAAAGGTAATTTATGTTAGATTTTCTAAAATGTGGATCTTGATAGAAGGTGCTACTTTAGTAAGTGTCTTAGCTTTTTATGTGTCTCAATGCCTCAAAATTTTATGTAACTATTGGAATCCATTATTTGTGCTACTTTTCTATGCCCCCTTGGCTTTTGAGAATGTCGACGATCAATGATGCCACACATAATTTAGAATTAAATAAACTCCTCTCTTGTTCATAGAATCTCAATGAGGAAAAGACGGTTGACATCTTCATTGTTCGTACTATCCTTGGTGTGGGGTTATGACACTAAGGGTTGACATAAGGTGATTCAGGTTGACACCTAGTTGTCAACTCCTTCATGGAATCTCTTAGCAATATAATAATCCCATTTTGATGAGAAAAATTGGATATAGCATTCTCTAATCCTGTTATTGTTTTCATTTTGTATTCTTGATTTATCCACTTGGTCAATTAGGTAAGTTCTTTGCGCCTTGTTTTGGTGTAGCAGCTATACTTCAACCTTTCCTCGTCTTCCAAGGGTTTCATTGATTATTGGTCTTTGTTCTTTATTCCTAGTTTCTTTTTTTTTTGCCTTTAATGTTTTGGCATATAGCTTTGAAAATCTATCTTCCCGTGTTATTGGACTTGTTAACCTTTATTAGTTTAACCCGCAACCCCTTATCTAAGTGCCACAGGTTGAACATAACCATTAATTAAAAGGAAATACTCGTTCCTAACACTTTGCCATTTCTCTCGTTCAGAAGGCAGATCAGTGACAGTAATGAAGTTGAGTGATTTTAACACAGGAAAGCTATTGAGTATTCAATTCTAGCATATTTAGGGCTTGTCATTGTTTTGTTTCTTTCTTGTAGATAAATAAGTCAGGCTATGTATCTTATCTAAAGTATTATGAAACAGACAATTTATATCAACTTGTATTAAAGTTCTTATTCCAATGTATCTGCAGTTTTGAGTTAGCTTATGAGAGTGAGATGTGGGTTTGAAGTTTCCTAAATTAAGCCCTGATTGATGGGAAACCTACTTTTTGAATGGAATAAGACTGTAATTTCTTCCAAAGTGAATTTTAAAGCATTGCTAAATTGGAATCTAGTTTAGACTCAACAGTCTTCATGGTTTAAGCTGAAATGGAGTCTACTCAACGATCAACAATGGATGCATGTTACCTTCAACTAATCATTTGGTTGACATGAACTTCCTTTCATTTTTCATTACTCATTAAATTTAAAGGCAAAGCCACACGGCATTACTTTGTCAATGATGGTGGAAGATTCTCTTTCCATGTTGAATTTCTTTAATTAAATAGAACCTTTCTTCTTAATGAATATGAAGAAAGCACTCAAGCTGTTTAATGTGTCCTTGGCATGCTTCTTCAACCAAGCTTTCAGCCTTTTACCATCGAGACTACAAAATACCTGTCTGGGAAGAAAAAAACTAACATGAGACTTTGTTTTGATTTACTATAATGATTAGGATATTTCTGTGTATTGTTCAGTTAGGCCAAGTAATCAACTCTTTCTATAAGCAAGTTCTATAGCTATACTAAAGATGCGACATCTTAGCTTCCTGATCTATTGACAAGAGATGAGCTTGGCTACCTCCCTTTTTGTTTATTTATTTTTTTGATTTCGGTTGCTGGGTTGGAAATGCTGCTGGATTGGCTCTAATAAGTTTCTGATTTGAGTTCTTGGCTTGCTAATAAAGTATTCTTTTTTCAGTAGCTAGCACATAACCTTATCTTCCTATATAATATCCACTTTGGGTTCTCATCTTGTGATAAAAAAGACTTTTTGTGGAACAGTTTCCAATTGATCTATGTTTTATTGTTCTTTAGTGTGAAGAAACAGTGAAGCTTCATGCATGGTTCTTCTGAAATTGTAATATACATATAAGTGGATATGGACATAACAAGTCTTTTCTTATCCTAATATTATAAATACACTATTTTCTTTAGTCCACCTTTTGCTTCTTGTGAATAATTTAAATGCCTTTTTTATAAAAAAAAAAATTATCCTTATTTTCTACAGCACCTTTGTGGCCTTCAACAGTCATTAATCGTCAGGCAGCAACACGTGTTATTGGACATTCTCTACCTGATTTAACACCAGGTACAACTCTATTTTAATTTGTTATGCTTATTTACTTCATGTTCCACTTGTTTTTATCTAATAGGCGAAAACTTATTCAGAACAAAGGCACAGGATGAGCGAAATTAGTAGAGGGGAAGGCACAAGGATTAAATACTTTGAGAACCATAGATCTAAGAAGAGAAGAAAACACGCTTCATCCAATGGTAACCCTGCCCGTGTACGGGCTGCTGCAGAAGAGTTTCTTCAGAAAGCAGCTCGCGAGCTTCTTGGTTTTAACGATTCTGAAGTGAAGGGTCCTCTACAAAATGAGGTCTCTGATGAAGAGTGATGAGTAGGCAATTTAGAGTTATTTGCTTCAGCTAATCTCAAATTTATTTTACTAATCCTTTGGCTTGAACTGTGATAATACTTCGTCCTTGATTCCTTGTCATATATGTATTTGCATTGCTAGATATTTTTCTTGGGGTTAAGTTATGCTGAAAGCCCGAGTGTTTATCATTAAAATTAGTTGAGAATTAATTATTTCGTATGGGTTTGGTACTGTTTATTGTTTGAAGAAGTTGATATATGATAACTTGCAAACTGATTTCCCTCTTGCTATACAGTACCGCAACCCGCCAGTGAAGAGTATATTTTGGGGGTGAGAAGGGCCGGCCTTGGTGGTGTTCATATTACGTTCTAAGGGTTTCTCGGGTGGGCTTTTGGGATAAGGTATTACTTGAAATCCATAGAAATTAGAGAACAATATGGAGTGTTATCTTTTTTCTTGTTTAGCAGTTACTTTTAATGGCAATCAGTGTAATGAGCTCCCCTATGTGTATATATAGTGGAGAGCTTTTTGTTAAGCCCCTTCGTTGGACTGTAATTTTCAGTCATCCCCACTGACATTGTATGCTTTAAACGCTTCGCTGGACAAATTATTTAGAGAACCCCTTTTCTTAATAAAGAATTCTAAAGACACTTTTTCAGGACGAGATCTCAATTGAAATGTATTATATTTTTATTAAGCTATGTTGCTTTTCATTGAGATACATTATATGACTCTTTTAAAAGTTTACTGTTTTTTCGCTAAGATGAAATTGTACATTTTTCACTATGATGGAAGAGGAGGGGGTTTTCCAAAATAGTTTGGTGCTAGAGCTTTAAAGTGTACAAGAGTTATTCAGATGAGCTAATGGAAATCCACAGTAAGATCAAATGTGGGGATTTAGAACAAATTACTTGTCCTTTTCTGTTGGACAGAAATTGGTTACGAAAGTCGAACCTATTAGGTTCTCCGTATGTTAGATCTCAAAGTATGCTGAGATTATACACATCCTAAAGTGCATCCATCCTGATCAAATGGAGTTCATACGATCTGATTGCAACATGAGTGTATCATTGCAGCCACCTCTTAAGGGTATATTATAACTTGAGCTTTATATTATTATAAATGGAGGGACCCCAAAGGGCCTTACTCAAATGTAAAAACAAAACATCATCAAGAGTCCTGTCTTGTATTGATGAGAGCATGAGGAAATTTTTGAGTCACGAACAGCACACGCCACCCAATCGATCATTTCTTTTGGATTGTGATCTCAAAAGTGTATGTTGGGCCTTGATTGATGGGATTGTTGGCAAGTCACTTCCATCTTACACTTTAAGTATATATAATAAACAGAGAAGAGAAAGAGAAGGGAGGTTGGGGAGGGATTAAACTTTTAACTTTTTTAACGTCCCTTCTTTTGTTAATCATCCTAGGGGGTGAATAAGGTGATTGTGCAAAATAAAAAAACTAAAATAAAGTACAGAGTAAATAAAAAGAGATAAGAAGAGCAAACGCAGATAACACAAGTGATGCAGCGATGTAACGTGGTTCGACCTCCAGGTCTACGTTCCACCTCCTACTTGTAACAATTCTCTGCCGCAAGCGTTCTGCTATACTCAAAATCCTTATACAGTGATTATCAGATTCAGGCCGAGAGACCTATTACACCCACAGGACTTCTAACACAAGTCCCGTCAATCTCACCAAAGTGGAAGAAAAAGAAAAAGAAAAAGCTCAAGATCTTTAATGATCCTGACTGAAGAATACAAAATAGTTATCACACACTCTCGGAATGATTGTTGAAAGATTAGTTTAGAAGATTTTTCTCAGAAGTGATAGGCGAAGAATACACAGTGGGTTCGGCCAATTAAATAGACTGGGAAGTGTATCGATCAAAATTAGAAACGATACATATAAATCACCCTGGGGGGGGGGGGGTGAATAGGGTGATTGTGCGAAATTAAAAATTAATAAAATAAAGTGCAAAGTAAATAAAAGAGTTAGGAGCAGCAAACACAGATGATGCAGCGATATAACGTGGTTCGACCCGCAGGTCTACGTCCACACCACATACTTGTAGCAATTCTCCGCCACAAGCGTTCCACTATACTTAAAACCCTTTGTACAGTGATTCTCGGATTCAGGCCGAGAAACCTATTACACACACAGGACTTTCAATACAAGTCCCGTCAATCTCACTGAAGTGGAAAAGAAAGAAAAACCAAAACTCAAGATCGTTTAACCATCCTGACTGAAGAATACAGAAAAATTATCTCTCACACTCGGATTGATTATCGAAAGATTAGTTCAGAATTATTTTATCGGAAGTAGTAGGGTGAAGAATACATAGTGGATTCGTCCAATATTAATAGACCAGGAAGTGTATCGATCAAAAATAGAAACGATATTTTCCAAGAATATATACAGTGCAAAATGCAGTCGACAGTCATATTGGTGCGGTCAACCGTTCAGCTCTCTGACGTAAAGTAGAGAGGTGAAAGGTCGATCGCTTCTCAAGCAACTGAAGGTTGCGGTTGGCTGCGATGCGGCGACCGGTATCGTGTTGTATATTCCGAATCCACCATGTTTTCTTACCATAAACTAATCAATCTTTAATCAATCTTATACAATTAAAATCTCACGAAAATATAAGGAAAAATTCAGATCTTGATATCTTCCTCTTTTGCTTGTAGACCAATTAATCATGAACTCTTTTTGAATAACCTCCTCTTTTGCTTGTATTTGCAATCTTTCTTTATTGCTTTCCTTGTTTGAATATTCTTGAATCTCTCTTGGATCTCTTGTTGATATTATTTGATCATGAAAATATGAACAACTAACTTTAAACTTATTAGTATTAATGAGCACGTTTTGTGCACAACAAACTAAGAGTCAGCAATCTCCCCCTTTTGGTGTGAACAAAACATGCTGGAATGTTTGAAAATTAAAATAGGCTACATAAATACTCCTCCTGAGTTTAGTATATCCTATTACATAGATTTTCATAAGTAAGAGCTTTTAAGTGCGATGTAAATACTCCCCCTTAATTCAATGCCACCTGTTATACTGAATTACAACATATATGATTAGTGTAAAACTTTTGAAACCATATTCGTAGTTGAAAACATTCATAGAATCATTGTAAAGTATTTGAAAACATTTCATGAAAACATGTCATGAATACTTTAGACTTTATTTGAAAATATTCCAAAAAAATTCTCCCCTCTTTTGGAACACACCAAGAGGGATTTAAGTAGAAGAAAAGTGAAAGCACGTTAAAAAATTTCCTGAGAGCATACCGGTCGACTGCAAATAGTAGAAACCAAAATTTGAAATTAATGTGTAAAACCAATTTTAACCGAAAGGAAACCGGTCGATCGCCCAGTCGCCCGTTCAGTCGACCGCAGAATGGAATTTCATGTTGAGATATTAATCACATGTAGCTCTCCTTTCAAAAAATGAAATCGTTTTTCATCTAAAGGTTTTGTAAAAATATCAGCAAGTTGTGAATCAGTAGAAATATATTCAAGTAAAAAATTCCCCTTTTGAAATTGATCTTTAATAAATTGATACCTAATATCAATGTATTTTGTGCGACTGTGTTGGTTAGAATTTTTGGTCATATGAACAGTGCTAGTGTTGTCACATTTTATTGGAATATGATCAAAGAATACCTTGTAATCTTTGAGAGTATATTTCATCCATAATACCTGCATACAGCAGGATCCTGCTGCAATATATTCAGCTTCGGCAGTAGAGAGAGTTACAGAGTTTTGCTTTTTGGATGTCCACGAGACAAGGCAGTTTTCCAAGAAGTGACATGTACCACTAGTGCTCTTTCTATCAATCAAGCTATCGGCATAATCTGCATCAGAATATCCTACAAGAGAAAAATTTCTATTTTTCGGATACCAAAGTCCAGTATTTGGTGTGCCTCTGAGATATCGAATGATACACTTAACGGCAACCAAATGTGATTCTTTGGGACACGATTGAAAGCGTGCACATAGATAAACACTAAACATAATATCTGGACGAGATGCAGTAATATAGAGTAAACTACCAATCATACCTCGATAAGTAGATATATCAACATTATTACCAGTTGAAAGCTTGGTGGTAGTGGCCATTGGTGTTTTGTAAGCATTTGTAGTTTCAAGTCCAAACTTTTTGACTAATTCCTTTGCATACTTGGATTGATTGATAAAGATGTCATCTTTTCTTTGTTGTATTTGAAGCCCAAGAAAATAAGTTAATTCTCTCATCATACTCATTTCGAATTCACCGTGCATTTGCTTTGAGAATTCCTTGGAAAGATTTTCATTAGTGGATTCAAATATAATATCAACATATATTTGAACGATTAAAATATCTTTAGAAATATGTTTTTATAAAAAGTGTAGTGTCTACTTTTCCTTTAGAAAAACCTATGTGAAGTAAGAATGAACTTAGTTGTTCATACCAAGCACGAGGAGCTTGCTTCAAACCATACAATGCTTTATCAAGCCGAAATACATGGTTTGGGTGTGTGGGATCAGTGAATCTAGGTGGTTGTGCAACATAAACTTCTTCCGAAATAAAACCATTTAAAAATGCACTTTTAACATCCATTTGAAAGAGAGTAAAATCATATAAGCAGCAAATGCAAGTAAAATACAAATGGCTTTAAGGCGTGCAATAGGTGTAAAAGTTTCATCAAAATCTATACCTTCTTGTTGATTATAACATTGTGCAACAAGACGGGCCTTATTTCTAGTGATTGATCCGGATTCATCTAACTTGTTCCTAAACACCCACTTAATTCCAAGTATAGTTCTATTATGAGGTCTAGGAATAAGTCTCCATACTTGATTCCTTTTGAATTGATTAAGTTCTTCTTGCATGGCAATGATCCAGTCATTATCTTGCAAGGCCTCCTTAATGTTCTTAGGTTCAAGTATGGAAACGAATGCGGAAAAATACATGAAATTTTGAGCTTGGTTGCGAGAAGTTACTCCTTTTGACATGTCGCTTCGTATAAGAGTTGGTGGATGGCTAGACATGATTTTCCATGCGGAGCGCTTTTTACCTATGGAAATTTGATGTTGTACATGTTCATCTTCCATGGCATCAATTTGTTCTGCAGGCATCTCTTCTATTTGCGATTTGGATGCATCTTCATCTTGATGGGATTTCTGATTTTGAGCATTCATATGTGGGTCTTCTTCAACGTAAACTTGTTTCTTTTCAACCCGAATACCCGTCTCATCATCAATAACAACATACAATATTTCTTTAGTATAGAGATTAGTTTCATCAAAAATAACATTAATAGATTCCTGAATTGTGCATCTTTTTTTATTAAATACGCGATATGCTTTGCTATTAAGAGAATATCTTAAAAATACACATTCATCACTTTTACGATCAAAATTTTCCAAATTATCAAGTGTATTTAAAATAAACACTTTACATCCGAAGACGCGAAAGTAACTTAGGTTTGGAATTTTGCCATAATATAGTTCAAAATGAGTTTTCTCAAGATATTTTCTAATGATTACTTGGTTAATTGTATAACATGTTGTATTGACAGCCTCCGCCCAAAACGATTTAGGTAAATCTTTTTCACTATGCATTGTTCGGGCCATTTCTTGAAAAGATCGATTTTTTCTTTCAACAACCCCATTTTGTTGGGGAGTGCGAGGACAAGTGAACTCATGTTTTATTCCCTTTTTCTCACAAAATGAGGTGAAGAGTTCGTTTTGAAATTCTCCACCATGATCACTACGAATAGTGACAATGGTGACACTTTTCTCATTTTCCACTCTTCGACAGAATTTTTGAAATACATACAATGTGTAATCTTTTTGTGGTAAAAAGGCAACCCAAGTAAATCTACTATAATAATTAACAATTACAAAATCATATCGTGCACCTCCATTACTATGTGTCCGTGATGTTCCAAAAAGATCCATGTGCAAGAGTTCAAGGGGTCTAGAAGTTTATACTATTTTCTTGGGTTTGTGAGAACATTTAGTTTGCTTACCAAATTGGCACGACTCACACGGTTTATCTTTCTCAAATTTGTTTTTGGGAATCCCCTTTACAAGCTCCTTGGTTACGAGTTTATTGAGATTGTCCATGGTCGTGTGTCCAAGTCTTCTAACCAACCATCCTCATTTCTTGCAACAAAGCACCTCATATTTTCCTGTGCTAATTCATTAGAGTTTATAACATAAACATTGTTACATCGGTTAGCTAGAAGTAAACAAGATTTATTGCTATCTAGTTCATTGCATGAATTTTTATCAAAAATAACTGTGTAGCCTTTATCACATAATTGGCTGACACAAATTAGATTATGTTTCAAACCTCTTACCAATAGAACATCCTTAATGGAGCATGAGGAACCAAAGTTTATTTTACCTTTACCAATGGTTTGTCCCATGCTATTATCTCCAAAGATGATATCCTCCTTTTCCCCTTGATAGTGATGTCAAATATTTGTTGTCACCTGTCATATGATTTGAGCATCCACTATCAAGGTACTACCGATCTTTAGTCTTGACACGCTGAGGTACCTACACCAAGATTAGTAGGTATAATTTTGCGTGCCCAAGTTTGTTTTGACCCTGCATTTGCATCCTTTCTTATCCAAACAAAATTAGTATTCTTTTTTAATGAACAGTTATATGAAATATGTCTTAATCTACAGCAGTAATGACATGTGATACGACTATGTCTTGAGTCATGCACACTTGCATAGCTTTGGGTTGGTTTATGATTATGTTGGAGATTGTGCAAGTGTGTATGATATGATGATTTACATTTTTGATGGTGTATTGACTCTTCGTAACCAAGCCCTCGATTATCATGATAAGATCTTGAATTTTTTGTAATAAGGTAACTGGGCCCTTCATATTTTTCAACAATCTTTTCAAGCTCAGTTACTCTTTTACATAATCTTTTCCTAGTCATCTCATCGTCTTTTGTGTTCCAACGAAGAGTGTCTAGTGTAGCATCAAGAATCCTATTTTGTTCAAGAGCTTCATTACACCCTTCCACTACCTCATCAAATTTCTTTTTACATTCTTTTAAATCATCTGTGAGTTTGGCTATAAAAATAGATTTCTCATGAATTTATCTTAAGTGATCATCATTTGTTGCTAAAGATTCTTGAATTTGTTGTTTTAAGATTTCGTTTTCCTCTAGCAATACATCATGATCTTTTCTAAATGACTCAAATTTTTCCAAGATCAATGCATTCTTATTTTTCAGTTTTTGATTTTTTGTAATACAAGAGTCATGGGTATCATTTAAAATTTGTTTATATTGCCTAAGTTCACGACTTAATTTCTTAGCATCGTCTTTCAAACCATTACACATGTCTACTAGTTCATTATAAGTGGGTTCTTCGATTACCTCTTCTTGAGATGATGATTGCACCTCACCATTCCCAAGAGCCATGAAGCCGACATCATCGTAGCCTTGCTCTCCCTCACTTGAATCGGAATCTAACCATGTTGCCTTCAGCGCCTTCTTTTTCTGACCCGGGATTGAGCGATAGTAGTCCCTATTCCTATCTTGTGAGACGGGACAATTTGCACGAATGTGTCCAGGCTTCTTGCAGTTATAGCACACATCATCTTTATCCTTCTCCCTTTCTCCTTGGTACCTGCCATATTTCTTATGTTTGAGGTACTTACAAAATTGTTTTGTCAATAGAGCAATGTCCTCATCTGACTTCTCACGATCTAAATCTGCTTTTGATGGTCAGGATTTTTCTACTTTTAATGCAATGGTCTTATCTTCGGTCTATGGTTAAATCCTGATGTTTTGTCTGTATCTTTTGGTCTCCGACATTTCCATCTCGTATGTCTTCAGCTTTTCTTGGAATGTGTAGTAGTCGAATCCCTGCTCTTCAAGAGTCTCCCTCATAGCAGTGGCCTTTACATCCCATTCTGGCGTGGGACAGCTTATGAGTTTTCCGACCTGTCGGTCATCATTTAGCCCCTTACCTAAGCTCTCAAGTTCGTGAGCAATGATATCGAAGCGGGCGAGCATTTGATCCACATTTTTTCCTGGCAACATGTGAAACACATCAAACTTATAGAAACATAAATTAACTTTAGCTTTTACCTCGGAAGCGGTTCCTTCATGCCGCTTCAGTACGTTGTTCCAGATCTCGTATGCTGTTTTACAGTTACGCCCGCATCACATTAGTTCTTCGTTATTCAACCCTACATAGAGAGCCATCATGGCTTTGGAATTTACTGTCTTGAGGGCCAACTCTGCTTTTGTAAAGGATGTCTTCCCGTCGCTAACTAGAATTTCTGTTTTGTTGATGCACACATTTCATACTTCTTCTCCGAGCATCTGTAAAAAAATGAGACATACGAACTTTCCAGACGTCATAGCATTTTCCATCAAAAATGGTGATCGTGTAAGACTTGTCCCATTGGAGATAAATGGCTCCGATGGGTACAAGTTATCGGGAGGAGAAATTTCGGCCATTGGACCTTTTGCTTAAATTTTTAAGCTTTTTGATAAGCACCTCGCTTTGATACCACTGTAAAACACCCTAGGAGGGTGAATAAGGTGATTGTGCGGAATTAAAAATTAATAAAATAAAGTGCAAAGTAAATAAAAGAGTTAGGAGCAGCAAACACAGATGACGCAGCGATATAACATGGTTCGACCCCCAGGTCTACGTCCACACCACATACTTGTGGCAATTCTCCGCCACAAGCGTTCCACTATACTTAAAATCCTTTGTACAGTGATTCTCGGATTCAGACCGAGAGACCTATTACACCCATAGGACTTCCAATACAAGTCCCGTCAATCTAAGTGGAAAAGAAAGAAAAACCAAAACGCAAGATCGTTTAATGATCCTGACTAAAGAATACACAAAAATTATCGCTCACACTCGGATTGATTATCGAAAGATTAGTTCAGAACTATTTTATCGGAAGTAGTAGGGTGAATACACAGTGGATTCGTCCAATATTAATAGACCAGGAAGTGTATCGATCAAAAATAGAAACGATACTTTTGAAGAATATACACAGCGCAAAGTGCGGTCGACCGTTCAGCTCTCTGACATAAAGTAGAGAGGTGAAAGGTCGACTGCTTCTCAAGCAACTCAAGGTTGCGGTCGACCGGTCATGAAGTACGGTCGACCGGTATCGCGCTGTATATTCCGAATCCACCCTGTTTTCTTACCATAAACTAATCAATCTTTAATCAATCTTATACAATTAAAATATCACGAAAATAGAAGGAAAAATTCAAGTCTTGTTATCTTCCTCTTTTGCTTGTAGACCAATTAATCATGAACTCTTTTTGAATAACTTCCTCTTTTGCTTGTATTTCCAATCTTTATTTATTGCTTTTCTTGTTTGAATATTCTTGGATCTCCTGTTGATGTTATTTGATTCTGAAAATCTGAACAACTTACTTTAAACTTATTAGTATTAATGAACACATTTTATGCACACCAGACTAAGAGTCAACAATACATTCCAAAAATGTGAACAGCGCAAAGTACGGTCGACCGCAATCTCGGTGCAGTCGACCGTTCATCTCTCTGACGTAAAGTAGAGAGATGAAGGGTCGACTGCTTCTTACTTAACTGTGAGTTGCAGTCGACCACGATGCGGTCGACCGTCATAAGGTGCGGTCGACCGGTATCGCGCTGTTCATACCGAATCCACTTTATATTCTTACCAAAAACTAATCAATCACCAATCAATTTTATAAATATTAAATCTCACAAATATAGAATGATTGCAACTGGTCTTGATAGCTTTCTTGGGTACTAATCAATCAACTGCTCTTTTTGAATATCTTCTTCTTTTGCTTGATTTCTCAATCTTTCTTTATTACTTTCCTTCTTTGAATATTCTTGAATCTCTCTTGGATCTCTTATGGATATTATTTGATCCTCAAAATCTGAATAACTCAATTTAAACTTATTAGTATTTATAGACACGTTTTGTGCACACCAAACTAAGAGTCAACAATCTTACTTTTTTGGTGTGAACAAAACATGCCCTTGAATATTGAAAGTAAAAATTAAACAATTTGGCATCTAAATACTCCCCCTGAATTTAGTACTTCCTGTAACACAGATTTTCATAGGTAAAGAGAGATTTTGTAAATACTGCCCCTTAATTCAATACTTCATAGAAGATAAAAAATATTTAATTTTATTTATTCATAAGATTCATAAATATTCTCCCCCTTTTTGGAACACACCAATAGAGGGCAAAAGATAAGTATAAATTAAATAAAATAAAACATGGGAAATATAATATACTCCTCTCGAAAACTATTTGTAAATGAAAAGAGCTTTCATTAAGCAAAACAATAAAGATGAAGTTTGGAAATATAATAATTTTTCTAAAAAGCAGAGAAAAATCTACTTAAATGATACCGTTGATAGCGAGGCTCTTTTATATACAGGGAGAGCTCTTCATGGTATCATAGATTTGAGATTTTCCTAATACAGATGCGATGCATAGATAAGAAGAAATGAATTTCAAGAAACCGATAGTATAGAAAAACTAAGTAGATAGTTCTTAAAACTCACAATGTGCAACCAGAAAAAGAACCGGTCGACCGCACAGTCGACCATAAAACCAATTGAGCAAAAAAAAATTTCCCGAGAGCAAACCGGTCGACCGCACATCTTGTTAAGGCAAAACGCAAGTCAGAGGGTGAGCCGGTCGGCTGCAAATACTGAAAGCCAACATTTGGAAAACAGAGTATAAAACAAAATTAACCCGAGAGCAAACCGGTCGACCGCCCAGTCCACCGTACACCCTCACAGGCATACAATCGCCCGTCCAGTCGACCAAAACGAATTTTCAAGCTGCAATATAAATAACATTCAGTTCTTCTTTCAAAAAATAAAATCGTTTTTCATCTAAAGGTTTGGTAAAAATATCAACAAGTTGCGAATCAGTGGAAACATATTTAAGAATAATATCCCCCTTTTGAAAATGGTCTTTAATAAAGTGATACCGGATATCAATGTGTTTTGTGCGACTGTGTTGATCAGAATTCTTTGTTATATGAACAGTACTCGTGTTATCGCATTTAATTGGAATGTGATCAAAAAATACCTTGTAGTCTTCTAGAGTGTGTTTCATCCTTAATAACTGCACACAGCAGGATCCTGCGGTGATATATTCAGCTTCGACTGTTGAGAGAGTTACAGAGTTTTGCTTCTTGGATGCCCATGAGACAAGATAGTTGCCCAAGAAGTGACATGTGCTGCTAGTACTTTTTCGGTCTTTTAAGCTACCGGCATAATCTGCATCAGAGAATCCTACAAGAGAAAAGTTTCTATTTTTCGGGTACCAAAGTCCAGTATTTGGTGTGCCTTTGAGATATCGAATGATACGCTTAACGGCAACCAAATGCGATTCTCTGGGACACGACTGAAAGCGTGCACATAGATAAACACTGAACATAATATCTGGACGAGATGCAGTAATATAAAGTAAACTACCAATCATACCTCGATAAGTAGAAATATCAACATTGTTATCAGATTCATCTTTAGAAAGCTTAGTAGTAGTGGACATAGGTGTTTTGTAAGCAATTACATTTTCAAGTCCGAACTTTTTAACTAGTTCTTTTGAATATTTGGATTGATTTATAAAGATGCCATCCTTTCTTTGTTGTATTTGAAGCCTAAGAAAATAAGTTAGTTCACCCATTATACTTATTTCGAACTCATCCTCCATTTGCTTTGAGAATTCTTTACAAAGATTTTCATTAGTGGATCCAAATATAATATCATCAACATAAATTTGAACTATTAAAATATCCTTAGAGACATATTTTATAAATAGTGTAGTGTCTACTTTTCCTTTAGAGAAGCCTATGTGAAGTAGAGACGAACTCAGTCGTTCATACCAACCACGAGGAGCTTGCTTCAAACCATACAATGCTTTATCAAGACGAAACACATGATTTGGGTGTGTTGGATCAGTGAATCCCGGTGGTTGTGCAACATAAACTTCTTCCGAAATAAAACTATTAAAAAACGCACTTTTGTCATCTATTTGAAAGAGAGTAAAATCCATATAAGCAGCAAAGGTAAGTAAAATACGAATAGCTTCAAGTCGTGCAACCAGTACAAAAGTTTCATCAAAATCTACACCCTCTTGTTGGTTATAACCTTGTGCAACAAGACGGACCTTATTTCTAGTGTTTGTGTCAGATTCATCCAATTTGTTCCTAAACACCCACTCAGTTCCAAGTACAGTTCTGTTGTGGAGTTTAGGAACAAGTCTCCATACTTAATTCCTTTCAAATTGATTAAGTTTTTCTTGCATTGCAATGATCCAGTCATTATCTTGTAAGGCCTCCTTAATATTCTTAGGTTCAAGTACAGAAACGAAGGTAGAAAAACACATGAAATTTTGAGCTTGTGTGCGAGTAGTTACCCCTTTTGACATATCGCTACGTATAAGAGTTGGTGGATGGCTGGACATGATTTTCCATGCGGGGCGTCTGTCATTTATGGGAATTTGATGTTGTACATGTTCATCTTCCATGACATCAATTTGTTGTGCAGGCATCTCTTCTATTGTGATTTGGATGCATCTTCATCTTAAAGAAACTTTTGATTTTGAGCATTCATATTTGGGTCTTCTTCAATGTGAACCTGTTTCTTTTCAACCCGAACATCTATCTCATCATCATCAACAACATGTAATATTTCTTTGGTGTAGGGATTAGTTTCATCAAAAATAACATCAATGGAGTCCTGAATTGTGCACCTTCTTTTATTAAAGACACGATATGTTTTGCTACTTAGAGAATATCCTAAGAATACACATTCATCACTTTTACGATCAAAATTTTCCAAATTATCAAGAGTATTTAAAATAAACACTTTACATCCGAAGACGCGAAAGTAACTTAAGTTGGGAATTTTGCCATAATATAGTTCAAAAGGTGTTTTCTCAAGGTATTTCCTAGTGATTACTTGGTTAATTGTATAACATGCTGTATTAACAGCCTCTGCCCAAAATGATTTAGGTAGATCTTTTTCACTAAGCATGGTTCGGGCCATTTCATGGAGAGATCGATTTTTCCTTTCAACAACCCCATTTTGTTGGGGAGTGCGAGGACAAGCAAACTCATGTTTTATTCTCTTTTTGTCAAAAAATGATGTGAAGAGTTTGTTTTGAAATTCTCCACCATGATCACTACGAATAGTGACAATGGTGAGGCTTTTCTCATTTTCCACTCTACGATAGAATTTTTGAAACATATACAATGTGTCATCTTTTTGTGGCAAAAAGGCAACCCAAGTAAATCTACTATAATCATCAACAATTACAAAGGCATATCGTGCACCTCCATTACTATGTGTTCATGATGGTCCAAAAAGATCCATATGGAAGAGTTCAAGGGGTCTAGAAGTTTATACCATTTTCTTGGGTTTGTGAAAATTTTTAGTTTGCTTACCAAATTGGCACGACTCACACGGATTATCTTTTTCAAATTTAATTTTGGGATCCCCCTCACAAGCGGCTTGGTTACACGTTTGTTGAGATTGTCCATGGATGTGTGTCCAAGTCTTCGATGCCATAACCAACCATCCTCATTTCTTGCGATAAAGCACCTCATATTTTCCTGTGCTAATTCATTAGAATTTATAACATATACATTGTTACACCGGTTAACGAGAAGTAAACAAGATTTATTGCTATCTAGTAAAGTGCATGTATTTTTATCAAAGGTGACGGTGTAACCTTTATCACATAATTGACTAACACTAATTAAATTATGTTTTAAACCTCTTACCAATAGAACATCCTCAATAGAGCATGAGGAACCAAAGTTTATTTTACCTTTACCAATGGTTTGGCTAGTGCTATTATCTCCAAAGATAATGTTCTTCCCTTTTCCCTTGATAGTGATGTAAAGTATCTGCTGTCACCTATCATATGATTTGAGCATCCACTATCCAGGTACCACCGATCTTTAGTCTTGATACGCTGAGATACCTATATCAAGATTAGTAGGTATAATTTTGTGTGCCCAAGTTTGTTTTGAACCTGCATTTACATCCTTTCTTATCCACACAAAATTAGTATTCCTTTTTAATAGATAGTTATAAGAAATATGTCCTAGTCTACAACAGTAATGACATGTGATACGACTGTCTTGAGTCATGCACACCTGCATAGTTTTGAGTTGGTTTGTGATTATGTTGGTGACTGTGCATGTGTGTGACATGATGATTTAAATTTTTGATGGTGTATTGGCCCTTCGTAACCAAGCCTTCGATTATCATGATAGGATCTTGAATTTTTGTAATAAGGTAACTGGGTCCTTCATAATAATTTTTTCAAGCTAAATTACTTTTACAAAGTCTTTCTAGTCATCTCATCGTCTTTTGTATTCCAACGAAAAGTGTCTAGAGTAGAATCAAGAATTCTATTTTGTTCAAGAGCTTCATTACAGCCTTTCACTACCTCATCAAAAAATTTTTTGCATTCTTTTAAATCATCTATGAGTTTGGCGATATAAACATATTTCTCATGAATTTCTCTTAAGTGATCATCATGTGTGCTAAGGATTCTCGAATTTGTTGTTTTAAAAGTTCATTTTCCTCTAGCAATACATCATGATCTTTTCTAAATGATTCAAAATTTTCCATGATCAAGGCATTCTTATTTCATTGTCCAACATACTTCAAAATTTAGCTTATGTCATAAAAAGCACTGATTTTTTTCCCAGATAAAACTACCCCAATGGCAATATCCTGCTTATGTTAAGATGTACTCTGCTTCTTGTTTAAATTTATTGTTTAATTTATGATATGCTACTTCTATTGAAATTTATCTTTTTGTATTGATGTATTGTTTTCGTCAAGTTGTTCAATTTTTAATGAAATGTACATATTTATATAAAAGTTGCTGTCTTGGTTTTTGATGTACAAGTCAAGATTAACCTTCATTTTAATAGAAGATAATAAATTCTAGTGCAAAAGTCAATAAACACCGACATCATTTCCATTTTAATCAAGAAACCCCCCAACGTTTATTTTGGATAAAAAAACTCCCCTATGCCATAATTATGGACCAAAATGTGGTTTCTTGATTAAAATGGAAACGATAGGGGTATTTATTGACTTTTGCTAAATTCTGACGGATAGAATTTCTGAAAATGGACTGAATGATGAGGGGTTTAAAGTGAATAAAATGTTAATCCAACAGAGTACAAGAAATTGTGGTCAAACCAGAGGCTTACAAAGAATATATCCCCAAAATTTTAAATATAAAACAGATTGGTGGAAGCACAAGAATATACGATGATGTGGTACTTCTTAAAGTTTCTTGGTTATCATCATAGCCAAACCTGCTGTTGGTTCTCTTATTTCATTCATCCTAATTGGTCTTGTAGGATTAAAGGTGACAAGTGTCAGCGTGGGCACATGTTTTTAGTCATACATGCTAGTTGGTTGATTGTTTACTCCAAGGTCCGGTTCTCAAGTGATGATGATGAGTTAAGGATAAGAGATGAATTGTTTCATCCATTTACCGAAAGAACAGATGATTTAATACAAATAACCTGTTCATATTGAAAAGAACAGTTATTCTGATCATACATGATTTGTACCCTGTTATTTGATCTTCAATGGCTAATGCAAATCTAATCAGTCTTTTTCGTTCAGCTCAGCTCAAATTTGAAATTCAATGGAGCTTGAACTGCTGCCATCCAAGTTCGGAACCTTAAAACATTGCATTTGTTTGCGCCAAAAAACTTTTTGAAGATACACATGTTGTCGTATGTTTGTGGAAAAAAAAATAATGTTTCTGGGCCAAATTAAAACCTGGTATTGGCATAAAGACAAACTACTGATCTTGATTTAAACAGTTTGAAACCTTCTTAGTGCTTATGCTACTTTTGTACTAGTCACTCTTAGAATCTATTTATTTTTGTGACAGTCTTAAAATGTTTGATCTTTTTTGTTTTTAAGCAATTTGGACATGATAGATCACCGTATGTATGAATGGCATTTGCATTGTGACTCTCGACCACTAGGAGGATTTGACATTCTTCTGAGAGGATCTTGGTCAAAATCTCCATATGCACACACAGATTAATAGAGATACTTATGAGGGTGCAGCATACATGAGGTGAGGGTTATCAATAGATCTTGACTGCTACAAATATAATTTGCTAATAAATGATTTTGCTGACCTTAATGATGAATATGGAAGTTCTTGAACTTCTGTTTGAAGAATTTCACACAGTATTCTCCTTGATTTCTAAAATTAGCTGTCCATACATTCAAGTGGAGGGATGAGTACTGCTAACATCAATAGAAAGAATGCATTATTTTTAGCAGGTTGTTGCCTAATTTCTTTGAAAGAGTCCTTGTTTACGGGACCAAAGCGATTCTAGTATATATTTTTTTGCTTTAGTGGTTTAAATTATATTAAGAGGGCTGGTGCATGTGATAACTGATGATTAGTGCTTAGATTAACTCGTTAACAAGCATGTTAGATTCACGATCGTGCATCATAACATTTGCAATCGGAGATCATATCAGACCCCATCGAAGAGGTTCTATTATTCATCGTGTTTGTGTGTTCGTGATCCTTCTTAACTTTTTTTATTATGATAATTTAGCAAAGATGTTATTTGTTTAGTAGCGTGTTATTATTTGGATTATATTTGTGATATCTACTAAAGAGAGTGTATTAAGTCTGGTCACCGATGTGTACGTGATATCTCTTGCATGTGTTATTCTTATTCGTCCCCACCTGGCAGGGCCGGCCCAACACTTATTGAGGTCTAAAGCGAACTCCAAAAATGAGGCCTTTTAGAAGTTTATAATAATATTTTGTTAAAATTAATATATTTTATTAAAATGTTATCTTTCGGGCTTTTTGAGATGCAAAATCATTTATTATATTATTGTAATCAATTTTACTTAACATTTCTTTTTCAATTGATAATAAAGCCAATCCATTTAATCTTTGTTGAGACATTGTTGATCTTAGATAAGATTTTATTAATTTTATTTTTGAAAAACTTCTTTTCGCCGAAGCAACAGTTACGGGAACAGTTAAACATTATTCTATAAGCAATATATGCATTTGGAAAAGAATCAAGTCTTTTAATATAATTAAGTATGTCAATTGGTGTATCATTTTCCACTTGTATAATTTCTCTTAAAATTTTCAGTTCTAAAAATAAATCTAACCCAACAATATCTGAGTTGTCCTCATATCTTAATGATCGTTCAAGGTTAACACAACTTTCTTTTAAAATTTCAATTTCTAATGACCTTAATTTCTCAATACTAAATAGAAAACCAAAGGTATCTTGATATATTTTAAATTGTTCAAATCTACTTTCGAATGAAATAATTGCTTGATCTATTATGTACAAGAAGTAGTCAGTTTTAAATGATTCTTCAGGAGATTTTAAAACATCATTGTCTATAATCTCATCAAATTGTTTCTTTCTACGAATAACACGTTTTTCACGAAACTTGGGTTCTATATCCATTTCAATAGCAATTTCTTTAGCAGAAATTATAGCATTTTCTAATCCATCTTCCCTATATTTTTCAAAAAAAGAAATAAGACCTTTCAATTGTTCTATAGCAACATCTATCCGCATATCCTTTGATTGAAAGTTTTTACTAACTGAATTTTCCGCAAACAATATCTCATACCAAATAGTCATGCCTAACAAAAACTCAAAATTTTCAAGCTCATAAATCGCTAAACATTCAGCTTCACTTTTTATTTTAGGTTCATCATTAACTTCTACTAATTTCAATAAAGCATCTCTTATTTGTGAAGTTTGAAATCTTAAAGCTTTTACACTTTCAACACGACTTTCCCAACGTGTTTGTGACAATGATTTAAGAGTTAGGCTAGGGATATGATCCTGTAGAATTTTCCATCTTTTAGTTGAAGAAGAAAATAGTGTATATATACGTTGCAACACTCCAACAAAAGATGTAGCTTTACTACAACAATTAGCCATATCACAAAGTACCAAATTTAAACTATGACAACCACATGGAGTATAAAATGATCTAGGATTAATGTCTAAAAATCTTTTTTGAACACCTTGATGTTTTCCTTTCATATTAGACCCATTATCATAACCTTGTCCTCTCATATTACTAATATCAAGTCCAATAGTATTTATTTCATTTATAATAGCATCGAATAGACCTTTTCCAGTTGTATCATCTACTTTTAAAAATTCTAAAAAATATTCATTGATTTGTACTTTGGTTGAAGAAGTATCCACACAGCGTATTACAATAGACATTTGTTCTTGATGACTTATATCAGGAGTGCAATCAAGTATGATTGAAAAATATTTTGCGTTCAAAATTTTTGTTAAAATTTTAGTCTTAATTTCATTTGCTAGCAAATTTATTAATTCATTTTGTATTCTATGTCCAAGATAATGATTATGAATTTCATTATCTTTAATTCGACGAATGTGTTCTTGCATTATAGGATCAAATTCTGCAATCATTTCAATTATGCATAAAAAATTTCCATTATTTTCTTGATATATCTTTTCATTTGTCCCACGAAAGGCCAAGTTATTTTTTCCAAGAGTTTTAACAACTGCAATAATTCTAAATAATACATTCCTCCAATGCTCCCTATCTCTATTTATTTTTTCTTGAACATGTTTGTCAATTGTTTTATTTTTTAACAATCTCATTTCTAAATCACTCCATAAACTCATATTAGTGATATGCTCATTACTTATCTCGTGATTCTTCAACTTAGAACTAATATTTCTCCAATCCCTACTACCTTCACTTGCTAATTTACTTGTACTAGAAAGAGCATTAAATAATTTACAACAAAAACAAAATACTTTATCTAAATCTTGGGAATATACCAACCATCTTCGTTCACGCTTTTCTCCGTTGGACAACTTTTGAATGTAAAGTGATGACGAAAAATGTCTTGCAAATTCATCCTTAGGAAAATCTATATCGGTAATTTTAAGAGGACCATTTTCTACTAATAAATCTCTCAAACTTGTATCAATATTTGTCCATTGACTTGGATCAAATATATTTTTAATAGTGGATTCTTCTAATATTTCTTCTCTATCTTCACTATGGGTATGAGAATCAATACAATCTTGTTCATTAACTAATACTTCTTCTCTATTTTCATTTTCATTAGTAACTTGTTCATCAACTATCATTTATTCTCTATTTTCATTTGTGTCTATATTGTTAACTTGTTCATTAACTAAATCATTATCTTTTTTGTTTGTTTTAACAAATTTATCTAAAGCACCTTTTTGTGATTCAATTAAAGCTTCAACTCTTTTTTTTTAGTTTCGAATAACCTGATTCAAACTTCCTAGTTGACATTTATATATTTTAAAAAAAACAATAAAAATTAACACTAAATAAAGGCGCCACTAAATTAACACTAAAAATTAACACTCAATAAATTAACACTAAAAATTAACACTAAATAAATTAACACTAAAAATTAACACTAAATAAATTAACACTAAAAATTAACACTAAATAAATTAACAATAAAAATTAACACTAAATAAATTAACAATAAAAATTAACAGTATAGAAAATTAACAGTAAAATAAAAATTAACAATAAATTAACAAAAAATTAAAAATATAAATTAACAATAAATTAAAAATAAAAATTAACAGCAAATTAACCGTCGTCCGTCGTAGTCGCAGGTTGTGGGCGGCTGCACTCGAGCGGAGCGGGGCTGCGGTGGAAGCGAGGCGGAGCCGCGGAGGCGTGGTGGCGGCGCTGCGGTGGAAGCGAGGCGAAGACTGGGAGGGATCGGCGAGACGGCGACTCAGGGAGGGCATAGCACTGAGTCGCTGACTCAGGGAGCGATCGGATTCGGCGATCGCTGAGATCAGAGTCAGAGAGAGGGAGACCAGAGAGTTCGGAGAGAGGGAGACTAGAGAGTTCGGAGAGAGAGAGATCAGAGAGAGATCAGAAAATGTGAGATGGCTGGATTGGGAAGGATTTGGGGATTTTAATAGAAATTTAGTTACCGTTCGTAAATCAAAGGAAGTTAATTGAAGGATTTGGGATTAGAGGCCGTAAGGCCATTGAGCAGTTCGTAAATCAAGGAGTTATTAATGGAAGTATTGGAAATCTAAGGATTAAGGAAGGTGAATAGCCAGAATAGGCAGTATAGGCGGGAGACAGACTGGGGAAAATTGGAGGCCTAAAACAACGGGAAAAATTGGAGGCCTAAAGCCCTTGCTTTAGTTGCTTCCTCCTTGGGCCGGGCCTGCCACCTGGACAAGCTGGAGAGTCATTGGATGTTGATATGGCTAAAAAATAGGGTTAAAACGGAACCGTCCAAATCAGGCACGAATCTTAAAGCTCGGGGGTAAAATGGTAATTTCACCTTCAAATGGTTCTGAAATGGGAAGTGGGCTTTTTTTTTCCAAAAGCCCCATAACCCATAAATGGATTCGTCTTACTGGGTGCGGGTTCCAATCCGCAAGAAACCCGATCCAGCTGGATAGAATTAGGATTTATGATCGTCCTTGATCAACGGTTCTAATCACTTCTATCCATTCACTGGAAAGTAGGGATTTGATCTTATCCCGAAACTGGTTCCTAAAGCAGCTATAAATATCCCCCATCCCCCACTGTTACCAGGTAATCAGTCTTTTGCCAATCAAAAGCTCTTTCATAATCTTTCTGATTACTGACTAGAGCGTCGGAGGGTGCTTCGTCAAAATCAACCCCGGTGTCTCGCACTTTTTGCAGGTCAACGGAGGGAGAATCTCGGTCAAACTCCGGTGAAGATTGTTCAGGTTTGACTATTCAACTTTCCTCGAATCCACAAATCTATCTGTTTGCCCCCACACTGATTTCAGCGGCAACAGATTGACGTCGTCTGTGGGAACACACGAATAGCAGTCCAACCTCTTCCACCGGTCAATACCGCCTCCAGCCATGCCACCAAGGAAATTGAGATTTAGAGGGTCCAACCGTGGACCCACTCCTCCTCAACCGCAACCGGAGGCTCCCCTTCAACCCATCCAGCCTCAGGGACAGCTCCTTCCTCAACCCGATCCGCCGCTGCAGCAGGGGCAGCCTCCTCTCCAAAATCTTCAACCCCAGCAGACTCCACTCAGGCCCCAGAACGCTGGTATAGGAACCTCTCGTCCTCACCCTCAGAAGCAACCTCTTCACCGCGACCATATCCTAGTACATAACCCTTCCACAGACTCCATGTCATCCCATAACCCTCGGCCCTCAGAAGACCTCCGCAACGTCATCATCAACAGGCAGAAAGAGGAGGACCTTCGCCACCGTTTGGATGAAAGGCGGGCCCGAGAGAGAGCCTCCCGCTCAGAACGTCCAAATGCGCGATCTCCTCGCCGTCGCGACCACAAAAGGTCCCCTCTTCATAGGAGGCGGAGGGAGTCCCCGGAGTACCGTCGAAGAAGGCATCATTCTCCCGCTGGTCGACAGCCCCAGAGGGATCAGAACGGACCTATCACCCGAGCAGAGTTCCAAGAGTTCCAGGCAACAATCTTGCAGGCCCTCAACATCCCACCAAACAACAACAATAATGGTCAGAGGGTTCCCACTCCTCAGCCGATTCAAAGCCCTCGCCATCAGTCCCTAAGTCCTCCTCAAGCTCCGAGCCACCGCCATCACATTCCTAGTCCTCGCCCGTCTCCGAGCTACCGTCGTCGTAGCCCACGCTCCCCTTCGTACGAAGATGAATCCAGAGGCTCACCAGGATACCGTCGAAGGGATGATGCTGTCTACCGCCGTCTCCACGAGATGGAGAGGGGCCTCGGTCAACTCGATAGGGACGAGGAACTGAGAGGAAGGATCCTCCGACCAAGCAGACCTCCGTTTTCTCGAACCATCATGGAGGCACCCGTTCCAGCAAATTTCAAGCCCCCGCAGTTCGAGACATATACGGGGGAGTCAGATCCCATGGATCACATCGAGAGTTTCAAAACTCTTATGATGATCCATCAAGCCTCCGATGCCCTCCTATGCAAGACCTTTCCGTCCACTCTCAAAGGCCCGGCTCGGAAATGGTACTCCCGCCTCGCTCCATCCTCCATCTTTTCTTTTGAACAGTTCGAGACCCTCTTTATTACCCACTTCGTGAGCAGCCGCCGCTCCGAAAAGACGAGTATTTTACTACTCTTCCTTAATCAGAAGAAGGGCGAGAAACTGAGAGACTATGTTAAGCGGTTTACAGCGGAAGCCAGGTCCATCGCCTCCCTCGACCAATCGGTCGCTGTAGCCGCCTTCCAGTCCAATGTCCTCAACTCGAACCTCCGGTTCTCCCTAGCCAAAAAGCCCTGCGAGACTTCTCTGATATTCTTCTCAGAAGCGAGAAGTACATCCGGGCGGAGGAAGTTGAACATCGCCCCACATTCGAGGGATCCTCTTCTGGAAATAAGAGGAAGGCCGCTGAAGATGAGGAAGCTAAAAAGCTCCAGAAGGACAACGGGGGTCAGCGCCATCCACCTCCCAGATTTGAAAAGTTTACCCTTCTCAACGCCAATGTTTCAACCATTCTAATGGAGGTAGAAAAAGAAGGGATCCTACCTCCTGCCCCGAAGATGAATACTCCCGGAAAAAAGAGGGATAAAGAGAATTGGTGCCGCTACCATCGAAACCACGGCCACGACACCAATGACTGTTGGGCCTTGAAGAATGAGATCGAAGCCCTTATTCAGAGAGGACAGCTCTCTAGGTTTGTAAGAAAGGACCGGGTCGATCTTCCTCCACCCTCCAGGGGGGCTAACAAGCGATTCGAGAGGTGTGACGAGACTCCCGAATTCGAAGAAGAGTGCATCTTGCACCTCATCCACGGAGGTCCAATGGGAGGAACCTCCAACTCATCTCGAAATGCTTTCATCAGGGAAGTCAATTCGGTGCACAGCCTCCCCCCTCCCAAAGGTCTTGGAGTCCCGGTTACTTTCTCGAATGAAGATCTAGAGGGTGTCCGAACCCCCTACTGTGATGCACTGGTAATTAACCTTCATATGGCTAATTTCAAAGTAGAAAGGATTCTAGTGGATAATGGTAGTTCTGTCAACATCCTCTTCCTAGCGGCCTTTCAAGGGCTCAAATTATCGCAAGACAGGCTCAAGCCCGTCGGCTATACTCTCCATAGGTTCACGGGAGTGCCAGTGACGATCGAAGGCGTTATAACCCTCGACGTAACCGCTGGCAAAACTCCTACTACCCGAACGGAGCCAATGGACTTCATGGTTGTCGACGTCCCAGCTGCTTACAATGTGATCCTAAGTCGACCTGGCCTAGCAGATTTAGAAGCCGCCCCGTCAACTTATCATCTGAAAATGAAGTTCCCCACCAAAGCAGGCGTAGGGGAAGTAAGGGGAAGTCAGGAGATGGCCCGCAAATGCTATATGACCTCGATCGGGAGACTCGTCCTTTCCCTCGAGACCCTTGAAATTCCCCAGGGGAACACCCAGTCAATGTCGGAGCCGATAGACGAGTTAGAGGAAGTGCTCTTCTCGAAAGAAGATCCGACCTGCAAATTCTTCATCAGCAAAACCCTTCCATCTGCCCTCTGTTCCGATATAGTCCAGTGCATAAAGAAGAATCGAGACCTCTTCGCATGGACAGCTGCCGACATGCCAGTGATTTTCGAAGACCTCCTCGTCCACCACCTAAGTGTTGCTCCGGGGTCCAAACCGGTCCAGCAGAAGAGACGAAAGTTCGCCCCTGAGTGCCAGCAAGCTATAAAGGAAGAAGTGGAGAAGCTCCTCAAAGCCCGGTTCATACAAGGGGTCAACTATCCGAAGTGGCTCTCCAATGTCGTAATGGTCAAAAAGGTCAATGGAAGTTGGAGAATTTGCATCGACTTCACAGATTTGAACAAGGCATGCCCTAAGGATCCTTTCCCACTCCCCAGCATTGACACCTTGATCGATGCCACTTCGGGCCATGAGCTTTTAAGTTTCATGGATGCCTTCTCCGGATACAACCAAATCCGAATGTTCCCCCAAGATATCCCGAAGACGTCCTTCGTCACAGATCAAGGTCTCAACTGCTATAGAGTAATGCCCTTCGGGCTCAAAAATGCCGGTGCCACCTACCAACGCCTCGTCAATAAAGTCTTCAAAAATTAGATCGGGTGGAACATGAAGGTTTACGTCGATGATATGCTAGTGAAAAGCATCCAGGGGTCCGACCATGTCACTGACCTCCAAGAAGTCTTCGACGTATTGAGGAAGCATAACATGAGACTAAACCCGAATAAATATGCATTCGGGGTCTCATCTGGTAAATTTCCGGGCTTCATGGTCAGTCAGAGGGGGATCGAAACCAACCCTGAGAAGATAAAAGCCATACTCAACATGGCACCTCCTACAAATGTGAAAGAAGTGCAAAAACTCACAGGATGTCTCGCGACTATAGGACGCTTCCTCTCTAAGTCAGGGAAAAAGTGTCTTCCTTTCTTTAAAGCCCTCAGGGGGGCTAAGGGCTTCGAATGGGGCTAGCAGTAGCAAGAGTCGTTCGACCAACTCAAAGCCTACTTGGTTAACCCCCCTCTCCTCCGCAAGCCTACTCCCGGGGAAATCCTTTACCTCTACCTCGCTGCCTCCGAGCAGACCCTCAGCGCTGTCCTAGTGAGGGAAGAAGCCAAGGCTCAGAAGCCTATCTATTATGTAAGCAAGGTCCTTAGAGATGCCAAGCTCCGCTATCCGAGATTGGAAAAGATAGCCTACACCTTGGTTATGGCAGCCAGGAAGCTCCACCCCTATTTTCAATCCCATTCGGTGGTCTCCTTACCGACTAGCCGCTCAAACAAGTCCTGCATAAGCCCGAGACCTCGGGACGTCTAATGAAGTGGTCAATCGAGCTGAGACAACAAGACATATCCTATCAGCCTCGGGCTGCTATCAAAGCCCAAGCCCTAGCCGAATTTATAGTGGAAAGCACGATCCCGAAAGTAAGTCAAGCAGCAAATGGGCCACCAATCTGGACAGTGTATGTAGATGGGTCTTCTTGCGCCGAAGGGAGCGGGGCCGGAGTTATTCTGGCAGGCCCAGATGACTTCGTTCTCCAATACTCCCTCCGCATTAATTTCAAAGCTTCCAACAACGAAGCTGAGTACGAAGCCCTAATAGCGGGCTTAGGCATGCTTGCAAGGCAGGTGCGCAACGTGTCCGAATATTCAGTGACTCGCAGCTCGTGGTGAATCAGGTCTTAGGAGAATACGAAGCGCGAGACGACCGAATGGCTAAGTACCTAGCCAAGGTCCAAAGTCTCATGGCTTCGTTCGAAGAGGCACAACTCCACCGGATCCATAGAGAAGAGAACGCCCAAGCAGATGCCCTCTCAAAACTAGCCGCTTCCTCCCGCCAAGGTCTCGAGCAGACCGTCCTGATCGAAGTTCTTCTAAGGCCCAGCATCGAAGAAGAAGTCCCTGACTCAATGGAATCGCTACCTGTCCACCTCAGGGATAACTGGATGAAGCCTTTGATTGAGTTCCTCAGAGACGGGAACCTCCCCCAAGATCCTAAAGAAGCTCGCCGAATCCGAACGAGAGCGGAGCGGTACACCCTCGTCGAGGGAGTCTTGTACAAACGCTCCTATACCCAAGTAGATGGCAGGCCCTACTTGAGATATCTCTCTCCAGAAGAAGCCTTATATGCCTTGAAAGAACTCCACGAAGGTATAAGCGGAGCCCATTCAGGATCAAGGTCCCTCGCCAGGAAAGTTTTGAACTACGGGTACTTCTGGCCTACTCTCCTTCAAGATGCGGAACAACATGTCCGGAAATGCAGCTCCTGTCAGCAATTCTCCAACATCTGCCACCTACCCCAAGCACAACTCACATCTCTCTCGAGTCCAATTCCCTTCGCAATGTGGGAGATGGACTTGCTAGGTCCGTTTCCACCAGCTCCAAGCCATCTCAAGTTCCTAGTCGTGGCAATCGACTATTTCTCCAAGTGGATCGAGGCTGAACCACTGGCTACTATTACTGAGAACAAAGTGCAGCAGTTCTTCTGGAAAAATATGATCTGCCGGTTCGGCATACCTCGAGTCTTAGTAACATAACGAAACACAGTTTACAGGGACAGCATTCTAATCCTTATGTGAAGACCTTGGCATTCAGCAACGGTTCTCCTCTGTCTCTCACCCTCAATCCAATGGTCAAGTAGAAAATGCCAACAAGCAAATCCTCTTGGGCATCAAGAAGAGACTGGACAAGTCGGCCAAAGGCTTATGGGCAGAACTTCCTAACGTGTTGTGGAACTACCGCACTACAAAAAGGACCCCCACATGAGAGTCGTCCTTCAATCTCACCTACGGTTTCGAGGCCGTAATCCCCCTAGAAGTTGGTTTTCCATCTCCTCGCCTAGTTGCATATAATGAAGAGCAAAATGCCAAGGAGCTCCAAGCCAATTTGGACCTCATCGATGAGCTCCGCAAAAGAGCTTTAATTTGCCAGCAAAATTATCGGAGAGGAATCGAGCAAGCCTACAACAAAAGGGTCCATCCCACAGAACTCAAGGAGGGGGACTTAGTTCTCAGAAAGCTAGCCATCTCGTTCCCCCGCCAAAAGAGCAAGCTAGCCCTGAATTGGGAAGGACCATACAAGGTCTCCAAGGTAGTTCGACCAGGAGCATATCGTCTTGAAGACCTCAAAGGCAGAGAGATACCAAGAACATGGAACGCCGACCATTTACTGAAGTACCAAGAGGGTGTTTGAACACCTCTCCGAGTACCATCAAATGTCGAGCCATTCCTATCTTCTTTTTATTTGTACTTGCTTCTTTATTCTCTCTTTGTAATAACGGCCTGCAACTTAGAAGTGGCCGACTAGCAATTATTAATAAAGAACTTCATTCGCATAATAATTCTCTTGTGATTGTTTTATCTCTTTGTTTAAACCCTAATTGTGTTTTCAAAAACGACGAGTTCGGAGTCCAAAATTTGGCTCGATTCTGCTTCGCAAGCTCGCTCTTAAACGAGCTAGAAGTGGTTTGCCATTCGGAACTGCTCCCAAAACCGTTGAAACTTACTCAAATGATGAGTTCGAAGTCCAAAACTTGGCTCGATTCCGCTTCGCAAGCTCGCTCTTAAGCGAGCTAGAAGTGGTTCGCCATTCGGAACTGCTCCCACAACCATTGAAACTTACTCAAACGAAGAATTCGGAGTCCAAAACTTGGCTCGATTCTGCTTCATAAGCTCGCTCTTAAGCAAGCTAGAAATGGTTCGCCATTCGGAACTGCTCCCACAATCGTTGAAACTTATTCAAACGACGAGTTCGGAGTCCAAAACTTGGCTCGATTCCGCTTCGCAAGCTCGCTCTTAAGCGAGCTAGAAGTGGCTCGCCATTCGGAACTGCTCCCACACCCGCTGACATTCTCAAAACGACAAGTTTGGGGTCCAACAATTGCCAACAATACGTGCAAAGTTCGCAAAACAAATATCATTGCACTAAAGATCGAGGAACAAATCCATTTACAAGACAAACTTCTCGTACTTGTGACGAGATTCAAAACTTGAAGAACAAAGAAAAAAAATACAAAACAACTAAGATCAAGGGGCCACATTGGGTGGTAGCTCGGCGACGGGCACCTCGGTGGACGGCTCGCCTTCCTCTGTCACTCTGGCTTGGGGGTCGGCCACAGCCTCGTCACCCCCTCCCCCCACTACCATGGCCTCGGGATCGGTTGGGGCATCGTCACCTGGTTGCTCTTCCACATCCTCGCCTTCGGCCTCTTGCTCGGCTTTGGGGGGTCCTCCTTGCCGACCGGACCCCACAGTCTGTAGCTCGACCTGTCAAAGCCGGGGACTCGAGCCTCGACGTGCTCAAGCGTGGTGGCATAGGACTGCTCCATGTTGGCCATCATATGCTTCTTAGCCTCGGCCTCAATCTCGGCCCTTGCCGCCTCTACGGCCTCGTCCTTCCGCCGTATCACTACTTCCAGGGCCCTCTTCGCCTCGACCCTCTCTTTGGCTGCCTTGGCCACCTCAGAGACGATCTTCTCCTTCGCCTACACTAAGGCCGCCTCAAAGTCGGCGACCTGTGCCGCCAAAGCATCCGAGCGGCACTTCTCCGCCTCGAACTGCTTCACGACCCTCACCCTCTACGCTTGGTCTTTGTCGCAAGTGGCCTTCAACTCCCTCTCTTGCTCGGCATACTGCTCGAGAAGGTGGCTGAAGTGGCACGTTCTGTAAGAAAAAGCAATTAAAGCGCGTTGGAAGCCGAGCAAAAAAGTTAGAAAATTTTCTGAGTTATCAAAATCAATCAAGGATACTTACCGACATGGTCGCTCGAGCTATTTCGAGCGCATCGTCGTCTGTCATCCCCGCCTTCAGTGCGGTTCGGTCTTTTGGGGTCGGGAGATGACGAAGAGCCCGCATACTCATCGCCTAGTCCCCCAAGAAACCATCATGGTTCATCACCCTCCAATCGGGGATGAACAGTTTCTTGTGGCCCTCGGTCAGTATGGCCTCGACCTGCTCGATAAGGGGTGGGGCCTCGAGCGCCAAAGCTGCCGAGACGGAGAAGCCTTCGCCCGAAGGATCAGAAGGGGTCGGCTGAAGAAGACCTACAGCCGAGGCCGATCGCTAAGGAGAAGCCAGGTCGACAGTCTCGACCGCGGCGGAAGACACCTTGGTGGGTCGGCCAGACGAAGGCCCCGCACTCGTCCTCTTCCTCTTCCTAGCTTCGGAGGCCTTGTTTCGTTCGGGCATGATTGCCCTGAAGTCCATGTTCGGAGCCTCTGTCGAATAAAGAAAACAAAGTTAAAAAAATATAATGCGAAACAGAAAGTAAACAAGGAAATAGAGTTGTCCGGAGCATACTCGGGTCTATCAGACTAAGGCCCGACCCGTGGAGCACCTCCTCGGTCATGTCTCTCCAGGTCAACATCGGGAGGCCGACCAGCTTCGCCACAACCTCCGCTTCGGCCGGAGTTAACACCGGCTCGGCATTCGCATACTTCGGCACGTCCTCCTTCCACCGGTCGGGAAGTCCCAAGCCAAAGGGCCTCGGATCAAGAAGAACTTACCCTTCCACGACTTGATAGAGTCAGGGTTCTCTATCAACTTGATGCCTTTCCGAGGCGACAGATAGTACCGGTGTTCGGTCTTGCTCATCCGATTGATCCGGTACAAGCTCCAGAGGACGATGAGCTGAGGCTCCACCTTCGCTGTTCGGCATTGGAGCAGAAACCCAAGCACATATCACCACATGTTCGGCATGAACTGGATCGGGCTCAGTCCATACCACCGAAGCACCTCGGTCACGAAGGGATGGAGGGGAAGGCGTAGCCCGGCATTCAGTGCGTCATAGGCGAAGATGCAAGTGTCGGGCATGAATGTCGTGCACGCTCGCACCCCGTGACCGGGGAGGATCAACGTATACTCCGGAGGAATGACAAAACTCTTCCGAATCCGAAGCAAGTCCCTCTCCGTCAGTACCGAAGGGATATCGTCGACCTCGGTAACCTCCCTCGGTTCATTCTTATCGTACGTTTCCGAGCGTCCTTAGACGGCCTTGGTCAGCAACTCGTCGGTGTACTGCCTGATCCCCCCGTAGCCGGATATCACAGACGGAAGCCGACCCATCTTTCCTCCTCGTCTCACGGGCTCCACCACCATTTCAATGATCGCTGACCGAGCCACTTCCTTCCCCTTCTCCTTGGCGAGTGAAGAGACTGGCTCGGCCGCGGACGACCCTACTATCTCCTTCCCCCTCTGTTTGCTCAGCACTTCTCCCCCTTCCTCGTGAACCAACCGCTCTTCGCTCCGACCCCCCGAGGAAGAAGCCTCGCTACTCGAGGACGCTCTAGACATCTCGTAGAGTGTATATATATGGGATTGGAAATATATATACTAACCTTGATGTGACGCACTCGGTCGGAATAACCTCGCCGGATATCGCCTTGCCACGCCGCGACAGCTAGCACAACCACCCTTGGATGAAAATCTCCGCTAGCAGAGCAACTCGAGAGCAAGAGTAAATTCTGAGAGTGAAAAGTGAAAGAATGAGAGAAAGGGTAGGGGGGTGAAGACTTATAGTGAAAAGAAGAAACTCTTGGGCTTCTAAACGTGTTGGGCCCCACTCAAGCCCGCTAAGGGAGGCTAAACGACAGAATATAGAAGGGCGGAACAATTCCGACCTAGTCACGTAGCTCGGCGACTCACGAAGCACCGAGCCACCGAGGCACTCTGCCGAGCTACCGGGGCACTGACCTCCACATTTGGAGAAAAATGACGTCGAACTCCTTGGGCCGTCTGATTGTCCCAAGATTCGTGCGCAAAGTTGATGAGGGGCTCAGATTTAGACACGCCCACAAAATGACAAAATCACGTTTTCTCGTGATCTGAGCCTCCTACATCGTGATTCGCGCCCTGATGGATGCTCCAGATGTCACCACGTAGCCCGGCAACTCACGAAGCACCGAGCCACCAAGGCACTCTGCCGAGCTACCGGGGCACCGACTTCCACATTTAGAGAAAAATGACGCCGAACTCCTTGGGCCATTTGATTGTCCCAAGATTCGCACCCAAAGTTGATGAGCGGCTCAGATTTAGACACACCCACAAAACGACAAAATCATGTTTTCTCGTGATCTGAGCCTCCTACATCGTGATTCGCGCCCTGATGGACGCTCCAGATATCGCCACATAGCCCGGCAACTCACAAAGCGCCGAGCCACTGAGGTACTCTGCCGAGCTACCGGGGCACCGACCTCCACATTTGGAAAAAAATGACGCCGAGCTACTCGAACCGTCAGATTGTTCCAAGATCCGTGCCAAAAGATTATGAGCGGCTCTGATCACGCCACGCCCACAAAACGACAAAATCATGTTTTCTCGTGATCTGAGCCTCCTACATCGTGATTCGCACAGCGATGGACGCTCCAGATTTAGCCACGTAGCTCAGCAGGTCATGAAGCACCGAGCTACTGAGGCGCTATGACCGAGCTACCGGGGCACCGACCTTCACACGCGGAGAAAATTGCTGCCGAGTCACTCAGACCGTCCGATCGCTCAGATATTCACGCTGTTAGCTGATGAACGGCCCAGATTGCGCCACGTCATAAATGGTAATAAAAATTTATTTTTTATTTATTGAATTCGAATTATTTATTTAAAAATTGAGAAAAAATGATTAAAAAATTAGGAAAATTAATTAAAAATTCTAAACAATAATTGTAAATTCGGAGAAATATTTTTGAACCCTTGGAAAAATGATTATTGCTTAGATTAATTAATTAATGCCCTCGAACAACAAATCACCGCTTCGAAAAATTAAATAAATGATCCGAAAAATAAATAAAAAATTTAAGAAGATCCACCTAAAATCTAGAAGAGCTCAAGAACTATCCTGAGCACGCAACTAACTCTGAAAATCACCATGATACCTCTTATGAAGATTCGAAACCCCTAATTTGGACTCCGATACAACTCCGCAAGCCATTAAAACAGCAAAACTACTCCTCAAAGACTGATCAAACTTAGTCTTCAAGAGTGGGGGGCTCGTGATATAGCTAAAAAATAGGGTTAAAACGGAACCATCCAAATTAGGCATGAATCTTAAAGCTCGGGGATAAAATGGTAATTTCACCTTCAAATGGATCTGAAATGGGAACTGGACCTTTTTTTTTCAAAAGCCCCATAACCCATAAATGGATCCGTCTTACTGGGTGCGGGTTCCAACCCGCAAGAAACCCGGTCCAGCTGGATAGAATTAGGATTTATGATCGTCCTTGATCAACGGTCCTAATCACTTCTATCCATTCACTAGGAAGTAGGGATTTGATCTTATCCCGAAACTGGTTCCTAAGGCGGCTATAAATACCCCCCATCCCCCACTGTTACCAGGTAATCAATCTTTTGCCAATTAAAAGCTCTTTCATAATCTTTCTGATTACTGACTAGAGCGTCGGAGGGTGCGTCGCCGGAATCAACCCCGGTGTCTTGCACTTTTTGCAGGTCAACGGCGGGAGAATCTCGGTCAAACTCCGATGAAGATTGTTCAGGTTTGACTATTCAACTTTCCTCGAATCCACAAATCTATCTGTTTACCCTCACACCGATTTCAGCGGCAATAGATGTATTGAACGATTCAATTTTAATAATGTTGGCCATTTCTTAAATGTTTTATAATTTTTCTCCAAGGAGTCGAATACTTTATATATAACACCATTAACCAAATTCCAAGAAAGAAAAACATGTCTCAATTATGAATTAACTAATTTCATCCTTGTGCTCGTTTATTGCAGTTGCTCAGGTGTCTCGGATTTGGTGAGGAGCTGCAAAGTGATAGCAAAAGATTCATCAGCAATATGAAAATTTGATGGTGCGGGACACGGGTAATGTACTAATGTGCAGATTTTCTTGTGGATTATCTTATAGTTACTTGCCCTAACATTTGCATATTTTGTTAGCATAGTATGTCAGTTTATGGCAGTTCCTCGTACTAATTGGAATGCAATGTGTAGATTTCTTTAATGTTTGAGAAGTGCTCCAGGTCGAGGTTTGATTTACACAGATTGAGGATATTATAGATGTTGCTGCTAATTTTGGTGTGGAAGCAAACAGATGAATTTGTGGATTCTTTGAGAAAATAATAAAGCAAACCTGTTGACCTGTTGACCTTCACCAAGTTGTTGACCAGTTTCTTACCGCTGCCGTTGACCTGCAAGTGCGAAACACCGGAATGGATCCCGACGACGCACCCTCCGATGCTCTTGTCAGTAATCTGAATGATTATGAAAGAGCTTTAATTGAAAAAGTATTGATTACCTGATACAGTGGGGGGAGAGGGGTTTTTATAGTCGCCTTTAGGAATCCGTTTCGAGATAAGAACATATCTCTACTTTCCGGTGTGAATGGATAGAAGCGGTTAAGATCACTTCTTAGGGATAATTATGAATCTGAATTCTTCTTTATCCTTTTGAACCGGTTTGTAACGGGTTGGGACCCGTACCCAGTAAGACAGATCCTTTTATGGGTTATTGGGCTTTGAAGAAAGACCCAGTCCTCATTTCAGACCCGTTTGTATGTAAAATTACCGTTTTACCCCTGAGCTTTAAGATTCGTGTCCGATTCGAACGGTCCCGATTTAATCCCACTTTTAGCCATATCACGAACCCCCCACTCCTGGAGACTGAGTTTTACAGTCTTTGAGGAGTAGTTTTGTTGTTCTAATGGCGTACGGGATTTTATCGGTGTTCTTAAGGGAGTTCGGATCTTGTTCGAAGTGTAATGGTGTTATTCTGGGTTTGTAAAATGCCCAAAAATATCCTCAGAATTTTCTGGATTTTTTGTGATTTTTCCATATTTTTTTGAATTTTTCCTTATTTTTTTAAATTTTTTATTCATTTTCCGAATTAAATAATTAATTATCGAAAATTTAATTAATTATTCTAATTTAATAATTATTATTTTTGGAATTTTAAAATAATTTTCCGAATTAATAACTATTTTAAGGATTATTTTTTTCGATTTTTAATTAATTTTTCGAATTTTTTAAATAATTAATTCAAATAAATAAATAAATAAATAAATAAATTAAATATTACCTGGACACGTGGTGCATTTCTGGACGTCGATCATGATCAGATGGCGCGCATCACAAAGCGGATCATTTTCTGGACACGTGGCACGTTTCTGAGCGTCGATCGTGTCGTGGCGCGAATTTTTGGATGATCGGACGGCTTGTGTAGCTCGGCAGCGTTTTTCTTCACATGTGGAGGTCGGTGCCCCGGTAGCTCGGCACCCGTCCTCGGATCTGGCCGACCATTGGAGGTGACGCCACGTGGCACATTTTGATTTTCTCTCTCTCTCTCGCCTGTGCCTTCTTTCTTTCTTCTTCATTCCGTCTTTGCCTCTCCTCCCTTCTCCTTTGTCTCCTCCCTTCGGCGCCACCTCAACGAAGGGGAAAGTTCGACGTCGGTATTGGAGAGGAGCTCGAGCGATGGGTTCGACGAAGCTGGAGCATGGCGCGGAGGGTGAGCTCATTCGAGGGAGCTCGAAGAAGAAGATGATGGAGCTCGTTAATGGCGGTGGTGAGCACAGTGAGGGGAAGCTCGACGCTGTGGAGCTGGAGAGGAGCTTGACGGAGCTCGAAGGTGAGGGGGTCGACGGAGGAGCTCGGAGTCAGGCCATGGTGGAGCTTGGTGCTCGATTGTGGGGGAGCTCGGCTTCGAAGCTCGGTGTTGAGCTCATGAAGAGGAGCTTCGACGGGACTTTGATGGAGGGAAGCTTAGAGAAAGGGAGCTCGACCTTGGAAGGGGTTGGGTTCGTCGTAGGGCATCAGAGGTTGAAGAAGCAACTCCTGTTAGGCTTTTGGCGGGAAAATGTTGAAGAAGAAGAAGAATGAAGAAGGGTACAGGTCGGATTGTGGGTAACGGATCCGAACCCGACCCGTTAGCCTCTTTTTCTCTTCCTCTTTATCTGCTTGCTTGTTTGGCGAATCCGAGCACGAATTTTGAGGTACACTTTTTGCCATTTTGCAGTTTGGTAGATCAGTAGCTCGGATTTCAGATCCGAGCTACGTGGCTCCATCTGGACGGTTGATCACGATCATGGCGCGAATCACAAGGCAAGAGGTCCAGATCACGAGAAAACACGATCTTGTCATTTTGTGGACACGTGGCGAAATCTGAATCATCCATCAGCCATTAGCGCGAACATCTGGATGATCTGACGGTCCAAGGAGCTCGGGGGTGTTTTTTCCCCAATACGGAAGTCGGTGCCCCGGTAGCTCGGCATTGTAGCTCTGTAGCTCGGCGTAGCTATGTTGCGATCCACTTTTTCGGTGCTACGGAGGTCCGATCGGGGCGTGCGACCCCTCGTTTCGAAGCTAACTTGGAGGTCTACAAGTTCTCTTCAGAAATGGGTTGAAGAATCACTCTTCTTCATGGTCAAAATGGTCCTGCAGCATCTTTGCCTTCATGAAGTTGAGGAGTGTTTTGGTCTTCGAAATCTTTGAAGAGGAGCTCCACTCCTAGGAGCGAAGAAGATGGGCTAGGAAGATCCTCGTAAGAGCCATGGGAAGATCCATTCTTGGAGGTGGGTGCAAGGAGCAACTCTAGGGGAGAGTTTTGAGCTCCAAACTTGTTGAGAAGATGTCCGCTTTGGAGGCGAGCGGAACGAAGAGCTTGGCTCTAGGAGAGAGCCATTTGGGAGACAAGTTTGAAGAGCAACTCTTGGAGAGAGTTGTGAGCTCCGAACTCATTGAGAAGAGGTCCGCTTTGGAGGTGAGCGGAGCGAAGAGCTTGGCTCAAGGAGAGAGCCATTTGGGAGACAAGTTTGACGAGCAACTCTAGGGGAGAGTTGTGCTCCGAACTCATTGAGAAGAGGTCCACTTTGGAGGTGAGCGGAACGAAGAGCTTGGCTCTAGGAGAGAGTCATTTGGGAGACAAGTTTGAGGAGCAACTCTAGGAGAGAGTTGTGAGCTCCGAACTCGTTGAGAAGAGGTCCGCTTTGGAGGCTAGCAGAGCGAAGAGCTTGACTCTAGAAGAGAGCCATTTGGGAGACAAGTTTGAGGAGCAACTCTAGGGGAGAGTTGTGCTCCGAACTCGTTGAGAAGAGATCCGCTTTGGAGGTGAGCGGAGCGAAAAGCTTGACTTTAGGAGAGAGACATTTGGGAGACAAGTTTGAGGAGCAACTCTAGGGGAGAGTTGTGCTCCGAACTCGTCGTTTAAGAGAGATTCAACGGTTGTAGGAGCAGTTCCAAATGGCGAACCACTTCTTACCTGCTTACGAGCGAGTAATTTGAAGCGGAATCGAGCCAAGTGTTGGACTCCGAACTCGTCGTTTAAGAGAGATTCAATGGTTGTGGGAGCAGTTCCGAATGGCGAATCACTTCTTACCCGCTTATGAGCGAGTAATTTGAAGCGGAATCGAGCCAAGTGTTGGACTCCGAACCCGTTGTTAGAGGGGATTAACGAGTTGTAGGAGTAACTTTGAATGGTGAACTGCCCCGTCCTTGCTTGTTTGCAAGCGGCTAAAGTAATGTCGAACCAAGTGTTGGACTCCAAACTCATTTTTTGAGCTTAGTAAGTTTCGGGAGTAACCATGTAGGAGAAGCTGAACTCGGAACTCACCATTTAGCGAGTCGTGACTCGGAGAGATAGAGATGAAGCAAGAGTAATAATTTTCAATGAAAAAACGTAAAGTTTTATTGAAATAAACAAAGTGGCCGCTTCAATAGGGCGAGCCATTATTACATGCAATTGGCCGGGTTACAAGCATCGGCCTTATTGAAAAACAAGATCCTACTTCTACGATAAGGTGAAGGCCTCTTGGGAGGAGCTGGGTTCTCCCTTCATTGGACCTCCTTTGATGAGGTGGAAGACGGCCCCAGGTTCTGAGTCTTGAAGCTCGGCGGGCCTCTCTGTTTGTTTGTAGGCTCCTCAGAGGGAAGCTCGGCCCCATCTTTTTGGACGAACTTGGTCAGGTGTTTCCGCTGTATGAGTTCTTCGATCTCCTCCTTGAGAGCCCGACAATCATCCATGTCGTGGCCGTGGTCCCTGTGAAAGCGGCACCACTTATCCTTGTTCCTCTTCTTGCCAGGGGTATTCATTCTAGGGGGAGCGTGGAGTAGCCCTTCCTTGTCCACCTCCATAAGAACTTCTGATATATTAGCAATGAGGGGGGTGAACTTCTCAAAACGAGGAGTTGGGCGGCGTTGGCCATTGTCGTCCCTCTGGAGCTTCTGAGACCCTTCTTCGCTCGTATTCTTCCGTTTGTTCCCGAAAGATGATTGCTCAAGAGTGGGGGGTTGAGAGCCTCTTCCACTCGTATGTACTTCTCCACCCTAAGTAGGAGTTCTGAGAAGTCTCGAGGAGGCTTCTTAGTAAGGGACGCCTTGAGGCGAGCATTAGTGACGTTGCACTCGAATGCGGCAGAGGCTACTGATTGGTTGAGGGAGGGAATGGACCGGGCTTCGGCGGTAAAGCGTCGAACATAATTCCTTAGGCGTTCACCCTTTTCTTGGTTGAGGGTCACCAGATATACACTTGTTTTCTTGGTCCGGCGGATACTCACGAAATGAGTAAGGAAGAGCCTTTCGAATTGATCGAATGAGAAGATGGAGGCCGGGGCGAGTCGAGAGTACCATTCTCTCGCAGGCCCCTTCAGCGTAGTAGGGAATATCTTGCAGAGGAGGGTGTCTGAAGCATGGTAGATCATCATGAGAGTTTTGAAACTCTCTATGTGATCCGCGGGGTCCGACTCCCCGGTATACGCCTCGAAGTGAGGCGGCTTGAAGTTTCTGGGATGGGGGCCTCCATGATGGTGCGGGAGAATGGAGGTCTGCTCGGGCGGAGGTTTATCGCCCGTTGCTCTTCTTCCCTATCAATTCGACCAAGGCGCCTCTCCATCTCGTGGAGACGGCGGTAGACTGAGTCTTCTCCTTGATCATATCTTGCCGAGCCCCGGGACTCATCTTCGTACGAGGGTGGACTGGGGCTGCAGCGATGGTAGCTTGGAGATGGAAGAGGACAAGGATTGTAAAGGCGGTGGCTCCTAGCTGGCTCATGAGTAGGTGGCCTCTGGTCGTTATTTGGGGCAATATTGAGGGCCCGTAAGACTGCCGCTTGGAAGTCTTCAAGATCAGCCCTTGTGACTGGTGCCTCTCTAGCTTGGCGGTCCCTATGTGTGGCTCGGCTTACTGGAGAATGAGTTCTCCGCCGATGATGCTGAGGGGACTCTCTTCGCCTCCTCAGGGAGGGGATCTTCTAGTCCTCAGTCGGCGGGGGGTCCGGACTCTTGAGGCCCCTGGGTGCTCAGGTTGATGGACTCCCCCAAGGGCTCACCATCCATTCAGGCGAGTTCGGAGGTCGATCCCGTTTTGGCGGTCGACAATCACTTGATGAAGATCCCGCTCGGAAGGGCTTTGAGAAGCCATAGATTCAACTGAAGGATTGGGACCCCGACATGGTCATAAGGAGGATGTTGCTTCGGAAGACTCCGACAAGAGCCCCCCTGGGCAGCCCCCAGAGACCCTGGAGAGGCCTCTTGAGGATGAGCACCTTGAGCTTGAGGAGGGGGAGGAGGAAGAGAAGTGGTTTTTCGGCTGGAGACCGACGCCTTCCCCTTCTGTTTAGGATGCATGCCTTGAAACTAGTCTCGCTGATGAAGTTAGGTAGGGTTGCTTTTTCGTTCCTACAGACGGCGCCAATCTGTTGCTGCTGATTTTAGTGTGGGAGCAAACAGATGAATTTGTGGATTCTTGGATAAAACAATAAAGTAAATATGTTGACCTGTTGACCTGTTGACCTTCACCAAGTTGTTGACCAGTTTCTTGCCGCTGCCGTTGACCTGCAAAAAGTGCGAAACACCGGGATAGATCCCGACGACGCACCCTCCGATGCTCTTGTCAGTAATCTGAATGATTATGAAAGAGATTTAATTGGAAAAGTATTGATTACCTAGTAACAGTGGGGGGAGAGGGGTTTTTATAGTCGCCTTTAGGGATCCGTTTCGAGATAAGAACATATCTCTACTTCCCGGTGTGAATGGATAGAAGCGGTTAAGATCACTTCTTAGGGATAATTATGAATCTGAATTCTTCTTTATCCTTCTGAACCGGTTTGTAACGGATTTGGACCCGTACCCAGTAAGACAGATCCATTTATGGGTTATTGGGTTTTAAAGAAAGACCCAGTCCCCATTTCAGACCCGTTTGTAGGTGAAATACTGTTTTACCCCTGAGCTTTAAGATTCGTGTCTGATTCGAACGGTCCCGATTTAATCCCATTTTTAGCCAAATCAATAGATTAGCTTGATTCGTAGGTGCAGATTGGGCAGAATGTCCAACTTCTAGAAGGTCAACAACGGAGTATTGTGCATTTGAGGCAGAAATCTAGTGTCTTGAGAAAGTAAGAAGCAGCCAGTTGTGTTGAGATTAAGTGCAGAATCAGAGTATAGAGCCTTTATTGATATTACTTGTGAGCTTGTATAAGTGAGAAGACTTGATGAATTGGGGAATAGTATAGTATGACTTAATAAAATTGTATTGTGTTAATCAAGTTGTACTCCATATTACAAGAAATCAAGTCTTCTATGAACGAAAGAAGCACATAGAGGTGTGGTTCGCAACAAGGTTATTGGAACTAAGGAGCCTAGGCAGATTGAGACACGTCATTTGCACACCAATCATCACTTACCTAGTCATCACTCAGCTGACGATCTTACAAAGTCTTTGACTGTGCTAAAATTCAGTTTATTTGTTATAAGTTGGATATGTATGACATTTATGCACCAACTCGATGAGGAATCTAAAAATAAAGAGTATTATTAGTATTGTTATATTTGGTTAGTCACATATTGGATTAGAACTATAGACCAACTTGTATGATTTCCTATTATCCTATATATAGGAGACCTTATATTCAATTCTTTTATCCAATTAAGTCTCTGTTTGGCATTGTTGTGGGCCAAAATTGCAGTGGGCCAAAATTGCAGTGAACATAAAGCTTTTTTCGGGAACTATAACTATTTGGCAACAACAGTTGTAAAACTGTTGTCCAAATGACGAAAGTGTTTTTTTATAAATATCTGTTTGGTTTTTTATTTATTTAGAAAACTGCAGTGAGGTTATAAATCATCAGTCATATAACTAGTGTAAAATAAACAACATTAACGAATTAGGCTATATTGTAACTCTTATTTATTTTGCAAAATTATTAATCTTAGTTATTACATATACATGAAGAAATACTTATCTTTGAATCAACCCTAGCAAAAATAATTCAACAAGAATATGCACCCATCAGTAGTGAAGCCAGATATTTCAAATTAGGGGTCCCGTTTATATTTTGACTGTCGACAAAGTCATCGTCTGCAAACAATAAATTTCAAAACAAAAAAATGAAAAAAAATAAAATAAAAATTAAATTTATTGAATCAGAATAAAAAATCTAACAACAAAACTCATATTTCTATAAATTAAGATATATGAATTATATTTCAACAACTAGATTCAATCTTCCAAAGATTACAATCAACAAACCTATCCATTCAAACAAAAGATGACGATGTTATATAAACTACAACTCTAACAGAGTCGATCAATGAGTAAAGAGTAATTGTCTAAATGAGAGGGTAAAGATGGGTGAATAAGCAAGTAAAGAGTAAAATTTAAGCTTTCTTTTACTTTGAGCCAATTTAAAATTTATATAAAGAGTAGTTTTTATGTTAATATTTTAAATATTGGATGTTAAATTAGTAAATAAAAATGATATTTTATAAATTGGAAACATAATGAAAATAATTAGGGGCTTAATCCCTTTTTTAAAATGATTTGTGGTCCAAAATATCTCAGAATAAGGATAGATTTAAAAAACTTACCATATACTAGAGAGTTTTGACAAAATTTTGGGGGGCCATTTGTCCCCCCTACCCACATGTCTCTGCCCCTGAACTCAATAAAAGTAAAAAAAATAGTTTAGAATATTTTATTTGGCAAAAGGATTGAATCTATGGATGCGTCGAAAACAACGCAACAGAAAATTTTGTTTTTAGGGTTGAGAAGATGAATAACCACCCATTAAGAGTGAGGAGAGGGAGGAAAAATAGTCGAAAGGGGAGATAGAGGGAGAGATATTTTTCTTTCCCTCTCATAATTTTGCAAAGAAGAATAGAATGATAGCGTGAGCAATAGGAGAGAATGAAATGAACGAGTATGAATTATTTATGAGAAAAAATATTTATTTTGATTGTGGGGTTTAGGTTTAGGTCTAGTGATTGTGGGGTTTAGGTTTAGGTCTAGTTTTTATTTTTTATTTTTATTTTATTTTATTTTATTTTTTTTGTAAACATTACGACGTAACTTATCCTCGAACCTGAGACTCCCCTTTAAAAAATAGCTTTTTAAAAGTACAAAGTCTCAAACTGGTGTGGTAGAATTTTGGAGAGAAAAGGAAGTTTTTGAAAAGGCTAAATTTCACTAAACTATACTTATGTCACAAATTTGCACATTATTATACCTATATATATTTTTTTGCAGTTCAGTGTACAATACACGTAAACTTATTATGGTTCACTGTTTCAGCACTAACATTGTCAAATTTTGATCAGTTTGACTGTTATACCCTGCTATGCTATGACCGGTTTAAGCATCCTCTTTCTCTCCCTTACAACTTAATCATTTTTCTATTTTTGAATAATTAAATTATACTTAAAACAATTTTTTCATCTTTCTCTATCTTATTTTCAATTTTTTTAATAGAGGGATAGGGTAATAAACACATTTGATTAAACAGTATTAGCATCCATGAGTATAGCAGGAAAAATTTGCCCCCTAAAATTGTCTATCGCTCATTGATGGAATACACTGATTTGCACTAATAATTGATGGAATACACTGATTTGCACTAATCATATAGATAGAATACACCCAGGTGCAAAAAAAAAGAAGCTATGGGTATAGTTATCTGCAAAATGGTAAAACATGGGTATAGTTTAGTAAATTTACCCTTTTCAAAATCTGTTTGGCCCAAACGTAGTTTTTATAAAAAAAATTTGCCAAACACCTGATTTTTAACCCAAACCGCTTTTAGGGCTTTGAAAGAGCTTTTGGGCTCTCTTAAAGCAATGTCAAACGGATCCGAAATGTTATTCCTTTCATTCATATGATATATATCATCTTGGCTCCTGAATGGAATTGTGATTATCAATGGGCACAACACAGGTCGTGCTAAACAATACATTGCTCTGGTCATACAAGGAAAAGCTTGACTTAACCAATGTCATCAGCAGCAAAGACTGACAATACGACACCAAGAGACTACAATGACTGACTAAAAAATACGATCGAAATGGGCAAACATTAAGATTAAGATTATTAGAAAGCTCGTAAGAGTTACTGTGCATGCAAGAAAGAGAGTATTTACAATAAACAAGGCCAGGGCTACGAATACACCAGATACACCCATAAGGCAACTGTATGTACTTCACTTCGCAAGCACCCTCTGCAACTGCACCACAGGAACCCCTTTACCTGGAACATCACATACATTAACAGCAGAATGTTAGTATCAAATACAACTTTCACACGATCCTAAATAATCAAACAAAAATATTTATTAGTATAAAATGGGGAATTGGAAAGATTGAACCTTTAATGGTACAATTAATAGTGATAAAAATTGCTGCCAATTAACAAACATGACTCCAACTGATCATATATGTTAGCAATATAACCCTATCTCACATTTCAGAAGAAAATAGATTTTGAGTTAATTTTAATGAGAGTGATCTTTACAAGATGGAACATGGAAGAACCTTCATGATAAAGAATTTAAATGAGGGTCGTGTATGCTACAATATGGTGCCCCGCCCCTTAGTCATCTGATTAACAACCTGCTTTCATACAAGTTGCAGCATACATTATGATCGTAGGTTTTGGTTGAAATAAGTTATTTTGATTGTTTAGTTCCATTTTCAGATAGAGCAGCTTTGAAAAAACCAGAGTGTTAACCCGTAGTAAACACTCCTGGTTGATACTGATGTTATCCAGCAAAATGTCTTGCTGTAGCATACAGCATAGACCGCATATGCACCAGCATAGACCGCATATGCACCAGCTGTTGCTTATCGTTGCGAACTGGTACTGTTAAACAACCCTTACTTGCCAGAGAACTGACCTTCTTAGTTTGAGACCTATCACTTGCAGGAGAGTCGGCATCTAGTCCACGCCGCATAGGCAGTGCAGGGTGTGAAGGATAAATAGGAGGAAACAAAAGAAGATGGATCAAGAAGAGAAAAGGCAAAGAGGGGAGAAAGAGGAATTCAACGATTGAAAAAGTTGTAGTGGACATAATTGAAACTCTGCAATCTGCAGAATTGCAACCGTCTCCATCACATCCGCAAGAAAACCGTAATCCTATCTTTGTTTCGTCCTCTTTTCACTCCCCAATGGCGGCGACAACAAAAATGATGGCAAGAAAACCTTTCAATTGTAATTTTCCAAATGTTCATTATATCTTTTGTGATAGTTTCTCTGTCTCCTCCTTTTTTTCAAATTTCTTTCTGCATAGGCACATTATTTGGTAAACGTGATTCCATGTCTGATAGCGCATATAAGCAGTTAAAATCCGATTAATCGGAGGTTAAGCGGTTATTTTTTTAGCGATTTTCAATATTTTACGATTTAATCGGGTATAATCGGCCAATTGGTGGTTAATCAGCCGATTTTAAGTAGCTGATTAACCGATTAAATCTCCTCCATTAATTTTCATGCTTGTTTGCAATATTTTAGACTCGATTAGGCCTAAACTCAAATCTAAATCCAAATCCAAAGCCCTTATGGTCCTCGCGCAACCCAAACCCGACATGTCGCGGCTCTTTTCTTCTCTTCGCGCAAACCCAAACCCGACTTGTTGTCGCTCTCTTCTTCTTCCTTGCACAAACCCAAACCGATTCTCTTCTTCTTCCTCGAGCAAACCCAAATCCGACCTGCTGTCATTTCCCCTACATCATCGCAAACTTGGTCCGATCCGCATTTGCTGCACCTCCTCCCCCTCCTCTTGCTGCTAGTGTTGCTCCTCCTCCCTCATTGTTTTTGTTTGCTGGAATTGATCAGCAAACCCGACTCGACCCACATCCAGAATTCAAACTGAGCTCAAATCAAATACTTTCTTCTTTTTCTCTATAATTATATGTTTATATTTGATAATCCCAAAATAGTTTTATTTTAGGTTACTACATAATGAGGAAAGATCTTTTTTTGTTTAAATTATATACCTAATTCTAATCCTAATGTATGTGGTAAGCTTCAATCAAAAAAAAGAAAAAAACAAAAAAAAATGTATGTGGTAAGTAATAACCTATTCATCTAAATTAATGAATTTGCAAGATCTTTAGTAAAGACTTGATGATTTTCATTTTTATAAGAAACTAACTATAAATACATGAAGAAGGGATGGAACATTTAATGCTACTATTTACATCTAGCTAGAAGGAAGGTAATTGCAACCTCTATACTAATAAATCAAGCAACCTCTATACTAGTAAATGAAGAAGCATCATTGGATCCAAATGCATAACACAGATACGCAAGCATGTTTGAGCAAAGAAACTTAAGGATTGGTTGGTGATATACTTACTCTTCAGGTTTCTCAAGCTTATTATTAAAGACAGGTTGTTACTAAAGAGTGAGAATTTAGATGAAACGGAGGGAGGGGGCATAGACATAGTCATACCAGCAGTAGAAGCAGGGGAACGGGTTTGGGCCCGCAGAGGAGTTGAGGGTTCCGGCTCTGCACCCGAATCCGAAATGAGTGGATGAGAGTCGATCAGAGGAGCGTACATGTAGGAATCCGAAAGAAGATAGTCTGCAATCGCCATAGCGAAACCTTTGATCTTCCTCCTCTTCTTCATCATCTTCATCGAATTTTTCTTCTTCACTCCTTTCTCCATCGTTTCAGTTCTCTCCCTCCTTTTTCTTTTCTTTTCTGTTTTTTTTTTGGGAAATCTTGACTGACTTGATTACGGGTCGGGTTTTTGAATTTCGTTTTGGTTCGTGGACCTCGTGGTAGTCGGTGGAAGTGGGACGCGTGGAGGACAGAGAAGAGGGGAGAAGACACTTGCTGGCTGCTTCGTAGCGTGAGATGGGCACGGATTCTAAAGCTGTTGGGTGAAACTTTTTAGGCTTCTCCCACACAATGGCCCACACGAAATTAGTCCTCCAAGAGATTAATTAAAAGTAATTGATTTAAAATTCAACTGCCATATTATGAAGTTTCTTATCGATTGAACTCACTCATCTAACTGAAAAATATTTAAGTAAAATGGTTTACAGGTATTGGGGGGAAAAATGGATAAATTTCACAAAATCCTATCTCTTCACCCTACCCAAATTTTTGTTTTGGAACTTACCCTACTACCGTTAGATTATCTTAAGAGCATCTCTAATGGGGCTTCATTTAACGGGACTCTATCTCTATCTTCAAAATGGAGATGGGTGAAAAACGTCTCCAAATTTGGAGACTTTTGATCTCATCTCCAAAACACTATTCATTTTTTTTATTTTCCATTTTATCCTTTTTGACCTTAATATCTTTTTAAAAATTTCTTTCATATCCTTTAATTAAAATGTGTATTGTATATTTCGTGAATGTATCTTATAAAATATTAAACAAAATTTTATTATTTTGGTACAGTTGGAAATGTCTTGACGATACCTTTAAAATGAGACTAATTTTGAATATTTTTTTATTGTTTGAAAAAAATAATTGATACAATATTTATAGATAAGATTATTTAGTTATTTTGTATTAGCTTAACATATTTTAAAAAGACTACTCACTCATACAATGTGATCATTAATTGGAAATAGATAAACGACAAATACATAAAATCATTAATTGTACTTTCATTTTTAATTATTATAATCCGAAATTTTCTATTTCTGTCAAAATTTAATATTAAAATATACTAAATTAGAAAATTTATTTGATTAATGTTATATATGATATTATTAAATTAATTCCAAAGTAATTTTACACTTGATTATTTTACATTGTTAATACAAGTAAAAGTTCATAATTTAAAATTAGTTCCAAAAAGTACTAATATTAGGCTCGTTTTAAAGCTTTCGGCGAGATATTTCCAACAGCATAATTTTTATTTTCCCAAATAGATTATTAATATAAGCAATTTAATGTAAAATTATTTATAACAAAACTAATCAAAAATTCCTATAAATTATAGAGATGCATGGTTAGAGTGGGTCTCTATTTTCTCATCTCTATAATGGAATATTCCCAGGAATATTCCATTATAGAGATGAGAAATAGAGACCCCCATTGGAGTTGCTCTAAGCGCTTCCGTCAATTTGCTTGTTACATAATGTCATCTGACACTTGAAATTTTCTCCCAGGGGTGGGTGTATTGGATATAATTTTAAAAGACTTTTTATGCTTAAAAAAGTCTTGTGAATTTTAAAAGACTATCTAGGAATTTAATGACTTATAATTTATTTTTTTTTAAAATTTTTAGAATACAGATTATCGTGTTGGGATTTTAAAAGATTTGTATCATAAGAATTTATAGGATTTGAAGGATTATATGGATTTATAAGATTTGAAAAAATACATGGATTTTTAGCAAACATTCAATTATCAATTTTCAATATAATCAAAATTACACCAAAGTATAATCAAAACATTAGCAATTCTACATAGTATAATCAAAATTAAACCAAAGTATAATTAAAACACTAAAAAATTAACCCAATACAAAATTTTCAATCTTTTAATAGCCAATTTGATATAGCTTCATGTTCTCCTAAGTAGCATTTCTCCACATATCTAAAGCTATGCTAGCTCTCCATGCATTAGCATCTTTTCATTCCTGCTCTTGGGTTTGAGCCATAGGTTCAAAATTATTGTCTTCGTTAACTAGTAACGATGAAGATGGAGATTCGTCTATTGGTTCAATTGGAAATTCATCATAACGACATTCTTTGCGACATTTAATTGGAAATTCATCATAACGTGTAGGAGTTCTTTTATTATATTGGAAAATTTTGCATCACCTAAATGGAACTTAGGTCGATCGGGATCTTTTTTTTCCACTTTTTTTTTTGTCTAATTCAAATCCGCCCTTGGGTCAAAATATACATTTGGACATATGGGCCCGTAAGAGGTTCAGAGTCTGATATCCGCTACATACTATGTACGTACTCTCCTTTCCAACCTGCCAAATGTGATCTCTACTAGTAAGGCTCTTAGTTAGTAGTGAGAGGTCGAGGATTGAAGCCTTGCTTGCATCATTCCTTTTGTTTTAAGTTTATTGTGAGAGTGCTTGTGTTGTGTGCATGTACGTGACCTTGTTTAAAATAAAATAAAAACACAGTACAACATATGCTTGTACCCTTATGGCGAAGCAACAAAGATCATGAAGTGTATATCAAAAAAAAAAAAAACAAAGATCATGAAGTGGATGATGGACCACAAGACAATACCCCTCTAGCACTTGGCCCGTGTCATCTATGAACACAGGAACAAGTTTGTAAGTGCCCCCGAGTATTCAATGTCCAATGTCAAATGAACTTGCACTGCAGCAGCTTACAACGCCGCAAAACTTAGTCTTCAATTGAATTTGTTTGGTAACCGGACAATTCGCAACCTTCCTACCCGATTGAGAGAAGAGTTGTGTTGTTTATATCTACTTTGAATTAGGGTTGTCATTAACAACCTCACAAGTGACAGCCCATTGTAAACAAATCGAGGACATTTAAAGAGTAATTCAAATTCATGATTATCTTTAAGATACAGTTTAAACTAAACCTCTTATCATGAAAAGATTTAAACTATCTAGCTTATCCAAAAACACCGGGATATAGAGATAAATGATTATCTGTAAACCGTATATAAAAGGCAACTATAAATACCCCTCTAGCCCCACCATAAAAAAGTAAACAATATTTTTTTCACAAACACTTTTTCATAATCTTCATGTTTACGGAGAAACAATCAAACGCCGGCAAGAAGTCAGCAGGTTCGCTTTTATTGTTTGTAGAATAATTCATAAATTATCTGTTTATTTCCACACCGAAATCAGCAGCAACAGTATTTTAATAGTTAATGAGTATTTTTATAAAATTACACTTAGAAATTTCTTGTGCCGGGCTAATTCTAGTAACGTTTTGTGATGGGCCAAAGTGTAGAAACTAATTACTGCACCTATTACGCGCCGTCGCTGTTCAATGAAGTCTTACCCTAAATCAATCAAACTTTCAGCTTAAAAAATAAACCCAAAAACAAAACAAAACAAAACAAAAAAAAAAGCAAAAATCCTTCAGGATCTCTTTTTCTTTTAAAGGTCGAAGATTGATGGCGGTCCCCGAAGAAGTACTGGATTCCATCAAAGAAACCCTAGAAAACGTGCACGAAGTTGAAAGCAACCTTATCGACTTCTTGGCAGTGGTGGCCGCCGACCCTGACGCCCTCGCCAACCTCCCTCCTCTCCAGCGATCACGTGCTTTCCTCGTGCTCGCGCAGGCCGCGACCACTCTCTTATCAGGTAACAATAACTCATACTACATTGAGGTTTCTTTAATTTCCTGTTAATTTTACTTTTAATTAAGGTTCTCTTTGTTGGATTTTTTAATTAAATAATATTTTAAATTTTGAGCAGTGAGGTTGAGATGCAATGGGATTCGACCTGACGACCACCCCATCAAAACGGAGATTGTAAGAATTATTATATATATAAATATTTCGTATGGTTTGATTTTAGTAGGGTTTATTATTCATTAGTGAATTTATGCATGAACTTTTCATTTGGGTGTGCTTTGGTTGATGATTTTGTATAGGGGTTTACTTGCAGGAACCATTATGGTTGTTTCTATAATGCAAGGGATTTTGTTTGTTTACTTGATGGTTTAATTTGTTAGGTGTGAATTTAATGTGAGGAACTGTAGTTGGGCAAAGCTTTTGTTGATGATTTACTATTTGGGTTTCACTTTAGGACAGATTAAACTTGTCTATTATTTTTTGGTTTAATTACTGTCCAATTTAAACGATGATTTACCATCCAGGTTTGACTTATAGGAGAGAGTAAGCTTATACTTATTTATTTATTTAATATATAGTTTAATTTTCTTGTTGTGGAATTTAGTGAATTTTCGTTTGTAGTGATTTTACTTTTTCAGTTTGGGTTTGTTTGTCTTGGTAATTTACCATTTGGGCTTTGTTTGCAGGAGAGGTTGAGCCCATTTTTTCGTTTGTTTGTGGTCCAATTTATTAGATTTTTTTGGTTCATTTTAGTGCAAGAACTTTTACTTGCGAGTGCTCTTGTTGATGATTTAGGATATGGGTTTTAATTGTATGAGGGAGAGAGAGAGAGAGCTGTTTTTTTTATATTGTTAACACCATTGTTTTAAAAAGCTCCAAAAAGCGACAAGCGGCAAGCCACACCTAATTTAGGGAAAAAGTTGTTCGAAAAGCGTTAGGAACTGGTATTGTAGAAAGCGGTTTTAAAAAGGCACTTAAGAGTCAGGTGAGTTTTAATTATATTGTTATTGAGTTAATTTCTTACACATTTCTCCATGACTCATACCCAATACTTAAATACACCAACTTCAAATTCCCTAATCATCTTTAAAGTGTCGTAATCTCTTCGAAAAGTCCTATTTAATATTTTCAATTGTGGCTTCAATGGGACTACAACTACTTCAGTTTTCCCTTCGACTTCATCTTTTTGAATATTTTTTTAATTTAATTTAAAAAATATTTTACTTAACCTACGGCCAAGTCCTCATAAGCAAAATCAAAGGTCCGACGAACCTTGCTTCACGTTAGTGTATATCTTCAGTAGTGATTTTATATTTTTATGCATGAAATTTTGCTTGGTTGTGATTCTGATGACGATCTACCATCTAGGTCTACCTATTGGCAGATTAAGCTTGTTCCCTTTTTTTAGTGGGTGTAATTTAGTGGTGTTTATTTAGTAGTGATTTTATGGAAGAAAAATAACTCGGTTGTGCTTATGTCGGTAATTTACCATCTGTGTTATACTTGTTCGAGATATTAAGCTTGTGTTATTTTGTTTGTTTATGGTCTAATCTATTGAATTTCCTCATTGGTTATTTTTACAGAAAATTTTCCTTCGGCGTGGTTGCGCTGATAATTAATCATCTCAGATTAAAGCTTGTTTTTCGAAGTATTTATTGTTTAACTTAGCGAAGTCCTTTAATAGTGCTTTTTGCAAGAAGTTTCAAAGTCGTGCTCCAGCTGATGATTTACGATATCGTTTTTATTATATAGGGATTATGATTATTGTTGGTTTATTCATGGTCCAATTTTTTGATTTTTCTTCAGTGATGATATTATGAAAGAAATGTTACCCGGATGTGCTTGTGCTGATGACTGATGGTCTTGGTTTTACTTTCAGGAGAGAATAAGCTTGTGCGAAGAGAAATTGGGGCGATTTAGTGATTGGAGCAAAGGTAATTTATGTTAGATTTTCTAAAATGTGGATCTTGATAGAAGGTGCTACTTTAGTAAGTCTCTTAGCTTTTTATGTGTCTCAATGCCTCAAAATTTTATGTAACTATTGGAATCCATTATTTGTGCTACTTTTCTATGCCCCCTTGGCTTTTGAGAATGTCGACGATCAAATGATGCCACAAATAATTTAGAATTAAATAAACTCCTCTCTTGTTCATAGGATCTCAATGAGGAAAAGACGGTTGACATCTTCATTGTTCGTACTATCCTTGGTGTGGGGTTATGACACCAAGGGTTGACATACGGTGATTCAGGTTGACACCTAGTTGTCAACTCCTTCATGGAATCTCTTAGCAATATAATAATCCCATTTTGATGAGAAAAATTGGATATAGCATTCTCTAATCCTGTTATTGTTTTCATTTTGTATTCTTGATTTATCCACTTGGTCAATTAGGTAAGTTCTTTGCGCCTTGTTTTGGTGTAGCAGCTATACTTCAACCTTTCCTCTTCTTCCAAGGGTTTCATTGATTATTGGTCTTTGTTCTTTATTCCTAGTTTCTTTTTTTTTTGCCTTTAATGTTTTGGCATATAGCTTTGAAAATCTATCTTCCCGTGTTATTGCACTTGTTAACCTTTATTATTTTAACCCGCAACCCCTTATCTAAGTGCCACAGGTTGAACATAACCATTAATTAAAAGGAAATACTCGTTCCTAACACTTTGCCATTTCTCTCGTTCAGAAGGCAGATCAGTGACAGTAATGAAGTTGAGTGATTTTAACACAGGAAAGCTATTGAGTATTCAATTCTAGCATATTTAGGGCTTGTCATTGTTTTCTTTCTTTCTTGTAGATAAATAAGTCAGGCTATGTATCTTATCTAAAGTATTATGAAACAGACAATTTATATCAACTTGTATTAAAGTTCTTATTCCAATGTATCTGCAGTTTTGAGTTAGCTTATGAGAGTGAGATGTGGGTTTGAAGTTTCCTAAATTAAGCCCTGATTGATGGGAAACCTACTTTTTGAATGGAATAAGACTGTAATTTCTTCTAAAGTGAATTTTACAGCAATGCTAAATTGGAATCTAGTTTAGACGCAACAGTCTTCATGGTTTAAGCTGAAATGGAGTCTACTCAACAATGGATGCATGTTACCTTCAACTAATCATTTGGTTGACAGAACTTCCTTTTATTTTTCATCACTCTTTAAATTTAAAGGAAACACAGAAAGCCATAGGGCATTACTTTGTCAATGATGGTGGAAGATTCTCTTTCCATGTTGAATTTCTTTAATTAAATAGAACCTTTCTTCTTAATGAATATGAAGAAAGCAGTTTCATGTGTCCTTGGCATGTTCTTCAACCAAGCTTTCAGCCTTTTACCGTCAAGTCTACAAAATACCTGTCTGGGAAGAAAAAAACTAACAGGAGACTTTGTTTTGATTTACTTGTATCTTTGTTTTGATTTACTTGTATCTTGGTCCCTGGGATATACTATAATGATTAGGTTATTTCTGTGTATTGTTCAGTTAGGCCAAGTAATCAACTCTTTCTATAAGCAAGTTCTATAGCTATACTAAAGGTGCGACATCTTAGCTTCCTGATCTATTGACAAGTGATGAGCTTGGCTACCTCCCTTTTTGTTTATTTTTTTTTTTGATTTCGGTTGCTGGGTTGGAAATGCTGCTGGATTGGCTCTAATAAGTTTCTGATTTGAGTTCTTGGCGTGCTAATAAAGTATTCTTTTTTCGGTAGCTAGCACATAACCTTATCTTCCTATATAATATCCACTTTGGGTTCTCATCTTGTGATAAAAAAAGACTTTTTGTGGAACAGTTTCCAATTGATCTATGTTTTATTGTTCTTTAGTGTGAAGAAACAGTGAAGCTTCATGCATGGTTCTTCTGAAATTGTAATATACATATAAGTGGATATGAACATAACACGTCTCTTCTTATCCTAATATTATAAATACACTATTTTCGTTAGTCCACCTTTTGCTTCTTGTGAATAATTTAAATGCCTTTTTTATAATAAAAAAAAATTATCCTTATTTTCTACAGCACCGTTGCGGCCTTCAACAGTCATTAATCGTCAGGCAGCAACACGTGTTATTGGACATTCTCTACCTGATTTAACACCAGGTACAACACTAATTTAATTTGTTATGCTTATTTACTTCATTTTCCACTTGTTTTTATCTAATAGGTGAAAACTTATTCAGAACAAAGGCACAGGATGAGCGAAATTAGTAGAGGGGAAGGCGCAAGGATTAATTACTTTGAGAACCATAGATCTAAGAAGAAAAGAAAACACTCATCATCCAATGGTAACCCTGCCCGTGCACGGGCTGCTGCAGAAGAGTTTCTTCAGAAAGCAGCTCGCGATCTTCTTGGTTTTAACGATTCTGAAGTGAAGGGCCCTCTACAAAATGAGGTCTCTGATGAAGAGTGATGAGTAGGCAATTTAGAGTTATTTGCTTCAGCTAATCTCAAATTTATTTTACTAATCCTTTGGCTTGAACTGTGATAATACTTTGTCCTTGACTCCTTGTCATATATGTATTTGCATTGCTAGATATTTTTATTGGGGTTAAGTTATGCTCAAAGCCTGAGTGTTTAGCATTAAAATTAGTTGAAAATTAATTATTTGGTATGAGTTTTGGTACTGTTTATCATTTGAAGAAGTTGATTTATGAATACTTGCGAACTGATTTCCCTATTACTATATCATACCTTAACAAGTTGCAACTTTTTCATATTTAAATTGTCCTTTAAATTTATCATTCTTTTCTAAGTGGAAACTTTTGGGCAACCCACTAGTGAAGAGTATATTTTTGGGGTGACAAGGGCAGGCCTCTGGTGGTGTTCATATTACGTTCTAAGGGTTTCTCAACTGGACTTTTGGGATAAGGTATAACTTGTTGGATTCGGGTCCTTAAGTTTGGGCTGGTGAATTTAAAAACATGGATACAAGAAGAGGCACCAACAGTTTTAACATATAACAGAAGAAATTTAAATCTCAATTTGTAGTGTAATAAGAGATGATTAACTACTAAAGAAATTTATTAGAAACATAAGTTTTAGTGTAAAATATATATATAAAAAAAGGCGCTAAAATTTCCTAAAATTGTTGACGACAAGTTCTAAGGATCTTGATTTTCTCGGGTGACTAGTATTCTTTCATTTGCAACTACTAATTAGCGATCAACAGTTATAATAATTAGCTTGTCGTTGCAACTATTGATTAACAATTTCCTTCTAGGTCGTAGTATACCCTGTTTCTCTTATGGGACTTTTTGATTGAATGATAGAAAGATACCACCATGCACTTGTTTCAAACTTGCCTTGTAGGCATCATCTTCTCTATTTGTTTGTAGGTTTTGTGTATGTGCTATAAAGTTTCTCATTAAATTGGATATCGGCAGAGATGGAGACGGTAGACATCAGCCCGTTGTTTGTGAAATAAGGGGAGAGAGATCATTGATTAAGAAATATGGGGGAGGATAGAAAGGAGAGTTTGTGTAGAATGAGCCGAGAGACTACAAGGAGGCTCCGTGTTGACGGTGAGTCATGGTTGTTGACAGAAAGAGAAAGAAAGGAGAACGTTGGTGAGTCGCGGTCATTTGACGACGAAGAGGAGGGAGGAAGACAATCGGAGGTGGAGAAGGTCAAGATGAAGTTAACAGTAAAAGGCACGGTCAGTTGGAATTTGGTTGGTTGTCGTCGCGATAGATAACAGTGATAGAAAGGATCAGGAACCAGAGATGGAGATGGGTGATGTTTTTGGGAAAATTATATTTCGCCCCTACTTTTAACCCTGACTTAATGGTCCTGCATTCTCTTCATCCATTGTCTTTATCCACCTCTCATGGTTTGTACTAATGACATCATTTTTAATATGCGGTTTGTATGCTGCATGCGTACGAGAATAGGCTGCCACCATCACCTTGGATTTAATGGAAATGGGGTGCACTGCATCCTACTTAAATAGGGTGTTGGGGCACCCTATCTCGATCACGTTACGTGGATTTAATGGAAATAAGGTGCCACTGCTTCCTACTTAATTAAATACAATTTCATGTGCTGCATTTCCCCTTTCTCCTTTGTTTGAACTCTTTGTTCTTTCTCTCACATTGAAACCGCCCTCCACAATGCATCCGTTTGAAGGGAACTTTGCGCCATGGAGATGGTGGATTTCGGTGGAGATGGAGGCAGATGGAGGAACCATGGAGGCGACATGGAGGCTGCAAAAAGGAAGCACTTGTTGACTACGAAATTGGGGGAGAGGGATCATTGGCTAAGACATGGGGGGGATAGACTGTGTGGGAAGTGTCGAAGAGAGTCCTCTTACATGCGATGATTATGAGTGAATCAAGGTTGGAGAGAGGGAAAGAAAGGAAAATTGCGGTGAGCCACAATCCTTGACGGATATAAGGAGAACGAGGGGAAGGTTATCGGAGGTGGCAAGGGTTTAACTGGAGTCGACTAAGAAAGACACGGTCAGCCGTGACCGGGGCAGTCGTCACTACAGGGAATGGTGAAAGAGGGTTGGGAACCAAAGATGAAGATGGTAATTTATTGCGAAATTTACGTATTACCCCTTCAAAGAGGAACCCATTATCCTCTTCCTTCAATCTCTTGAATCCTCTCCATCATAACCCTAATTCTATCACTTATCTGTTAGTTGAGAAGGATTGTGAGACGGTGGAGGTCACACGCATCAGGTGATGGGGGTTGGATTGCGAATTCGTGAGATTGGAGAGAGTTTAAGGTAAGGATGATAGGTTCCTCTGATGAGCGGGAAAGGAGAGATAGAATGGAGATGATGGAGCAACATATTTAATTTAGCGTGGGGGTTTTGGTCATTAAACAATTCAAGCTAACTGAAAAGTTAAACTTAATGGAGCTGGGATCGGGTGGCGGGTTAATTGCTTAAAAATAACGTTAAGGGGGCAAACTGCTTTAAGCCCCAAACTTTAGGAGGCATATTGCTTTTATCCCATGTGAGAATGACATATCATATGCACAAATAAATTTTACTTGATAGTATATCAGTTTATTAAGAAAATTAAGGAAACATGCAAAGTGCACATTTTGTTGACATTTGACGATACTTGAAAAATTATTTTCTTGCTCAATTTTGGATAGCCTCAATTCAAAGAAGAAGAAAAAAACAGTTATTAAACATCCCGTTTTAACCCGGACCCGTTTGAACTTGTTTATTTTCGTTTTAACCCGTTGCAGCCTGTTATTTCCACGTTTTGATGACAAAAATGAATGGAAACGTTTTTAACGATCTTTAGGCCCTAAACGAAACGTTCTACTTATTTTCCTTTTAAATGCATTTTCTTCCATTTTTTAGAACCTTGGGGATAGCTGGTATAAGAAGACATCAAAGTGAGCTGTTCCATCGCACATGTTGCAGTGAAAGATTTCACCGAAGCTAGATGCCTTGAAGAAAGAACAAACAAACACTTTGGGTCCATGGTTCTAGTCAATATATATATATATATATATATATATATATATATATATATATATATATATATATATATATAGGAGAGTGATCCAATGAGATACATCTTAAAATGAGATGATGAGATAAATCAATAATGACCATTGGATATAATTAGATTGAGATGAATGGCTCTAATCAATTTGGTTTATTTCTACTAATCTATCAAAAGAAAAACAAAAAAAAAAAAAACCAAACAAAAACCCAAACAGAAACCAACTGTTATTTCATCTATATGATGAACAAACCAGAGGATTCCCTAACCTAACTTGCGTTAACTCTCAAACTGCGTTATTTCATATGGCCAAATGGATTAGAGCCATTCAAACGGTTAGCTTCAATTGGTAGCTCTGGAAAATATAGTTTTTCAATTGCGGTGCCTTCAGGTCATTTTGGTTCTGAAAGTGCTGAAAGTAATTCAGAATGTATGGCCACTAGATCACGAGGGTCTGGTAAACTTTGTAAGAAAATCGACAAAGATGATAGCCTTGCTCATAACCCTCCGGAGTCTTCACTAAAAAAATGGTTAAGTGATTGTGAGGCATATAATGGTTGCTCTGTTGTTGATGGTGCAAAACGTGTGCATGAAGCTCTGATGTCCTTCTGGCCTATCAGGATGAATCTGTTCTTGGATTGACTACTTCATTTCCCTTAATTCTGTTCAGTACCTTACTTATCCACTCTCTTGCAAATTTTACCCTGACCCTAATTTGTCAGATTTATGTGTTGAGGGCTATCTTCTAAATTAATGGAATAAGACCAGAACGAGAGAATTTTTTTTCTTCTTCAATATCAGGGATTGCTTCTTTATGACTTCATCGAACTGCCTCTTTGATCACCAAATAAATTGAGTGTTGTTTCTGTTAGGATCGTGAGAAAAACAACAGAGATAAATTTGAGAAGAAAACAACACAAATATTATTTCTCAATCTCAAAAGATTTACAAAAAAAACTCTCAATACTTTATAAGCTCTCTGTGGCTATCAATCTCTATTTTTCTCTTCAGTTGAGTGTATCATCAAATAAAGAAAATAGTGAGAATTTATAGGAGGGGAAGAGACACCATGCTTTCGAAGAGACACCATGCTTCGGAAAAGACACCATGCTTCGGAAGAGACACCATGCTTGCACCAAACGTTGTCATGCATCAGCATGCACCAAACGTTGCATGCATGAGTGCATGCTCATTTGTGGCGGGACCTACAATTCTCCCCCTCACGCCACATCTGCACCAATCGTCATCTCTCATCCATTCCAATTATGTCTCTGCATAACTCTAGTTTCTCCCGAGACACAATCTTTGTCAACATGTTTGCTGGATTCTCCTTCGTGTGGATCTTCATCAGTTTCAACAATTGTTGATCCATCACCTTGCGTATCCAGTGATAGCGAATATCAATATGTTTTGTTCGGGAATGGTACATTGAATTCTTGCTCAAATCCAGAGCACTCTGACTGTCACAATGTACCTTGTAGTCATTCTGCTTGATCCCGAGTTCTTGTAGAAATCGCTTTAACCACAACATCTCCTTGCCAGCTTCAGCGGCAGCAATGTACTCTGCTTCTGTCGTAGATAGTGCAACGCACTTCTGCAACCTTGACTGCCATGACACAGCTCCCCCTGCAAAAGTGTAGATAAAACCAGAAGTCGATTTTCTACCATCAAGATCTCCGGCCATATCTGCATCTGTATAGCCTTCCAAAACCGGATCAGCTCCCCCGTAACACAAACATATCTTTGAAGTACCCTTAAGATACCTGAGAATCCACTTAACAGCCTCCCAATGCTCATTTCCTGGATTGGAGAGAAATCTGCTTGCCACACCCACTGCATGTGCAATATCCGGCCTCGTACACACCATTGCATATATCAGACTTCCAACCGCTGAAGAATAAGGCACAACTTCCATTTCCTCGATCTCTTTCCTGGATGAGGGACACGAACTCTTGCTCAACTTGAAATGATTAGCCAGTGGGATGCTAACTGGCTTGGCACCCTCCATGTTGAATCGCTTGATCACCCGTTCAACATATTTCTCTTGAGATAACCACAATCTTCGGGCCTTTCTGTCTCGAGAGATGTTCATACCTAAAATCTGCTGAGCTGGCCCAAGGTCCTTCATATCAAAGACCTTAGAGAGTTCTATCTTCAGCTGTCTGATCTTCACTGCATCTTGTCCGACGATCAACATGTCATCGACATATAGTAACAGTGCAATAAAATTTCCATCAGGGGACCTTTGAATGTAGACGCATTGATCTGCAGCAGTCCTCTTGTAGCCTTGACTCACCATGAATGAATCAAACTTCTTGTACCATTGCCTTGGTGCTTGCTTGAGGCCATACAAACTCTTCTTCAGCTTACATACGAGATTCTCTTTCCCTGGAACCTCGTATCCCTCTGGCTGCTCCATGTAAATTTCTTCATGCAGATCACCGTGAAGAAATGCAGTCTTCACATCCATTTGTTCAAGCTCCAAGTCTAGGCTAGCTGCTAATCCGAGCATGACTCGGATTGAAGTCATCTTTACAACTGGAGAAAAAATCTCACCAAAATCGATGCCTTTCTTCTGAAGGAATCCTTTGACCACTAGCCGAGCTTTGTGCTTCACCACCTTTCCGCTGCCATCTTTCTTGAGCTTGAATACCCACTTGTTCTTTAGTGCCTTCTTCCCTCCTGGAAGCTTAACCAAATCGTAGGTTTGGTTCTTCTCTAAAGAGTCCATCTCATCTCGCATAGCGTGCAGCCAGTTGTCTTTGTCTGGATGAGACAATGCTTCCTGGAAATTCTCTGGCTCCCCTTCATCAGTAAGAAGAATGTACTCTGATTCTGAATATTTAGTAGACGGAACATGGCCTCTTTCAGATCTACGTAGCTGAGGCTCACTCATCTCAGGCGGTGTATCATTATCTTGTACTGGTTCTGCAGCTGTGAAAGGTTGCGGCTCCCCAGGCTCATCAATCCCTTCTTCCTCCTCCTCTGGTTCTGCTTCTAGTTCTTGATCAGACACATCATCATCTGCGGCAGCTTGTACTGGTACTGTATCTGGAACAAAGTCCTGAGTACTGACAGGACTTTCAGCAATTGTAGGCTTTTCAGTGTCCCCATATGTCTGATTTTCATGGAACACCACGTCTCTAATTCTGATGGGCTTCTTCGTCTTTAGATCCCATAGCCTGTATCCAAACTCCTCGTCTCCATAGCCTATGAAAATGCATGGAGTGGTTCTCGCATCGAGCTTCTGCCTGAGCTCCTTTGAGACATGTGCATAAGCCAGACATCCAAATGTCCTCAGGTGAGAGTAGGAGGGGTTTTTGCCGGTCCATTTCTTCTCCGGGATGTTGAAATTCAGCGGGACTGATGGAGAACGATTGATCAAGTAGCAGGCGGTGCGAACAGCTTCTCCCCAAAATGGCTTTGGCAGCTTTGCTGTGCTGAGCATACTTCTGACTCTTTCCATGATTGTTCGGTTCATTCTTTCTGCTACCCCATTGTGTTGCGGGGTACGTGGAACCGTCTTCTCGTGCCGAATGCCCTGACTCTTGCAATAGGCATCAAAACTCCTGGATGTATACTCGCCTCCGTTATCTGAGCGGAGGCACTTCAGCTTCTTCCCCGTTTCACGCTCTACCATGGCATGAAATGTTTTGAAGCTTTCCAAGACCTGATCTTTTGTCTTCAGAAAATACACCCACACCTTCCGAGAAGCATCATCAATAAATGTCAAAAAGTATTTGTTACCGCCTAGCGACTCCACCTCCATGGGACTGCAAACATCAGAATGTATCAGACTGAGCAACTCTGATCTCCTTGTCGAAGAGGAACTAAAAGAGACTCTTCGCTGCTTGCCAAATAAACAGCTGCTGCAAGGTTGAAGCTCTGCATTCTTGGTAATGGAGATAAGATTTTCCTTCATCAAGGTTGATAAACCTTTCTCACTCATGTGACCGAGTCTCTGGTGCCACAGTTTCTGCGAAGCTTCATGTTCAACAATATTGAGACTCTCCACATTTATCTTCACATGAGTCTTGTACAAAGTGCTGCAGAGATGTCCACGAGCGATCACCATTACACCTTTCAGCATCCTCCACGAGCCATTGCAAAAACGGTTATCATAGCCCTTTTCATCTAGGGCTCTCACCGAAAGAAGATTTTGTCGAAGTTCAGGTACATGGCGAACATCCTGCAGTGTGATTGTGCACCCGGCATCAGTCTGCATCCGAACGTCACCAATTCCGACAATCTTAGCAAAGCTAGAATTGCCCATCCTCACCGAGCCAAAGTCTCCAGCTTTGTACGTCGTGAAGATGTCCTTTCGAGGAGTGGCATGGCAAGATGCTGCAGTATCTACCACCCATTCTACGCCCTGATTCGACACATGGAGGCATGTCTCATCCTCATGAGAGCAAAGAGCCACATCTTCTAGTACTGTGACTTGTGCATCTCCTTCCTTCTTTGGTTGTGACCTTCCCTGACAGCCTTGCTTTTGTAACTTCCAACAATTTCTTTTCATGTGGCCTGGTTTGCCACAGTGATGGCAGTTGTATGCAGGCCTCCTCCCATCACTTGATTTGCCTCTCGATCTGCCTCTGCTTTGGCTCCTGCCTCTCCACCTGCCTCGATCTTCCTCTCGCTGTCTCCCACGGACTTCTGTGACGCAGGCTTGTGCTTCTGTGCCAACGTCCTTTCTCCGAGCTTCCTCATTGAATAGGGCATCCTTAACCATAGACATGGTAAGATTGCCAGTCGAAGCCGAGTTGCTGAGGGAGACCACTAATGTCTCCCAATTGTCTGGAAGAGAGTTGAGAAGTAGAAGTGCCTGTAACTCATCTTCAAGTGGTAACTCCACTGAAGATAGCTGATTCACCAGGCTCTGAAACTCGCTGGTGTGTTCTGCTACAGAAGTTCCTCCCTGTAGCTTCAGGTTCACCAACCGTCTCATCAGCAGGGCCTTATTTCGAGCTGTCTTGGCCTGGTACATATCCGCCAGCTTCTTCCAAAGGGCAAAAGCATCCGTTTCCTGGGCAACATGATGGAAGACACTGTGATCGATCCACTGTCGAATCTGACCAATCGTTTTCCTGTTCATCTTCTTCCAGTCCGCCTCATTGGTAGCTTCAGGTCTTTCTCCCTTCTCCTCAATAGGATCAAAGAGATCTTTACAACTTAGGAGATCTTCCATCCGAGGTCTCCAAAGTGTATAGTTGGTGCCAGTAAGCTTGATCATGGCTCCAAATGATGATGATGATATTGATTCCTCCATCGACATCTTGATCTGCAAAGGTTTTTGGCACTCAATAACTCAACCTGGCACTGATACCACTTGTTAGGATCGTGAGAAAAACAACAGAGATAAATTTGAGAAGAAAACAACACAAATATTATTTCTCAATCTCAAAAGATTTACAAAAAAAACTCTCAATACTTTATAAGCTCTCTGTGGCTATCAATCTCTATTTTTCTCTTCAGTTGAGTGTATCATCAAATAAAGAAAATAGTGAGAATTTATAGGAGGGGAAGAGACACCATGCTTTCGAAGAGACACCATGCTTCGGAAAAGACACCATGCTTCGGAAGAGACACCATGCTTGCACCAAACGTTGTCATGCATCAGCATGCACCAAACATTGCATGCATGAGTGCATGCTCATTTGTGGCGGGACCTACAGTTTCTATGCATTGATTACGGCCTACAGGTCAAAATTGGAAGCTGCACAAAGCGTTTACCCCTTGTAAGCAGTTGTGGTGTACCAAAAGAGTTCAGTTGTTTTTTTGGGGCAAAGTATCAACAGGAAATCACTTAAAGTGGATTGGCTGCAGAAGAGAGGGATGGTGATTGAGCATAACTATGCTATGTGCTTTAATGGATGGTGGTTGAGCATTTCTTAATACCTTGTCCGGCCTTTAGAAAATTGTGTCATAGGTTGAGAATTCGGAGATGACTATCATTGTTAGCCAATGGTTTTGAATTAGTTGCATTTGCTTTGAAGAGAAGAAAGGGGGTGGGGGTTTAAAGTTATTGCTGATGAAATTTGTTGACTAGGGAGTTGGGTCAGATAAATACTTTCTGATCCTTATATATTATTGGACTACTGTACCAGTTGAGCAAATACACTGACTTGTCCTTCTGTCATCTTGGATGCCAAACAAATTCTCATGGTAGAGATGCCCTCTTGTTGTATCTTTGTAACGGTGGTCTTTGAGTATCTCTGCTTGTACATACATATGTTTTAACTCCTCATCTCTCTCATGGTGTTTATCTGTAGCTGAAAGGAGCCATGTAGACATTTATTATTCTCCCTTGCAAATCAAGCTATAGCCTGACTAACAGATGGCTGAAAGGAGCCATGTAGACATTTGAGAATTAACACAAGTTAGGTTAGGGAATCCTCTGGTTTGTTCATCATATAGATGAAATAACAGTTTTTTTTTTTTTTTTTTTTTTTTGGTGGGGGGGGGGGGGGGGGGGGGGGGTCTTTTGATAGATTAGTAGAGATAAACCAAATGGATTAGAGCCATTCATCTCAGTCTAATTATATCTAATGGTCATTATTGATGTATCTCATTATCTCATTGGATCTCTCATTATCTCATTATATATACTAGTATTATACACGTGCACACGTGCACGTGGAAAAAATTGAAGAAATAATGAAAAGGGTAAAAAGAAAATAATTTCCAAACTGATCCACTTTCGGAAATATTTACCAAACTGATCCACTGTCGAAAATATTTACTAAAGTTAGTCCATTGAAGGGATAATGAAAAGGGTAAAAAGAAAAATAATTTCCAAAATGATCCACTTTCGGAATTATTTACCAAACTGGTCCACTGCCGAAAATATTTACCAAAGTTAGTCCACAACCCAACACGTGCGCTGCACGGGTTGGTAGAAGGACAAATTACACTAACCCCTTCTCCCATTATAGTAGTAGAGATGAGCTGTTTACCATCTTAAGGGATCACCTAAGCAACAAAGAAACCAAAAACCACCTGCACCCTTGGGTCAAAGCAGATAACCCACCTGCTATTTTGGTCAACACACTTAACCTTTAAGGTGGGCACGACGTTAGATGTTAGTTTATGTTTTACGCATTTTGCACAAGTTTATTCTTTGACAAAAATTCCCTTCTTAATTGTGGTTCAATTTGAGTTTTGAGTTAGGTTTCGGGTTTGGGTCGGGATTGGATCATGTTAGAACATGTGAGGCATGAGAGACGAAGGAAGATGGTTGGGGGTGGGGTTTTGGGTTCGGGTCGGTTTGGTTAGGGCTGTAAATCGGACCGGACGGGATCAGACAACCATATTCAAGCTCGGACCGAAATTCTACTCAGACGGGCATATGTCCGGCTCGGTCCAAGTTGGACAATTTTTATAGTCCAGACTCGGTTCTTTATAAAAGCAGAAGGCTATGTTATTCGGATGGACCGGACTCGGTAAAACATCGAACCTAATAATTTTTTCAAGTTCAGTTCGTATAATAGTTCGGACTGTCCACGGTCAAACCATTTTTCAAGCCGGACTCGGACAGATGACGTACTGTCCAGTTCATTTTACAGCCCTAGGTTTGGTTGGGTTTGTTTGAAGTAGAGAAGAGAGGAAAGAAGATGATTTGAGGATAGATTCTAGTTGGGTTTGGTTGGGTTTGTTTGAGGTAGAGAATAGAGGAGAGACAAAAGAATGAAGCAAGAAGATGATTAGCACTGTCACATTTACCCGATACTCGGACCCGATTCGGACCCGGCATTGGACCGGAACCGACCCGATCTATACAGGTTCGGATCTGGGTCCTAAAATAAGACCCAATGTACTTTCGAGTTCGGGTCCACTCAAAATAGAACCGACCTGGACCCGGACCCAGATCCGTTAAAAAATACCCCAAAAAATAAGAAATTTGAATAATAGAGTTATAGAGATATACATGTAAATAATAATTGTTGAAGATATATGTGTAAATAATTCATGTACTTGAGTACAAAATTGTTGAAACCGTGGGGTATCGGGTGCAAAAAAATTTAAGTGCAAATATTTATTCCACGCTACTGGACCCAATGGGTAGATTTTTTTAATTAGGACCCGGACCCGGACCCGATTCTCGCAAGTCCGAGTCTGAGTCCAATTTTTTGACCTGTGAGGTACCAGATCCGGATGCTGGTAGTGGAGGACCCGACCCGATAGGACCCGGTTGCAGCTCTAAAGATGATTAAGGATGGGGTTCGGGGTCGGGTTGGGTTGGGTTTGTTTGAGGTAGAGAAAAGAGAGGAGAAAGAGAGGGAGGAAGGAAGAAGATGATTGGGGATGCAACTTGGGTTCGGGCCGGGTTTAGTTAAGTTTGTTTAAGGTAGAAAAAAAAAGGAAGGAAGAAGATGATTAGGGATGGGTTCAGGTTGGGTTTGTTTGAGGTAGAGAGAGGTGAGAAGAAAGAAGATGATTGCTGATGGGGTTTGGGTTCCCATTTTAATTTTAGTTGGGTGTTATTGGTTTTGTATGAGGTAGAGAAGAGAGAGGAAGGTAGGAAGAAGATGATTGAAACTTTTGTTTTGTAAGCAAGTCCCCACTATTTTTATATTTTAAGAAGGCGTTTGGTACGTGAGAATGTGCTAGGGAATCCCAGATTTCCCCTTAAATTACATTGTTTGGTATCATAGTATGTGACAAGCATAATTTTGGAAGGAATGATAGATTCCCAAGGAAATTAAAATCTTTTGTTGAGAAGGGTTTCCATTCCCCTAAAAAATTATGGGATTTAAGGATTCTCATGGGATTTCCATAACAAACATTAAAATAATCCAAAAAAACTAGAATAAAAAAAAATATTTCCCCCTAAAACCATGGGATTTGAGGATTCCCATGAGATTTTTATAACAAACAATAAAATAACCCAAAAAACAGTAATAAAGGATTTCCGGGAATGCAATGTATTATACCAAATGCGATAATGCAACATTCCCAGAAATCTTCATTCCCACCCTCACATTCCCGAGAATCCTTCAATTCGTGTACCAAACGCCCCATAAGGGGTATCTGCAAAAAAGAAAAGGAGAGAAGTGGGTGTCATTTTGTAAATAAGTCCCTATATAGTTTAACATATGTGTGGGATTTATACGGAAAAAAGTATTAAACGACTAAGGGTATTTTTTTCATATTAAACCAGTGTAAAGCACGTAAAACTTAAATTAACATAAACTAATGTTGTAACCACCTTAGGCAGTTATCGGCGTTTACCAAAAGATCGGTGGGTTTACTTCTTTGACCCAAGGTGGGTCTCTCGCAATTAACCTTAAGCTATTTTTTAAATTTAAAATCATTTAAAATATAAATTAATAGATAATATTATTTTTAGTATTGTGTACTAGTTAAGTTATTGCAAAATACTTGGTGGATACTATTTTTACAAGAAAATCGTGCTGACCAACATGCTTTCGTGCCTACCAGGCCCATGTCCATCCCTAGTTGTGGTCGTTGAAGGTGCGGAGCTCGCTGTTTCGCTCTCTCGTCAATCTTTTCGACCTAGCGAGTGCAAGTTGCCAGGGCAATTCTATAGGTGCATATGTTGGATCTCCTGCCAAAATTTTGATTAGAGGATATCATTGGAGATATTTTCTCTGTGGTGGGTCGAGGAGTTAGGCTAGATGAGCCTACTAGCATACGGTTGCATGGTCGTTTTACACGTGCACCTGTGGAAGTTTTCCTGACAACCACTACTTTCAGGCATCACGGTGGGTGTTGAGGGAGACAATCCTCTTCCATTTTGGCAAATGTTTCATGTATGAACACATCCACCTATTTTTGCACTTGTTGTAGAAAAGTGGGTCATAAGGTAATCAGTTACTCACACCTGGTATATACGGATGTCGATGATGATAATGGAAAGAGAGTGGAGTATATGGATGTAGAGGAGAGGAGTTTCGTTAAGGAGAGAATTGACGGTAAAATGGAGGAGTTGATCAGTAAAGGGTGTGCTTCACGCTACCATAGTGGGGTCAGTGGTTGATTGTTCGTCATCGACGTGTCATCATGGTCCGTGTGAGAAGAAGAAAATGGTAGATCTCAGGGGAGAAAGGAGAGCATGATGAAGCACTGCATTCACAAAGCAAGGAAAATGTACACGTGGACCGATTCTGAATGAGGACACCGAGTGTGTGGGGCCACTCTGGGACCTAACTATGGTGGGATTGGAAAAGTGCATCTTGTTTCAAAATAGTAGTTGCAGTTTTAGAGGTGGCAGATCCATCAGTTACTAAAGTGGGTCCTGGCGACTCTGCTCCAAACTTTCTTTTGACCAAGGTGTCTAGTGAATTTGGGCCGACCCCATAAGCCTTTAAGTATGCTCTTGGGCTACAGTTATTTGGGTCCAAAATTATAATTTCTTAAACTTAAAAGAAGAGACTACATGGATTGTTGGCCCTTACATTTCTTCGGCAATTGGGATGAAGGCTTCAGAGCTATGTTGCTATGTTCTTTCTCCCAAGGTTCTTGCCATCGGCAGATTGTCTATTAAAGAGAAGGGGGTTGGCGATAGAGTTGTTCGCGGGTCGGGTTGGGCTTGTTTTAGAGGTTTTTGGAAACCAAACCCACAAGTGAAGGGGGGTTTCAAAGACCCCCAGAACCTACAGAAAAATTATGGTATTTCAACTTGACTCGAATCCATTGGTTCGAGTGGGTTTTTAGCGGGTTTTGGGTCCTGGTCGGGTGAACCTTATTGAACACAAATATTGGAACATTGTTTGTAGTAACATCAAAATATAATGATATCATTTACTGTTTAACTCAAAAATACATATGTTGAACTTCAATGGACAACATTATATACTATCCCAAAATATACAACCTCCGTACATATATGTAGAAATTACGAACACCTCAATTTATACATCAATTCAATTAGGTTTGTAGCAGTTCAAGTTTGGGGGCTGGGCCTAGGGTTTGGAGCTATCATCTTACTATAATGGGGATGGGTACAACTTTTAGCCACTCATCTTCTTAGATGAATGATTGTGAGAGAAAAATAATAAGACGAGGTATATTATATGGGGAAAGATTAAAGAAACCCTTTAAAGTTTCCCATTTAAATCAAGAAACGAGTTCCATTATTTTTTGCTCACGTTACCCCCCGCGCCATTAATATTTGAATTTTTTGTTAGGTTCCTTTCGATTTTTTCGCTCACGTTATTCCCTGCATTGTTAATATTTGAATTTTCTTTTAGGTGCACTTCACAGAAAATTCAAATTTTAACGGCGGAAGGGCTAAAGTGAGCGAAAAATAACGTTAAGGGGTTTCTTGATTTAAATGGAAAACATTAGGAGTTTTCTTTATTTTTTCCTTATTATATATTGTATAGCATATAATTTGTATATTCATACTTATATATTACTTGCAGAAGGAAAATAATTTTAATACACCCATGCAATTTAATTTATTACTATATATTTAGGATGGGTGAGTCGGATAGGTTTGTGTTTGGGTCCGGGTTCAGGCAGGTTTATTAAACATATGAAGCCTCCCCGGTCCCTGAAAAAAGGGGTTCAGGCAGGTTTTGCAAATTCAGGATCGGATGGTTTGTAAAGGAGTTTTAACCCTTTATTTGTGGGTTGGGTTTGGATCAAACCCAAAGTGATGAACAGCCCTAGTTTGTGATATAACCAACATAGAGGTTGCTGTGGTGGGGCCCACTCCCCATGCCGGAAGTCAACTGATCCAAGAAATACTAATGGGGAACCAGGTTCAGATGATGTTATGATGTGGCTGATATAGGCAGGCTAAAGAAGAAAGGGAAAGGAAAAGAAAATGATTAATGTATTAGGCTAGAGTCGCCTAAGAGGAAGGCTGTTAAGAAAGCAAAGGTTGGTAATGTAGGTACATTGAACTCGTTCTCACTCTTGAAGGATATCATGAATGGTTCAACATTGGAGGAGCTTACTGCTGAGTAAGGTCCTTCGGAAGGCTAATGTAGTTTTATTTTTATTTATTTATTTATTTATTTTTGTTTTTTGTTTTTTTTTTCTACAAAAAAAAAAGCTCTAATCTCAAAAGTAGCAACACCTTTCCTTTGCAACATTACTGTTTATGTTTAGTAGTGAAACTTACAGTGGCTCCTTTTATCTGTGACAGAGACTTTAGCAGACATCTGAAGCAATTTTGATGATTACAGTTGTGTTTATCTGGAACAAGGACTTTAGCAGAGACACTTGAAGTAATTTTGATGAGAACTGCATTAGTAGTTGCAGAGTCAAATCTGTATACCATAGTTGCTTTGCGTTTTTGTCAAGAATTATTCTGTCTTAATGGATTGAATCCTTCTTTTTCTTGGTATTTCTATTTTATCTATAAGTTGGTTGACATGAAAATTTTTATACTTTTTGGGGAGGAATTGTTAAAGATGATTTATGACTGCATTTGGATTCTATGGAATTGAAATTATGAGCTTTAATTTGTTTGTTCTGTTTGTAATCGTGCATGGCAGTTTCTTGTTATTGAAACATACTTCTCACAGTGGGAACTGTAAAAGAGGTGGGATTAGGATAAGTATTTCTATAGGATTTTTTTCATTTTTTGATAGACTCGTGATTTTCTCAAACCGGTTGAATAGTGTTGCATTGTGATCCTTACCCTAATTGACAGAGAATCATGTCGCCGGTGAGACTCATAATTTCAATTCTAATTGCTTGCTAATTTTGTTGATTAACTAATTGAATGTTCAATGCTCTTTGAACAGTGAAAATTCATGATCTTGTGAGCTTTATTTGCAGTCATACATGAAGGGCACGGTTTTGTTTGCACTCGTACATGGAGGATAAAATTCTTATTTGACTTCACTTTACTGGTTCTCTCCATTAAGTCTTTAGTGACGTATCATGTTATGTGTGGCTTTAGGCTGAGTTTTTAGATGGTTGTATACTTGTAGCGCCCCGGATCCCCGTTATCGGACATCCGTGACACAACCAGAATCTGTGCCTTCAAATGCATCTCAGCACAGTAAATAACACGAAAATTTAAACACTTTTATTGTCATCAGAGTTATTACATCAATAATTACATATATCAATTTCTATATCACTTTAAACATAAACTAAGATAGTTATATTTCAAAGAAAATTTTGGCAGAGTTTCCCCTGAAATTTCTGCCCTGAAACACAAAAATCTTACGGAATTCTGCTCTAAATTCCGTAGCTCACATCACAGGCAATAATATCATGGGCTCCCCAGGCCAAATTGAGCAAAATCACACAGGCAATATAAATATCATGCTCTGGGGCCAAACTCATAATAGGATATCAATTATCAATTAAAAACCATAAATTCCTTTGAAAACGTAGTATAGTTTTTAGAAAATAACTTATAAAACATACCACATGGCCCGGTACTCCATGACGAGATGGGTACGGGTCAAAAACATATCATGCCACTCCACACTATACTCATCATCATCATCCACATACTTATACATCTAAAATACAATTTAAATCATAAATTTCATTATTCACATAATTAAACTTAAACAACAATTTTAAAATAAAAGCTCCACTCCACAGAATCTACACCTCACCTCTGCACTGCTGAGGACCTGTAACAGTAGGGGATCTAGGGTAGTCCAGGGACTCCCTAACCCACCAAACACTAAGGAGTTAGCCATTTCTGGTGGGAGTATAATTTACTAAATTAAGCAAATAAATTAAACTTTATAAGTAAAAACAGCACGAACTTACGAATACCAAGATAATCAAATTTTACCTGAAATCTGAATATGTAAACATCATAAATGGGATTTCACATCAAATACTCTCTGAGTCATCACCTGTATGTATATCCATACCCGCTCATAACATACTTATCTTTAGTTTGGAAATCATTCACAAATTAGTCGCTTAACGCCCATCACTTTATGTCTTTTACAAATATTCCTATAACTTTACTTTCCCATAAAGCTCTATATTCATAAATAACTCTACTTTCACATAAACTGTACCTCATTTACCATTCATTTGCATTTACAGACTCACCACTTATATTCTTTCGTACTTATCTTCATTCATAAACATGTTCTTTCCCAATCTCATATCACATAATATCGCATTCATTCATTTCTTACAACATATATCATCAGGTCTCGCAATACATCACTTTTAAACCATTGTACACTTCAACTATTACACTCACAATTCATCTTGAATGGAAAATAAACGCGTATCCTGATTTCCTAGTATTCGTGTAAGCCATGACCTGAGTCTAATGCAAAAATACAGAGTATAGAACAGATGCACTTATTCTAATGTCAGCAAAACTCTGGACACACATGCATCCCATACTACATGTGCCCCAGATCAAGCCGTTCTCCAGTTTTAGGGATTCGAACCCTCGCTATGCAATGCATTCTAATTCGGTCCACTTCCTGTTTCTGATAGTATGACATGGTTGAGGAGGTATAAATAAAAGACATAATTCGGGGCACAACCCTGTTGTCACCAATAATTGTTGCATCAGATCCTCCTCAAAAGTTGTGACGAACTTACAGATATACACGCAGCATATAGATTGCGCAGAAGATCCATTATGATCCGTTCGTGTTCACCAACATAGAACATGGCGGCCTCGAAGGTCTAAAACTCCATATCCGTCTGGAAATCGACATTCCGTTCTTACCATGGCACTTCAGGAATCAACAGTGCAAGATACGCACAGCAGTACGTATCCCTAATGACAGGAAGGGCAACCTCATAGTATCACCACCTAGTGCTAACTCTTAGAACGAGTTGGATTATAGGAAATCACCCCTAACGCCAATTCGGTCTTCGAGCGAAACAATAAAGAAAAAAACCTAATCAATGCAGTTTATTGAAAACAAGTTGTTACCCAAGTCACACTCGGTGTCGATCAACAACGTCGAGCCTGTCCAGTCCGTCAAAACAACAATCATCACGGGAATCACATCCACTGATTCCCAAATTCCCAATACCTTCACGGGTCAGTGACCAAATAATCTCGACCCGTGACCCTCAGCGAGTGGTTCAACGGTGCCCCAAGGATGCAATATAATTCAAATGAAGGTAAGCACACACATAACCATCAATTCTTGACCATTGACAGACTCAGGCATCGAGACACCAAACACAAACCGACCAGAGCTATGTCCTAACTCACTCATGTCCACCATGAGCACTAAGCACAGGAACTTGCCTAAGTTCCAAACGAAATGCTAAAACATTTTTAAAACACAATAGCTCATGATCACCACACTGCGGTATACAGAGGGTTCCTCATCAATTGTCCGATGAAATAGTTCATGAAATAGCAGTAGCTGTAACTCAAGCTACGCTCCTCGGAATCCTACACCATCAGAATTCCTAGAAAGGTAGGGAGATCCACTGCAATCTCCTAGTGGACGGCTCCCTCAAATTCCTTAAAGAACTCAAGTCCCTAAGTTAACTTAAGCTTAAAGTCGATCTAAACAATAGGTTTCTAAACTTGCAACGACCATAGCTTCAAGCACACAATTCGGAATTGCTTGATATCTCCCATTCTGGAAAGATAAGATCTTAGTCTACAACTCTCTAGTTAACCATTTCCTCAAATTCAATCATCTGGACACTATATAAACCTCATATACTCTCAATAATATATTCCTTCACTCACTCGCTGCACCTTTCCGACATCATAAAATCTTGCTCACTCATAAAATCTTCCTAGTTGAACACCTCTTCAGATTCAATCATTTGGGTTCTCGAAAACACCAAGTTCCATCAGGTGTACAAATAGGGAGAAACTGGTTTACTTAGCCAATAATTTCTTAACTAAGACTGGATATGTTCCATATTTGGAAAAATCATAACTCTCAACCTATAAACTAGAATTACAAAACTCCAGATAGGTTAGAAAGCTATGACTCCCTATTACAAGTCTCTAGTTGGTCAATTTCCCAAATTCTTAACAAATAGTTCCGGAATTTCTCATCTTCACAAACTAGTTAACTTGTACTAGGTTGAACATAGCCGACTTTGAAATTCAATAACAAATCCACCTTAAGTCCAATGCTCATGAAATTTGAGATTCTTAATCCACATACATTTCATTTCACTGTGTCCAAAATTTGTATTGAGATTCATATCACACAATGAGTTATAACTCCTTAAACCTAGCATAAATTTCAGCTTCCTCTTCCGCAGGGTATTTACTACCCCTTACTAAATAATTTTGAAACCTCATCAAACGACCTCTAAAAATTCTAAAAATTGAGAATCATCAATTATATTCATACCATAAGATACTCCCAAAATTTCATAGCAATATCACAAACACACAAGGAGTTATGGCCATGTGAACTTCATTCCAAAAACAGTCAGCTGCCATTTCCATATCCAGACCAGTCACTTTCTACAATTTCTTTGAGGTATCAAATAACCTCGGAAAATTACTAAATTTAAAACTATAGTTGTAGACACATATAAGAGTTTCCACAAAAAATTTCCATACAACACAGAGTTACAAGGTCGGAAAGACCAAGCCAAAATCCACACAGCACCAGCAAATTCGCTACTCTCTGTCCAGATTTGGACCAATTGTTTACACTACTAAATTGCTTCCAAATATTATGAAAAAAATTATGGATACTCTACATACATAGAAGAACAATTCCTCAATGTTTGAGCTCAAAATTCCTAGCCATTTGAGAGCAATAAATTCTCAAACCCTTCTATTTACACATGTTCTTTAACAAAAGCATCATGAAAGGAGATATTCTACCATACCACTATCTTCTTCTTAGCATGCCATTTACATAGATGAAAATCAAAATTTAACCAACCACTTTCACATGCTAAAATTCACATATGCAAAAGAAATCAAAACTAGAGTTAGAGTATCACCCACTTGTTGCAAGAAGACTGTAGTAGCTTTAGCTAGCTCCTTCTCCTCCTCTCAATCTCTTCTTCACCTCCAAAGCTCCAAGAACCCATAAAATCAAAAAAAAACCTCTTTCTTTTCATTCTTTAGAATTGGGAGAGGTGGGAGAACATGAAGTAAAAGAAGATGGATATGGAGTTTTTGGGTGAAAATTTGAGATTGGAGATGGAGAATTGAACTTGGCCATGGAGATTTGGGGTTGGGGTTGCTGCCGAAATTGGAGTGGAAGGAAGAGAGAGAAAGAGGTCGGTGGAGAATAGGGGAAGAGAAAGGGAGTGGGGGATTTTATAGGATTTGGTATGTATGAGTGTATCTTATACACCCTTACAGTATGAACGCCCCCTTCCACACAACATACTATAATCATAATGTCACGCAACCTCTCTAAGCCGATGTTCACAGCCTTCACACTTACTATACCTGCTCTTGAACACGGTAAAAAAACGTTAGTTAAAAATAAATACTATTACCGATTGTACACGATAAAGCATATATGGCGCAATAAAATACATCTTCGTACCAGCTTAATCGGCTTCTTTTTACCAGGAGTAAATTTTGATGATGTGAAATATAGTAACACCATAAAAATGCAGATGCTCGCATAACATTCACCAACTCTTGTGTCACGCCCCGCTTCCCAAAGTACGGAACACTAGTACGTAACGTAGGCCCAGCGAATAATGTAAACACCATTCATAAGCTGTACCAGACTAACTCATCAATAAGATCAACAAATATACAACCACGCAAGAAACATAACCTCGTGAATCAATGATAAAGTTCCAATAATAATGAAATAAACCAACAATGTAAATATCCAACATCTGGGAAAACAAAACTACGTGTCATAGAGCCCAAAACTATGTACAAGAGATAACAGAGTTCAGAAAAATAAGATACACTCATACATACCAAATCAAAGAGTAGGCAATATCAAAAGGTTACAATAATCATACATGAAATGCGTGATGTCAAGTCAATATCAATACAAGATCAATTATGCAGGTTGTTAAGTATTTTATTAACCTATCTAGTGCACGTACTACTACAGATTCCATGCAAGCACAGTGATCATTTTAGACCGATGGTGAATTCACGGTTCGTGTACTTGGCATTAATAATAAGAATTTACGTGCAAGAATCGTCAATCAATTATTGCAGTCAATGTTTCTCCTTTTATGTCAATACGATATAACGATGAAGCCTTACCGAGTACATTTTCCGATCGTTCACTACCAAGTCTACCCATAATAAACCCGACTTGTTAATAGTTTATTTTTCATCCTATGTGAGCATGCAAGAGGGTGTCAATGTTGTATACTATGTGACTAATTCTAAGCGCTATAACAAAGCATGAAGCAAAACTCATCATTTAACACATTTCATAAAATCAGGACAGCATGACCTTGCTGTACTAAATCATGGGTCAGGGTCACTACACTATAGCAAAACTGAATCCGCTGGAAGATCTGGGAAATAGACTTCCATACGGTTCCAGCGAGTATAATTAAGGTATATAAAAGTCATGAGAACTAGGGCGAAAGTTCCAATCAAATCAGATCTTATGTTCAGTCAGCATGCAGCAGGTTATGTTCCATTAATTAATTCGGGTCAGAAAACTCATCATTAAAATCTACAAAAATTCAGGGAAGTAGCTATGCATGTCTAGGTTCAGCATGAATTATTTCATATTTTTACTTTACTGATAACAGGGTCAAATAAAATAAACAACAGCAGGATACGCATGAAATTATGGATCTGAAAATTACTAACACAGTTACAGTAAAGTGATGATATCTAACAGATGGCAAATTGGAATTTAAATCCAGAGTAGGGAAAAATTATCTAGACATCAAGGGATACATTTTATGTTTAGTAAGTTTCCTTCAATTATGTCACTAACAGGGTTAAAAATCTGATTCAAAGTGAAACATACAGCAGTCCAGAAAAATCAACTTAACATAAAAGATAACAAATAATTCACACGGTCACATATAGCATGCAAATTGCCAATCAGAGCAATCCTAGGTGTCAACATACAAATTTCTAAGGTTTAAGATGCATTTATCATGATCATGGTGTCAATTCATCAATTAAATCCAATTCTAGTATGTTCAATTTCAATGTCCAATCAACAAGTAAACCTATGCATGAATCTAGTTGTTTAATATGCAAATGCATGAAACATTGGGGACTAGGTTTAGATCGAAGAGAAGCACGATGTTAAGAGTATGTCGGGTTAGCTCGTGTAAACCCTCGATAATCCTAACGGAATTGTCAAACAGTTTTTGATAATAAAAGGACAGGACTACTTGCAGGAATTCAAAGAAAATTTTGAACACAAATAAATAAAAGGGTTCAATAAGAGACTTACCTGTATTTGCAGATATTAATAAAATAGAATAACGGGATCAGAGTCCTGGCAAAAATCTCCCAAAAATTGCACGAAGAATCAACAGCAATAGCAAAATCCTAGAGCAAATCTCACACACTGGATCAGGACAGAACACAGAACACCAAGTTCAGATCTGATGCACACAGAACGCGAAACACCAATTCCAGCCAATCAAATCTACCGCCTCACATCTGATCCCGCCCAAACACAGAACAACGAAGATAGGATCTGCTGTGGCCAAACACGAAACAATGAAATCCACCAATCAAATCTCGACCTCGCACCGGATCCACACCGAACAGGGGACAACGGCTTGGGATCCGACGTGGCAAAACACGGGACAGCAATTTTGACGAATCGCGGCGCGCCTTCAACCTCTCGACAGCGGAGGAGAGAGAGAGAGCGACGGACTTGGTGGTGCGACGACTGCGATGGCGACGACTGCGGCGGCGGAGCGGTGTCTTGACCACGGTCGGGAAGCGACAGCGGCGACACAACTTCGGCGAGACTCTGTTTTCACGGTTGAAAATAGGGGACGGCGACACGGCGATGATCGGGGCTTGGACGGCGACACTGGGGGGTGCACAGACGCGGCGAGGGACGACGAAGACGATGAACGGGCACGGCGATGGAATAGGGCGACAGAGATGAAAATATGGCGATGGAAAACTTCGGTGATTGGGTTCAGTGGTTAATGGCGAGGATGGGGGCGAACGACGACGGTGACGATATAGAGGAGATGGAGACGGAGACGGAGATGATGACGGGGATGGACGAGGGTCGAAGGATGGACGGGGATCGGGGGTTTAAGGGTGTGGGTTTTGGGTTATGGCAAAAAGAGAGAGAGAGAGAGAGAGATAGAGAGAGAGAGATGGTTACGGGGAGAGAGAAAACGGCGTGAGAGAGAGAGGGTAATTAATTAGGGTTAATAAAGAGGGGGTATTTATAGGGATCAGGAAATTATGGTTTAGGGTCAATATATTGGGTTCTGGGTATCGGTTTTGGCTCTAAAAGGAGACAAACCAAAGCAATAAGATGAGACGAACACAAAGGAGAACAAATCGAATTCAAAATAGAAAAGAGCCAAATCCACAAAAGACAGAATCCAATCAAAAGAATGAAGATTGATCCAGTGAGAACAAAAGAACACAAGAAAAGACAAAAAAAAAAATGCATCACAATAAATGAATTCAAATACAATAATCAAAAGAGTACAAAATACAATAAACTAAAAATAGGGTTTACATCATGTTTTTAGCATGGCATATATTTCCTATCAACATCTGAGAAAATAATAAATAATGAATAAACAAATAAACCTGATGTGGTATAGATGATGTGGCGCGATCGGGGCCCTCGGATCTCTTTAGATTCTGCTCTCCTGTGATCATAATGACAAACATACTTAACGGGCTTCAACCAGCTCAGGCCCATGGACAAACGGATCCAACCCGGCCCGTTAGGATCTCAGACTTGTTTCCCCTTGCCTATAAATACTAGATCCCCTCTCCATTTTCAAGGGTAATGAATTTTCTCCCCCCTGAACCCTAGCTACTGTTGTTTTCTCAGTGACTGACTAGATCGTCGGAGGATCTGTCGCCGGGATCTTTCCCGGTGTCTCTAAGCAGTGTGCAGGTACCCAAATCCGAGCTAAGCCTTCAAGATCCGAGCCGAGCACCCAGCCCCTACCTCTGTCCTACTACTCCCGAGCCGAACAGACAGTCTGAGGGTCAGATCAATGCCAGTATTGTTACTTCCAACACAAAATGTTGCCCCCACACCCAAAGAACTCACACTTGTTGCCCCCACACCCAAAAACAAGCAGCATCAGGTTGGCGCCGTCTGTGGAAACTATTAGGTACTGACACCGGTCCGATCCCAGCCAAGGACGCCATCTCTGTAGCACCCCGAATTTCTAATAAGATATCTTAGAAAATACGTGGCACATTTCCAGCGATCCACTTCAATATAATATTAAACACAACCAACACCACTAAAATTTTCAACATTTATTACAACAACTCTTACATAGCACAGCGGAATTCAAACATCTCAACTACAAATTTTCTTTTATTTACAACACAAATTTATCTCAAAACTGCTATTACAATTTTACACAAATTCTTATGAATCAATTTATCTCATAAACCAACTCAAGCATCCAATCTCCAACTCTAAGCAACAACCTGCAACATATGAGGCTAGAGATGATCCCTAACCCCCCAAAACTAACGGGGTCAGCGATAAATGGTGTGAGAGATATAAAAACAACATACAACATAAAGATCATACCTCATAAATTCTCAAACAACATGTACTAAATAAGAATATGGGAAGTACGAAATGACAGATAACATAAAACATCAAGTGGCACTAAGCTAAGTGTCAGGTGTAGAAAATAGGAAAACCACATGCATAAAACCAAGCCAATAAACAAATACTCTATATGCAGACTCTCTAATGCGTACTTGTCGGAGTCTATGCATCCCATTCTACATAGGTCCGGTGCAAGCCCTTAACGTCTCCACTTCATAGGGTTCAATCCCCCGCTATGCAACTAATCCTATCACGATGACTACTACAAGATAAAGATAAACCATGGATAGTGTCTCATGCCCGATAATTCCGGAGATGGATCCCACACCCAAGATGTTTTATTTGAATAATTCCGGAGATCATCCCACACCGAAACATTGACACGTCACCACACGAATACCACATGTGCTTCACCTCGACTCCGATAATTCCGGAGATCAATCCCACACCACAATTAGTTACCGTGATAATTCCGGAGATTGTCCCACACCGAAAGCCATACTGAGGTTCTTGACTCATGTTCCCGTTCATCATATCACCACTAGTGCCTGTCCTTATCATTTTGGGTTAATTGATTACTTAACGAATCTCCTAGAGTGGTATACCCTACCGGCCTAAATTCAAATCTAAATAACTGAAATGCCTCAATGGGCCTCAACAAAATAACTCAACACCGGTATACTAGGGTCACACACCTCTAGAGACTCAAACTCAAAAGTCTAAACCAAAGTCCCACTAAACAAAGTGGCTCAACTGAATATCTTAATTCATATACTTAACTGAATATCTGAAAGTCAAATGCTTAATCAAATACTGAACTAAATGTCAAGTATATACTGAATTATCTGAAAGAAATAATCGTTCGAAATAGCACTAAAGTTTACAAAGATCCTTCAGTACCAGTCGACTTATATTGTAGTAAGTCGACTGCCCAGAGGACAAATATCCAAAATTTCACAAAAATAAACTAAGTCATATAAGTCGACTTAGAAGAGGATCGGTCGACTTACCAGAGGTAAATTCCAATAATTTCTCAAAATATATTCTAAGTATGTAAGTCGACTGAAAGGAGTCCTAGGTCGACTGTCCAGAAAGGACTAATAATTTTTACAAAAATAATTTTCTCAGCGAACCAGTCGACTGCCTATGAGCTAGGTCGACTGTCCAGAACGGCTTTTTCAAAGGTTCTAAAAGTACAGTATCAGACTCGTACCAGTCGACTGTACAGTAGGCCAGTCGACTGTCGGCCTACAGTTTTCAAAATTCAGGTCTGATTACAAAATCAAATCTGGAGCTTTCTAATGATTCAATGTTTATGAAAATAGTTCGTATTCAGAAAAAATGATAAATCTCAACAAATCCTCATCATGTATATGTATATATTACTCAAAACATCAATAGGTCAAAATTCAAGTTCTCATGTTCTAAATCACAAATTCTTTCATTAGGGTTTTACAAGATCTGAATTCCTTTCACAAATCTAAATCGAAATCTGATTTGTAACTCTAATGTCCAGATGTTCATACTCAAATCTTAACATGCCTTTAGCACATAATTTTAATAATAAAGATCTACTATTTCATCCACAATTATTCACATGATTCATACCACAATACAAGATCTATATCGTTCACAACATCACATCAATACATCAATGATACTTGCACAAATAGATCAACAACAAGACAAATTCCTTTCATTCATAACATCAAATCAAACAGTAAAACAAATTTTTATATCACTCACCTTGGATTGAGAAAAGTCCACGAAAAAGTCCTCCTTTTGCTAGTTCCAAAAACTCCTTTCTCCACCAAAATAAATCTCCAAAATTCTGTATATTATCAACAATGACGGCTGGAGAAAAATCCTTTAAATATCCGGGATTGAGTATTAGGGTTTTACCCACACTTTTGCAAAATAAACCCTTCCAAAACACAATTTACATATATAGTTCTATCCTTGGAAATTCAATCAAAATTCATTTAAATTTGGATTTAAAAGAAAATATAAATTTTAAATCTCAATCAATACTGTTCAAAACGTCCAGAATATATATTTTGCACTTTAACCCCTAAAAATGTCAATTTTGCAAAAATGTCATTCTTTTCTCAAAAATTGCAAATAGTTCCAATTAATTTCAGAAAAATCTGGAAAAATACTAATTAAATCTCAAATATTAAATAATGATTTTCCATGAAGAAAACTAAATTTTCCAACTTCTCAAAAGGTATTTGCACGTGTTTTGCACGTGTATAAAAGATAAATTTTTCTGAAAATATTCATTAAATCTCCAAAAATCAATTTAAATTCATTTTTCAAATATAAAATAATATTTGAAAATACGGGGTTCTACAATCTCAAATCTAGGCTCTTTCATGGATTCCAAAGCCATAAGGGCCGTCACCTCTGGATGTCGTCCTGACCCTCCTCCCCTTCACAACCGCGCGGACGCCCAGGGCTCTCGACAACCGTTTCTACCACTGTCGAAGGCAGAACCATTGCACCCTTCCCCTTGTCGATCCTAGAAGAAGGAGTTGGAGGTTGCATTTCAACGCAACTCGAGGGGGAGGCCTCGTCGTGCGAAGATATCCTAGACATCTCTTAAAATAAAAATAAATTACCATTTGATGTGATAGTCATGGTTGGAGTTCTCGCTGGAGAACGGAAAAGACCACCGGAATCTCTTGAAAGCGGGAGCCTCGCGGTGAAGTAAATTTTTTTTAAAGACTGTGAAAATGAGAGAATAAGGAGAAATGAAGAGGGAGGGGGGATTTATAACAAGCTAAGTGGGCTTGGGCCAGAGTCGTAATGGGCCCTACGGAAGCTAAAGAGGTGCGAAACTCCAAACGGTTAGAATGCGAAACGACAAAGTTGTCAAACCGTCAAAATGCCACGTGTCGCAACAACTAAGCACCAGGTGTCAAAAGCGTTCGCAAAAAGTTGCAACTGTTTGCCAAAACGGTCGCTAAAAATTACAACTGTTCGCCAAAATGGTCGCCAGAATCGCAACTGTTCGACAAGAGTTCGCCGAACTCACCGAACAGACGGTGATCCGATCAAAAAATGAGAGAAACAGCATTGACCGGTCAACAGTGAGCGGGACCAGTCAACAATTAACGCCACGGGTTGCTCAGTTGTAGCTCGTTGAATGTTTGCCACCCGTTCTCCACGTTCGTCGAACCAGCCGAACAGACGGTGATCCGATATGAAAATGAGAGAAATGGAGTTGACCGGTCAACGGTCAGCGCTGACCGGTCAACGCCACGCGTCGCTAAACTGTAGCTCGCCGAACGATCGCCACATGTTCGCCGAATCCGCCGAACAGACGATGATCCGATCAAAAAATAAGAGAAATGGCGTTGACCAGTCAACGGTCAACGCCACGTGTCACTCAGCTGTAGCTCGCCAAACGATTGTCAAACATTCGCAGGACCTTCCGAACAGATGAAGATCCGACCAGAAAATGAGCGAAATGGCGTTGACCGGTCAACGCCATGTGTCGCTTAGCGGTAGCTCGCCGAATGTTCGCCACACTCGCTGAACAGACGATGATCCGACCAGAAAATGAGCAAAATGGCATTGACCGGTCAACGGTCAGCGCTGACCAGTCAACAGTCAAAGCCACGCGCCGAACGTTCGCCATGCTCGCTGAACTTGCCGAACATACGATGATCCGACCAGAAAATGAGCGAAATGACATTGACCAGTCAATGGTCGGCGCTGACCAGTCAACGGGTCAACGCCACGTGTCGCTCAGTGGTAGCTCACCGAGCGTTTGCCGTCTCACGTGCCGAGCTCGCCACCTTGATCTGAGCAGACGCAGATCCGAACGAAATTGGAGGAAAAAACCCCGCTTCACGATGCGCGCTCGATCAAGATCAATGACCCAAATCGATCCACGTCGTCTCCTCGCAACCACTCGATCTCATTAGCGTGCGTGCCGCCTCGTGATAAACGGCCGGGTAGTTTCTTTTAATTAATTCATTTATTTTAATTATTAAATTGAATTAATTATTTAAAAATTTCGAAAAAATATTTAAAATTCAAAAAAGTTAATTTAAAAATTCTTAAAATAATTCTCAAATATTTATGAATTATGAAAAATAATTATTAATTTAGAATGATTAATTAAAAATTTCGAAAAATAATTTTTGAAATTCGGAAATTGAATAAAAAATTCAAAAAAGGTTAAAAATTGGAAAAAAATCCAAAAAATAATTCTGAGTATTTACAAACTCAGGAAAGCGTCGTTATACTCCAAAGAAGCTCTAAACGTCCTTGAGAACGTTGATAAATTCTATGAACCATTAAAAACGGGCGAACTACTCCTCAAAGGCTGTGAAACTCAGTCTTCACGAGTGGGGAGCTTGTGATATGGGTAAAAATAGAGCTAAAATCGGGACCGTTCAAATTGGGCCCGAATCTTAAAGCTCTTAGGGGTAAAACGGTAATTTCACCCATAAACGGTTCCGAAAATGGGATGTGGGTCTTATCCAAGCCCAATTATCCAAAAACGGGTCTATCTTACTGGATCACATTGATAAGTAGGATAGTGTAGCGCATGCATAAACCAGACCGGATTGCTTCAACCTTTGCTCGCTGATCACCTCCTTCAAGTTTTGTACGTTCGAGCGAGCAACAGGTAACTGACCTTCCTGATCTCACTTGCAGCGCACGAATATGGGTCTTTGACAGCCCCATCTGTGCTGAGCTCTATATATGACTCCTTCACTGGGCTTGATCCAACCTTCGATGGGGTGATGAGGGACCATGTTTTCACCATTAGAATTTTGGGTTCCTTTACTGCGAACAGTATCTGTTTGAGCTGCAGCGATCGACTACCATCGATTGAGAGTTTGGAGCCATGTGATAAAAAAACAACACGACATGCATCGGTGCTTCCAGAGTTGCCAAAGGAGTTCAACACCCAACCTGAATTTCGAATCATCGTTAGACCAGCTACAAAGCCAATGCTTGATGATTAATTAGTTTCGGTCCAGTTGCGACCAGATGAGAGAGATACCAGATTTACTCGATCGATAGCAAAAGGGCATCGAATGAACAAATGATCAGTTGTTTCTCGTTCCATCTTGCACTGGGGTCGATTCTTGCAATGAAATGAACTGGCTTCTACAATCATTAGTCAATAGCGCATTATTCATCAATCTCCATACAAAGTGCAACCCTCTCAGCTGAACATCCTTACGGCCCCACAATTTCTTATACTACATGTTATTCTCTATATTCTCTGGATCAATTAATAAGGCTGGCATATGCAGATTTTACGGAGAATAATCACTCTATTAGTTTTTGTTAGTTTTTGTTAGTTTAGAGTATCTGTAGTTGTTTTCTATATAGGCAAAAATAGGGAAAAAGCATCTGTAGTCGTTTTCTAAATACTAGTTTTTGGGTTTTCGATGTACAGTATCCGGCTATAATTAGTAAAATATTTGGCAATATGCATATTATAGAAATCGGAAGATAATATGCCGTTTGAGGAAAAAACCCATTTTTTTTGAGTGGACGGAAAATGATATGCCGTCTAGAAAAGAAAAAAAACCAAAATTGGAAGAGATGGCAGATGTTTTGACGTTTGAGAAATTTTTTTAAAAAAAATTTAAATGCTTAGACGGCAGATGTTCTTTCGTTTGAGAATGGCCTTTTTTTTGTCTTTTGTGAAGGGACGGATCTCCCGTCCTTCACTTTGACAATTTTTTTTTTCAACGCTCTCCGACGGAAGATGATATGCCGTTTGATAATTTTTAAAAAAAAAAATTTTTGGATATTGACGACTGCAGCGCTACCTTTTAATTGCTATTTCTATATTTTTCATATACCCATTTTTTAGCAAAACGACTGCAGATGCTCTAAACCATAGCTAATCATAAACCGTGATTATCAATTTACTCTTTTATCTTTTGTTTTAAATTCTCCTTCTAAGAGCTGAAGAGCATCTATAGTTGTTTTTGCCAAAATGGCAAAATAGCATTTGGCAAAAACTGCAGTTGTTCATTGCCCAAATTTGGCAATTGTGATTTTTTTTTTGATAGACGGAACATCTTGTTGACCTTTTTGAATTTTTTTTAAAAAATAATTTTGAAAATATATTTATAAAGTTGTTTGACTTACCAGAATATCTCTAATATTATAATGGAATAGTTGGGGTTGTAATTTGTAGACAATCATTGAACCAACCATCTAATCTCAATCATTTATTTTTAAGTGAGAGTTATATTAACCATTCATTTACTTAACTACTGTTAGTTATCATAATATCATCAAAGTTCAAATTTATTCACGACATAATTATTAAAAAATGTCACCTATATTAAATAAAAGTTGATGTCACTAGGGATAATTTGTAAATAGTAAGTGATGAGTAACGTGAGATCTCAGGTTCAATGCCAGATTATCTTAGTATTTACTTTTATAAAAAAACTAGTATTTTTTAGTGCGATGCACGTTTTGATAAAGACTTGGAGTTAAATGTGCGATACACATAATTCAACAATAATTAGCACGTGCGATGAATACCTTAATTTTTAAAAAAATGGAGCTGAACCAGCGATACACGTATTTTTAAAAAATTAAGAAGGAAAAACTTTGATATGTAGATTTGAAGTTGCACGTGCGATGCACATATTTGTTTGGTGACAAAAGTGGTGTTTTTTTTTGTGACAAAAAATATTAAAAATTGTTTATTTGTGACAAATTCTTCCATTAAATAGTAAGTAAATATATTATATTATAGATAGATAGATGGATAGTAATTTACACATGTGATGCAAGTTTAATATATTAAAAAAAAAATTCAAGAAAATATTTGACATAGCGAGGACTTGAACCTGAGACCTCCTTCATATTAGTTATACACATGCGATGCATGTGTTGGTAGATTGACAAATGACACTAAGGCCTTCTCCCATTATAATATTAGAGATTATAATATTAGAGATTAGAGATTAGAGATTATTAGGACGTGCATCGCACGTGCAGATTACTAGTTCTCAACTAATTCAACACTACATTTTTCTGGTGAGTTTTTCGGAACTAACTCGTGGTGTACATGAAAATAGCAATTTTTGTGGATGGCTTATTTTGAGGGTTTTTTCTTCCACACAAGTCCCCAATAATTATTGAAATTCCACATTAATCAACAACAATTCACTTATTCTGTATTAGTCCATCAATCAACTCCAAAAGTGAACAGTCCGTGTCTCAATTATAATATTATGGAGATGCTCACCCCTTTAACCTACTTTTGAGAAAAAATATCAATTGAAGGGTCTCAGTCTCTCAAAATAGTATTTTTATCCTTACAATCTTATTTTATTCTAGGTCTTTCGGCTTAAGATTTTTTCTTCAGAATTGGTTCGATCGATCAGAATTTTCACAATGCTTGCACTTGAGCCTCAACTTCATCACTTTTGGAATTGAACAAGGGAGTATAAGATGAAGTTAGCGAATTGTGGAGAGATAAAATTTCAATATTTGTTGGTGACTTGTACGGAAAACTGTACTTGAAATTAGCATATTTGTGGGGGACCTTATTGGAACCCCCTAACTTAGGTGATACATCTCTACTACTATAATGGGAGAAGGCCTTTGTCCATAACCCAACCTGTGCAACGCACGTGCAGCTAAATTTTTTTTTCCTTTTCATTCCTCCCAATTTTTTCCCGCGTGCACAGTACGTGTATAATACTAGATTTTATTGAAGAGTTTTCTTACCTACTTTTTTTTCCTACTTATTGAAGTGTGCCACCTAAGACAGTTAGAGAACAGAGTGAAATTGCTACTTGATATGGTATTACTAAAAAAAAAATTGCCAATCAATCAGCGATGCCCCATTGGCCGTTGCTCTCCCTCTACCTCCCTTTTCTATTTTTTCTCACCTACCGTCGCAACCCAGCAGCCTTCGCCTTCAAATCACCTCTCTCATTTGCACTTCACAGTTCACACCTCCTCAGATCTTCTCTGTCTCTCTCTCCCCTCCCCTCCATTGGTCGATCAACAGCAGCCAACAAAAGAACAGAAACAAACCCTCTTTATTTCTCCATTTCAATTGCACCTCATCCCTTTTCTCTCTCATTTTCCTCGTTAATTTCTTCACAATCTACCATCCCAAACCCTATACATCTCCCAGAATATCAGAAATCTTTCAAAGAATTAAAGCCACAACCCGAGTGCAAAAAATGGGGAATGAAGCAATTAGGGTCTTCGAGTAACTTCATGAAGTTATTATTCTTTTATTCAGTGTTTAACATGGTTAATGCCTATATATAAGACAAAAAGGAGGCCTGAAGGAACAAGATGGAGATTTCTTGAGGAATTTCTTCTGTGGGTAACTTCTCTAACTAGATGAATTTTATGTTCCAATATGTTAACATTTTGTTTTTTCAGGCTTGTATGGGTTATGAATGTCTATGGTTTTTGAGTTATTGATCAAAAATATGCAATAAATTGTATGGTTATGTGCATGTGCTAAATTCAGTAGCTAGAGATGTGAAGAATTGGGTAGAAAATTCCCATACATGTGCAAGTTTGATCGATCTCTACAAGTAGAATGCAAACTAGTGTATGAGACTAAGGTTCGAAATGTCGGTATCGGATTGCCAAAATCTTTGGGAGCAGGATCAGTATAAGCCATATCAAGTATTGGATCGGTGTATGGATATTTGGTATAGGCTATTGTTTTATTAAAAATCATATTTAAATATATTATTTTATTAAATAAAATATTTTATATTTTTAAAAATTAATTAATCAATTAAATAGTACAAATTTAATATTGAACTTAGATGATTGTACATGTTATGCACATGTAACATGCATTATTATAACCTAAGGAGGTGTGAAGTCGACCTCTCCCAATTCCCAAACGTGTGTGAAATCAACATGTATTATATGCAAAATGTGCGTGATACCACCTCATTTCCCTTGTATGTATGTATGTATGTATGTATGTATGTATGTATATGCAAAATGTGCGTGATACCACCTCATTTTCCTTGTATATATGTATGTATGTATGTATGTATGTATGTCTCTATGTGTATGTATGTATGTATGTATGTATGTATGTGTATGTATGTATGTATGTATGTATGTCTCATGTCTGTATGTATGTATGTATGTATGTATGTATGTATGTATGTATGCGTGTATGTATGTATGTATGTATGTATGTATGTATGTATGTATGTGTATGTGTATGTATGTATGTATGTATATGTATGTATGTATGTATGTATGTATGTATGTGTATGTGTATGTATGTATGTATATGTATGTATGTATGTATGCGTGTATGTATGTATGTATGTTTGTGTGTGTGTGTGTATGTATGTATATGTATGTATGTATGTATGCGTGTATGTATGTATGTATGTTTGTGTGTGTGTGTATGTATGTATGTATGTATGTATGTATGTATGTGCGTGTATATATATAGCTGCTATTTTGGAAGTTCTCACAAAAATGCATAGATTTCTTGCAATGAGAACTTGTAGTCACACTATATTACATAAAGTTCCTATAAGTATCTACATTTTTTCTTGTCTTTTTTTTGTTTGATTTATTTTATTTCATGTTTAATCCTTTGATTTTATGCTCTTTCAAATTTGTCGAATCGGTCGTCTTAAGGTTCAATCGGACCGAATTACCTAATTCATATTGCATCTCAGCCGATCCCTACTTTGGATCACCGATCCCGATATTTTGGTGGAGGATTGCATCGCCCTTCTCCAAAACTGATCTGGATCGGACGGGGATCGGCGGATCCTTTAAACTATATATGTGACATTTATTTGTATGGCTTCGTGATGAAATCTTGATGGTTTAATGTTGCTCTGTTTCAGTTTATTCTTTTAGAGTGGAGGAAAATGATTGTGAGAGAATAGATAAGCATTACATGAATGCATGTGACTGACAAGTTTCAAGCATGCTTAGAATAGACAAAAATCACATCATGGAATATAAAAACATAGGGTACGTAGCCTTCAAATCTACAACAATAATAACAAAGACTTTTTCCCAGCTAGCTGGGGTTAGCAACATGAATCCTAGTTTTTCATTCTGCTCGGTTTAGCGCAATATTTTCTGTAAGGTGACTATATCATATTTTTTCTTACAGTTTTCATCCAAGTAAGTTTAGGTATTCTTTTAACCCTAACTCTAGCCTCAATATTTATCAAATCACTTTTTTTAACGGGGGCACTACTAGGTCTACGTGTGACATGTCCAGATTACCTGAGGCGATTCTCTCTCAATTTATCTAGAATAAGAGCTATATTTATTCCGTCTCGTATATGCTCATTTTTAATTCTATCATTCCTGGTATTACCATACATCCATCTTAGCATCCTCATCTCGGCTACTCTTTTTTGAGACAAATTTTTTTGTTTCCCAATACTATGCTCCATACATCATTGCTGGTCTAACAATCATCCTATAAAATTTTCCTTTAACCTCAAAGGTATACATTGGTCATAAAACACCACTAGTGCTTCTCCACTTAAGTCACCCTGCTTGGATCCTATGTATAACATCTTTCACAAATATGCCCATTTTTTAGTATAATCAAGCCTAAATGTCAAAAAATGTCTCTCTTCAGTAACTCTTGACCATTAAGCTTCACCACTACCTTATTCGTGTTCTGAAAATCACAAATTACACTCCATATACTATGTTTTACTTCTGCTTATTTTAAAGCTTCTAGTTTTCAGAATTTCTCTCCACAATTCTAATTTAGCGTTGATTCCTGCTATAATCTCGTTCACTAAGATGATGTCATCAGCAAAAAACGTACACCAAACTGACCAAAGCACCTCATCTTGTATTCCTCGTGTCAGTTTATCTATCACCAAAGCAAAGAGGTAGGGGTGTAAAGTCCAACCTTAGTGTAAACCTACTGTAACAGGGAATTCACTACTCTCTCATGTGGTTCTAATTGAGGTCATTGCCCAGTCATACATATCCTTAATCACCTCAATATACCGAATTGTTATTTTTTTGTTATTTAACACCCACCATATACCGAATAGTTACTTTTTTGTTATTTAACACCCACCATACTATGTTTCTAGGGACTTTATCATAAGCTTTTCTAGATTTATAAACATCATATGTAGATATATTTATTTTTTCATAAGTCTCGTTGGTACATAAATTGCTTTCATTGTTGACCTCCCATGCATAAATTCAAACTGATTCTAAGACATTATTGTTTCTAGTCTCAGTCTACGTTCGATTACTCTCTCCCAAATTTTCATCATATGGGTCATTAATTTAATCCGTGGTAATTGGAGCAACTTCACATATCTTTTTTTTTTATATATAGGTACTAAAATGCTCTTCATCCATTCATTGGGTATCTTATTGGTCCTCGAAATCTCATTAAACAATCTTGTTAGTCAGCCCCTCATACATTTCTAAGACACTTCTAAACTTTAATGGGTATACCATCGGGTCCTAAAGCTTTTCTTTTTTTCACCTGGAGCATTTCAAACTTCTGAGATTTTAATTCTACAGAAAAACATATGTTCTCAACTCTCCCCCGATTCTTCTATATTTAAATTGCCCACAACTTTTTTCATTTAATAACTTTTCAAAGTAACTTCACCATCTTCCCTTAATTTCCTCGTCTTTTACTAAGATTCTTGAATCCTTGCGCTTAATACACCTAATTGTATTCAAGTCTTTTATTTTTATATCTCTTTATTTATCAAGCTTATGGATGTTATTTTTTCCTTTTGTTCCTAATTTTGGGCATAAATTATTGTAATTTTTTTAACATTTGCATCTCTTATCGCTTTTTTAACTTCTTTCCTAACAATCTTATATCTCATCAAATCCCTCTTCATTTCTACTCTTTTACCATATTTAAAAGATTGATCTTTTTTTTCCAAAATATTTTGGACTTCTTCTTGCCACCACCATGTTTCTTTAGTTTGAAGCCCTCTACCTTTAGATTCTCCAAATACATCCTTTGAGATTTCTCTTAAGCATGTAGCAATTTTAGTCCACAACATATTAGCCTCCCCTTCCTAATTCCAGGTAGCTCCTTAAGAACTTTATCTCTAAAATTTCTAGTTTCTCTCATTTCAAATTCCACTACCTAGTTCTTGGGTCTCTAGTCTCCTTCCTTGCACATATATGTTTTCCGATCTTAACATCTAACATCAATAATCTATGCTGTGAGGTTAAGCTCTTTCTCCTGGTATAACTTAGTCACGCGATCCACCTTCTTGTAATGAAAAAATTAATTTGGCTCGTATTTTTTCACTTTTATAGGTTATCAAATGTTCCTCCATCTTCCTAAAATAAGTATTTGCTAATATGTAATCATACGACGCCGCAAAATCTAAAAGAGCTCCATCGTTCTTATGTCCATATTCATGTCCTCTATGTACCCTTTCATATCCCATGTTATCTTTTTTTACATGTCCATTGAAATCTCATCCTATAAATAATTCATCACCTAAAGGCTCACCTTGAATTATCTCATCCATATCTTCGTAAAATTTATTTTTAGATTGTGTATCTAATCCTACTTGGGATGCATAGATACTAATGATATTAATTATGTTTCATCCCAATAAAAGTTTAATTTGTATATTCTATCTCCTTTGAATTTCACATTTATTAAAATTCCTACTCCATTTCTATTTCTAATTTTATCGGTATAATTTAATTTAAAATCATCTCTCTTTAGCTTTCTCTCCTACTTACTTTGTTTCTTGTGAACAAGCAATATTAATATTTCTTCTAGTCATAGTATCCACTATGTCTATGCTTTTTTCTGTCAATGCTCCTATATTATCCTGGACTAGCTTCTTTTTCGCACACGTCCAAATTGGTGCAGGAATTCTTGTCCATTTTCCATCACACCCAGGTGCCTGTGCGACGCCCCTTGCACATTTTTTGAAGCACTGTACTTTCAGATGGCGGACATACCCATGTCGGGTGCATTTCAAATGTCCAAACTCACTGAGTACTCCTGACTGCGTACCCAAGGAGTATCCAATTTTTTAATGCTCTTTGTAACTTTTGCATACAATTACATTTCAATATATGCTAAGGGCTCTATTGTAATTTCAAAACTTGTGTACAACCTTGCTTAAACACAAAACAAGTATACCCAAAAATTCGATACGTAGATTATCATTTTTATTTTTATTTTTCCAAAAATGCTTATAATCAAAATTTATTTTTATAGTTTTATGAAATTGTTTAAATGCTCACATTTTTAAGAAGATAAACAATTTTTTATTTATAGATATAATGTAACTGTAGTGTATTTAACATATCCACTAATGCATGCGTATCCTATTTTTTTGTAAAATCGCATATCACTATACCCATGTCATGTTGTAGCTTCACCACGTACCCTAGAGATGTCAATTAGGTCGGGCCGCCCGAACCCGACATGAGACCGGCACAAAAATTTTGGGTTTTAGGTAGCACGAATCCGAAAAAAGGGCATCGGGTGGCTCAAGCATGATTATTCAGGACGGGTTTGGTGGGGATTTTTTTCTACTCCGACACGACACTACACGAAGCACGGTAGGGCACAAATGCAACACGAGTCTGAAACCCGATGAGAAGCCAGAAAACTCGATTTATGAACAGTGGTAAGATAACGATATGTTGGAGGAGAGAGAGTTGAGGAGTTTGGAGGAGAGATGACGAGAGGGTTGGAGTCATCGGTAGTGGCAGAGGAGGCGAAAGAGAGGAGGAAAAGGGTTAGGTGTAGCATTTCATAGCAGAAACCTTAGTTTTGGGAATTTTGTTCCATTTCTCGTGAGTGACATAGGTGAGGAGAGAAGAAATATTTGCACATTAATCCTTCACTTTCTCGGTATTTTATCTTTTAATATTTGTTTCAAAAAATTATCAATAAACTATTTTTTAAAAATTAATTGAATATTTAAAGCCTGAACACAAAGCCCGTTAGGCACGAGCCTGAACCAAACCCGAACTTGATATTTTGGGCTTTAGGTTTGGGATTGACAGAGGTATTGGAGTGTGCGGCACGGTCGGCACGAACTTGAATATTTTAGGCAGGCACGAGAACGAACCCGGAGAACGAAAAGCACTGTTTTACCGGGCTTCGGGCAGCACAACTCGACACGATTGACATCACTACCATCCCCATATCCGTGTCATGTCGTAGTTTCACCCTGTACTTGTACCCATGCTTCATAGGGATTAAAAGCCTAAACCCGAGCAATCAAACTGCATGTTGTCCAGAGGAGTGTAGTTCGATTCAGTGTTACTTAGTCCCCCCCCCCCCCCCCCCCCGACGAACTACAATCCGGATCATGCGTTCTGATTTTGGTGGGCTCGCGATCTAGATCTCTTAAACAAGCAACCTGGATACGTTTTTTCTATCTTTAAAATGAATACCTTTATTTATTAATCCATCAACTTTTCTCCAAATTCCCCTTAATTCGCCAGAGTTTAATTGTATTATTTCTCTTTATTTAGTAATGCAAGTATTAATGTATGTATAGTATAATTTTCTTTGTTTTGATCTCTATACACGTATATATTAGGTTTGTATTAGTCGTGCACTCTTCATCCCCTGTCTATGCATCACTGCTTGTGGATTGAAATGAATGTTTGATTGGTACGTACACCGCATCTGCTCATGCACCCACTATTTAGGTCGGACCACCCTCACTTGTATTCCATGTAGCAGGAGTACTCTATCAAGGAGTCGTACCCATGTCAGACATCGACCCTTCATGGACAACACTTTATATACATTTGTCTGACACTGTTCATGCATGTTCAAAATTTTATGTACATCGTATATATTGGACACTTCTTAAACAATTCTCATGTAGTTATTTATTTTTAGTTTTAAGAAAATGTGGAATATAGCTACCTTGTTTCATTAATAAGTAGTTAAAAAAACAAACTCAGAGTACTGGGCTCAAATACAAAAACTACAGTACATGAAATACAACATAGTACCTCCACACTGCATAGGAGAGTGGGACAAATACAACAAAATCTAAGCATATGAGAGCATAAAAACAAGAACAACAATATAAAAGAGGTCCCTCCCACAACGCTTTGGAGGGTGAGCAACCAAGTGACAATCCATATCAGTCCAAAGTGGGCCCAATCATCACCTCCTTATCGGCATACTTCTCTACCTCGAAAGCTCTTGCGATCCTGCCTGTTGGACCTACCGACGCCGCTGTAGCCCCCAAAAAATAAGATGTATAATATGAGTAAGGTTACCAGAAATACTATTACTAGTCCCACGAAAATAAATATTATTTTTGTCAAGCCATAAAACCCAGGTCGTTGCGGCGAAAGCGATATACCATACTTCCTTCATCTCATATCCCTCACTAGCGAAGGTAGGTCCTATCCAAAGATCTTCATAAATCCTTGGATATACCGGTGTGCCGAGGGCTAACAGTATCTCGCACAAAACGGCCTTACTTCTGGGGCATTCTAAGAAAAAGTGAGCTTTTGATTTTGTGTGAGTATGGCAGAACCCATAGTTAGTGTCGATGTGTAGTTGTCTTTTAGCTAGGTTCTCTCTAGTTAGAATCGCATCGTTGAGGACTAGCCAGAGAAATACTCAAATTTCCAACGGTGCTTTGGTTTTCCATAGAATCGTAGACCAAATTGGGCTACACCCTCTAAAGTGGATGCGGTTATATAGCGACCTAACCGTGAATGAACCATTCTTCTCCAATCTCCAAGACATTCGGTTTGGGCCTTGGGAACATCTAACCCCAGATTGACCGATATAAGATTGTAGGGCCCCTAATCTCAGTTGAGATTCCAGATCAAGATGCGATCTGAAGGAGGGTCTCCAAGACCCACACTTCCATGTTTTGGCCACAATAATGTTAGGTTGAGAGGTGAGTGCAAAGGGTTCTGGGAATAACTCTTTAAGGGTATGATCCCTGCACCACTTGTCCTACCAAAATTTGGTCAACCGACCGTTACCAATAAAGGCTGTGACACAGGTGTGAAACGGACTAGAGACTTTAGTCACCCATTTCCAAATCCATGACACTTTGGACCCAATCAGAACCCAAATCTTTGAGTCCCCATTCCTAGAAGAAAAGCTTTGATAAAATCCTGCCACCCTTCACCAATAGGGTAAAACACTTTTCACCACCATTTGTCGATGAGAGCTAAATTCATGTCTCTCAAATCAATGATGTTAAGGCCTCCCTAACTCATGTACTTACTGAAACACATATTTAACAATTTCAATCACATTAATTTTTCTTTATTTTTTTACTAATTATATCTGCTTATGTGGATACACTTCTTCAAGTTTACAATGTATAGGAAGTACTATCACTTTGTTTTATAGGCAATACATCTTTTATTTGAAAATAAATTTTAAAATACCCCCCTTAACTATTCTACTTCTCTTTGAAACACCCCTTAATTATCTTTTTTGTTATTTGTAAAACCCCTGAACTCAGTTTATCAATTTAACCCACTTACAGTGTTAACTTCCATAAGATTTTACCGTCACTTGAATTTTTTCTTATGAAATTACCCCTGTATAAAAAAGCACCCCTTAACTATTGCATTTTTTAGACACCCCTCAAAATTTTCTTTTTTTGAAACCCACCTCATCTTAGTTTCCCAATTTAACCCAACAGACAATGTTAATTGCCGTTAGCAACTGATTTCAAATGTCTAAAATACCTATAGATGATAATTGGGCCGGAGTTCAGACCTCATATCTCTTCCTAAAATCTCCATATGTCCAAACTCAATTTCTTGTTATCATATCCAAATCCAAAACCCTAAATTTATGAAACAATAATCCAGAGAGAAACACAACAAACCCTAAGCTAAATCAAACAAAAACAAATAACTCAACCCCCAAACCCATAAGGAGTACTCCCTGTCTCTTCAACGCTTACACAACATCCATGGCCGTCACTGCCTTCCTTCTGGCATGCTCTATGTACGTGACTACATCCCTTATCATATATTTCGGAAATATCTTTGAGAATACGACGTGTCTCCTTATAGATGAGTCTGAAGATGCATTTGATTCCCCCTCGGCAAGCCATACAACGGATGGCAGGCTTGGTAATTCCTTGGTTGTTGTCTCGGAGTACCTTTCAATGGCGCTTCGCTCCGCTCTTTCCCAAACCCTTCCTGGTCCTTTCTTGGATCCGACATTCCGACATTAAAGGAAATTGGAGGTTTGAAGAAGATTAGGTTTTGGAAGACTTGGATGTGTAATTGGATGAGAAGGGAGTGAGAGTTTGAGGGGAATTTATAGGAGGGGGTGGGGATTTTAGGAGGAATTTGGAAAATTTTGAAAGGTTTAGTGGATTAGGGGTGGAATGAGAAGAAGATGATGGGGGAGGGGGGGGGGAATAAAAAAGGAATTTTTTGCCGTACTAGGCCACTTTTTGATAGTATTTGCGTTTTTAGGCCAGGTTCCAAACTAATAGCATTCGTGGGCTAGCCACTGCCACGTCAGCAGCGGCCGCTATTGGGAATAGCGGCCTCTTCATATCCACCAAATTTGTACTCCCACACTTGGTAGAGTACGGGGGGGGGGGATTGGGCTGAGTATGTGTAAAGGAGTCGCTAATGCCACTAGCGATCTCCTCCAACTGAGGTCGCTATTCCCAATAACGACCACAGTGGTAGGCTATTACGAGTCATATTCACAGAGGATAGGCTGATTTGGCAAACAGCATAATCGCTAATGTCAATCGCGACCTATCATACCTGTGATCGCGATTGGTAATCGCGACCTTAGTATAAACATCACAGAGGATAAGCTGATTTGGCAAACAGCATAATCGCTAATGTCAATCGCGACCTATCATATCTGTGGTCGCGATTGGTAATCGCGACCTTAGTATAAACATCCAAGACTCATAATAGCCTACCACTGTGGCCGCGATTGGGAGTAGCGACCTCAGTTGGAGGAGGTCGCTAGTGGCATTAGCGACCTCCTTTACACATAGTCAGCCCAATCCCCCCCGTACTCTACCAAGTGTGGGAGTACAAATTTGGTGGATATGAAGAGGCCGCTATTCCCAATAGCGGCCGCTGCTGACGTGGCAGTGACTAGCCCACGAACGCTAATAGTTTGGGACCTGGCCTAAAAACGCAAATACTATCCAAAAGTGGCCTAGTACGGCAAAAAACTCATAAAAAAGAGTAATGCTTTGGCCACTACCAATTTCACTACCATTTTCTTCACTACCTTAGGTGGTATATTCCTATTGGAGAATTTCCCCACCTACTCTATCTTCCCCTACCTATTGGAGTGTGCCACCTAAGGTAGTGAAGAGAAATGTAGTGAAATTGATAGTGGATGTAGCACTACTCAATAAAAAATAGCGGTATTCACAAATTAGTCACATGCCTGTCATGTGACCAAAAAAGCTAATGGGAATGACAGTTTGTGGGTTAAATTGCTTTACCGAGTTAAGGGGGTTTCAAAAACAAAAGAATTGAGGGGTGTTTGAAAAAATATTTGGAATTTATGAGGGGTGTTTATTAAAATTTAGCCGAAATTTTTAAACAGTGGTATTTCATCACATAAAAAATTATATGCTAGTCACGTGGCCCAAAAAAACTTATCGATAAGGAAGTTAACACCATCGGTGGGTTAAATTGAGAAACTGAGTTGGGGGTGTTTTAAAAAAAATAATTGTAGGATTGTTTAAAAACAACAGGAATATTTGAAGGTTTTTAAAATTTAAATTTATGCTCTACTTTGATAATGAGCTACATAAACGTTCTTATTTAATTTATGCCTAGTAGAGATAATATTATGTTATGTTCTATAATATTATAATCATATCCCTATGTCCTACTCTTTACAAATTTGCCATTTCCTATACCGGACCTGAGTCATATCCTTTACCTGTACCCTTATCCATGCTTCCTAGCTTGTATTACCTTTATATACTTATATAACGTAGCTAATCTCCACAATAACTGTGCATGTATGTTGCTGAACATGTAAACTTGGTAGTTAGATATTTTATACACCTACAGATCCAAGTTAACCTAATAATGGAATGGTATAATGGAATTGGCTTACAGGAAGCAAAACAGGCTCAACAAACTCGAAAACAATGCAGTAAGCTCGAGATGAAATATTTCTAATGAGTAAATAAATGGTAAAGGAAATTTGTAATAAAAATAGATTCTATTAAAAGTAATTAAATTTTTTTTGGCAAAATGTGCACATGTTTGTTGTTTTGCAAAATACGCATGAATTTCGTATTGCGGATTCGGGGCATCACATTGTAATCCTAAAAGAAACCCCAAATCTTATTTAAAAAGCACTAGATTTGAACTATTTATGTATTTCTCCTAAACCTCACTTAAAAAATGTGAAGAATAAGATCCTCTTGATGCTTAAGAAGAAATCCTTGATACAGCCATAAGTGCTTTTCTTCTTACATTAAGAAATTTGAGCTTAAAGGGTTCTAGTTAGGGTTGGTCTGGATGAGCAAGATAAACAATTAGAAGACAAAACAGGGGTGCAATGTCAAAACGTGGCAACGTTGACTTTTAAATACAAACGTATAAAGAAATTTATGAAAAAGTGTTGTTTTTCAACCAATATCATGGATGGCATGCCACCTCGTGACACCTGCACCTATGTTTGATGCAGTGTGATCATTGCATACCCATGTGTTCTTGCTAGAATAGAAGTTGCAGCTTAAGGTTTAGTTAAGGTTTGAGAATTAGGTTTTTGATGATTGGATAAGAGAGGGGAACGTGGCATCACTGTTTATTCTTAACATCGAAGTGATAAATAATAGCGTGTAATAACATCTTGAAACTCTAGGATAGTTCTAGATCACAGATCACTTCAGAATATTTATCTATAGCATGTTGAAACTGTGTATGGTATATCCAAATAACAAATTACAGTCACTATATATTGATCAATAAATATATGAAACTATAGGGATATTCTTATAAAATTGCCATAAAGATAGCAGTTCCTATGTTACCGTTGGCAATGTGCTGGATCACTAGATCCTATCCATTATGATTCTAGCCGTGGGGCGCAAAGGTGGAAGTGAGGATCAGGTTGTTGGAGTTGAGATTTTGGTTATACACACATGGAATGGGAAAAGAAGTAGAAGAATAGCCCTAAAGCTATCTACTTACTACTATACTCTTATTTCTTTCATTATCTAAGACACAAATATATGCAAGTATCACACGTTTTAGTGGGAGAACTAATTGTAAATTCATGAACTCATAAACAGCAATACTTTGTTACAGGGAATAAGAAAGTAAAAAAGAAACATAAGGAAGAAGTTCATGTCGTTGTGTAACTGGTTCCATTAATTTCTCTTTTTAGAATAAATAATCGGGTATGTTAATTATGCCCCTGTACCTATAAAGAGATATTAACGAAGTAAATTTAGAATCTAGTCTTGGTAACCAGTCCAATTCGTTCCATTAACTTCACACTGGTTTGAGTCCGTGCCTCATTGCTGCTTCCCACACCACATCAATTTTATCTACGTCGAGAGCACCAACTTCGTGATGTTGCCATCCTTCTAAGAAGTGGACCACACCTCCGGCATGGCAAGCATGAACTACACCCCTTTCCATTGTGTACTGTTTCAATTCAAACCAAGAATCAAAGAGTCGGTATAGATCGCTTTAAGTGAATTACATTAGCTTTGTTTGGTACTCAGGTTGTAGAAACTGATCACTTACCTCGCACATTTGTAGTCCCTGTACATCCTCTGGAAGTTTCATCGCAGCCAACTTTCCATATGTGCAATCCCTTCGGAATCCGATAATGGGTGGAACGACAAACTGGTGGAAGTGTGTTCCAGGAGGGGCCCACCATTGCTCTCTAGGGGTTATCCACTTGCCGACAATCCATGTCTGAGATTGAATCACACATAAATGTGAAACTAGACATAATCATATATATATATATATATATATATATATATATATATATATATATATATATATATATATATATATATATATATATAGGGGAAAAGGGGTATGAGCAACTTGCTCATTTAGTAAATAAGCAATTGATGATATGGCATACATGTGATTGGACAATCTTTAAAAGGGTTAGTTGTCCAATGTGTTACATGCATGCCACATAATCAATTGCTCATTTACTAAATGAGCAAGTTGCTCATATCCCTTTTACCCATATATATATATATATATATATATATATATATATATATATATATATATATATATATATATATATATATATATATATTTCAGCACTATTTTTTATTATGTTAATTATGTTTTATTTTTTTCAAAATGAACTAAGATGATTCGAACCACAAAACGTAAAAACAAATATGTGAAAATCTATCATAGGTCGATTTTGCATTACCTTGCAATTTTGCGCAGCTTGGTACTTGGTAACCTGAACTAAGTATTGCTGGCAGTCAGCTGGGGCTTCCTTTTGGATCTTCTGAAATCTTTCTGCTGATAGTGTCAACATCTGACCATTGATAATAAAGTATCTATTAGAAGCTCGATTTCTTCTTCTTTTTTACTTACGGTTAATTTCTATTAGTTGCATTATTTTGCAATCTCTTCTCTTATTTAGCCATCTAATTTAAATTTTACTGTGGTACTCGTCTCGTAGAAATATTAAGGCTCAAGTTTCACAATGAGTTATAGATCTCAGATTTTCAGACATTAACAGTTTGCTAACATGATATTTAGTTTATTCTTTGTGATAGTGGGCTACGATAACAAGAAGTTAGATAAATAATGGCTATTTATTGGTAAAGATATGTTGGCATAAATTTTAATTTATTTTTGTCTTGGTTTTTTTTTTTTTGGAGGTGAATATATAAATTCTGAATGATACTACCTATTTCAATATGTGCACGTAGTACATATAATTGAGTGGATTGTTTACCATGACTCGAATTTTCTTCTGACACAAGTACAAAGCGATTGCCCTTCCGAGCTTGGATGTGGCTCCGGTCAAGAAAACCTCTTTCACATCTTTTGGAATCTCATTCAGAATTACAGCAGCAGTCAGTGTGTTACCATGCACGACTCGCACCTTCAGATCAGGGTGCTTGTTAACAAACAGAGTTCCTCCCCCATTCAATGCCTCATTCTGTACACATATTATTACACACAAATCAATAATGGAAAATATGAATGAAGGTCAATCATCCGATCACGACATCTATATTTTCTTCTATCACCAGCAGAAAAGGAATCTGATGTATGGTGTTCTTGTTCGGACTGTAGTGTGATTTTCTTGCGTATATTGTACATATGCTGATAGTGAATGTTGTTCAATTTATTGCCACTCTAAATGATATCATATGCACTTTTAGCTATATGTTTAATTTTTTGCTACCAGTCCCTATTATGAATTGTTTGATTTGTTTACAAAAGTGAGCACAAAAGCAGTATGTATCCCAAGTGGGTATGTGTAGATTTCGGGGCCTAGCAATTCAATGCACACCAAAATGCCCCATGTGAACTGTGAATTGGGGCCTATTCCCTGTGTTCAATTTGCTCGGTATCTTATATGATATCTAATATGAACACTGCAGAGTCTATGTCTCACCTTATTTAATGCAGCCAGGCTGATGACCTTGACACCCATTTTATCGGCTCTCAATATGGCCAGCTCAATTTGTTTGTTGATACCATCTGTAGCAAAAGGCAAGAAGTACTGCGGGATAGCCAACAAAATCAAACACCAAATGTAAGTCATCAATTTCTTTTTTAAAAAAAAATAATTACTTGATAGACGATTCTCGTTATTTATCATGATTTTCATATTACAAGTCGGTTGTGCATTAGGTGGTTTCAATCAATCGTCATCAAATTGGTTGGCAACATATAAAAAGAAAATTCAATTTACAACCACTTGATGGACGAGTTAAAGGTCTGAAAATTATTTGTTTTGTTTTGTTTTATTTTATTTCATATTATTATTATTATTTTTTGTGCGCACTCATCTTAATTAGACTTGATAATATAATGAGTGGTCTGGATCATCAGCTGTGTGATCATCAACTGTATCGTTAATTTCTTATTAATGAAACAGGGTTAATTTCTTATTAATGAAACAGGGTGACCAGATTTCACCTTTTCCTTCAAAAAAAAAACTGTGTGATCTATTCATACGTGATTATAAGCTATGTGCGTTGAGTTGAGTTAGATGTGAAGGGTGTACTTTTTTTTTTTTGATAAAAGGGATGAAGGGTGTACTTTAAACTAATGAGGAACTGTTTTGACTACTAATGAGCAGATTATGAATCATCTTACATGAAAACCATATCGAGGGACAACCCATAGCTGATGCAGCTTTCCCCGAAGATTGTAGAAGGATAAAACGAAGGTCTTGGACCAGGCCCAAATCCCTAGCATGAAGAGGAATGCACCGGGCCACAAGGGAACCAGGAAGAGCTTGATGCTGAATGGGATGGAAGCAAAGGTGCGGAAGACGAAACATGAATGTAGAGAGTGGAACACATCGACTACATGGGCTAGAAAGACAAAGTCGGGGACCTGATCATTCTTCCCTGAAATGTCGAAGATTTGATTAGCCGAATTTCTTATAAGTTGCACTCAATGAAAAACGCAAGTAATGTTTTGAAAAGGGTTGGGCAGCTTAATCAGTATGGACGAAAAAATTGGAAAAGAATGAGATGTTTCTTTCTCTTCTATTTCACGATTTCAACTTTTAAATTAGGAAATTTTGCTTCCGTGCCCGTTGGGACAAAAACCAAACAATTAATTAGTTATGATAATTCATTTTCTAAACTCCCGATGTATTCTTTTATAGTGATCAATTTATTAGTATGTTCCTTAAGAAAATGTTCATCTTTACATTTGCTAAATTTAATCTCCTGAGAGCATCCAGAGTCGCTAGGCATTTATGCATATTGTGTATTTTTTTACTAAAATCGCGCTGCAGTCGTGTGATATTTATGCATATTTTACCTTTTCTGCACTGCTACAGTAGAATGGTATATTTGAGAGGATGGAAATTCCAAGATTATATTTTTCAAGGATAAACATGGAGAAAAATCCCAATTTCTTTTTTTTAACTAAAAATTTAGTTAGTTAATTAGTTGATTAATTAGTTTAATTAGATAATTAGTTAAATAATTCAGGTTAGTTCTAATTAATCAAATTAAACCTTAATTAACTTAATCCCATCACTGGGACCAAACAATCGTGGGTCCCGCAAAAAATATTTAAAAATTAAAAATCTTTAAAAAATTATAGGAATTTAGACTGATGTTTTTTTCCATCTAGAATTTGGCTATATTTTTTCATTTTCCCACTGCAGCGAATTGCTATTTCTGTTTATCCTTATATGTATTTTTTACCTCTCACGACTGCAGATGCTCTTAATAGCTTTGATATAGCATGCATTGCAGATGCCCATAAATTTAGTACAGTATTTGCTACAGTGACAAGATGGTCATTTGTGATGCTGCATATATAGTGAAATCAAGTTGAATCGTAAGATTCTCCCCAAAATGAGAACAAGCTAATGTACATGACCATGTTATCTCCTTGTACCTATACAGACAAGATCAATAAATTGGCTAATGTACAACCTATTTATCATCTTCTTCCTCTAACAATACAGACGAGAGCAATAAATCTGAGTAACTTGTGATCTTCTTCTAACTAAGCAAACAAAGCGATAAATTTGTGTGGGGGATCAAAACCAGGATAAATTTCAAGTAGGATTTGGGGTGTGATCCCCTCAGTTTCGAATTTAAAAGTATTCACAGTTGTGATCAGTAGTGATCTTATCATTATTTATGGCATGCATTGGATTCATCTGATAAATCTGAGAGAGGTCAGAAGACCCCTGACTCTGCCTTTCCGAAAGTGGATCAGTTTGAAAATTATTTTCTTTTTATCCTTACCAAATATTTCCGAAAGTGGATCAGTTTGGAAATTGTTTTCTTTTTACCCTTTTCATTATCCCTTCAATTTTTTCCACGTGCACGTGTGCACGTGTATGATACTAGTAAATATTATAATGGGAGAAGACCTTAGTGTCATTTGTCAGTCTACCAACACATGCATCAAACGTACATAACTAATATGAAGGAGGTCTCAAGTTCGAGTCCTCACTATGTCAGGTTTTTTTATTTTAATTTTTTTTATATTGAACATGCATCACACGTGTTAATTACTATCTATCTATCTATCTATCTATCTATCTATAATATAATATATTTACTTACTATTTATTGGAAGAGTTTGTCACAAATAAACAATTTTAAATATTTTTTTGTCACAAAAGAAATTTCATTTTTGTCACCAAACAAACAGGTACATCACACGTGCAACTCCAAATCTATTTTCAACACATGCATCGCACGTACACATCAATATTTTTCCTTCTTAATTTTAAAAAAAATACGTGTATCGCCCGTTCAACTCCATTTTTTTATAATGACTTACGTGTATCGCACGTTTAACTCCAACTGTTTATCAAAACGTGCATCGCACGTGAAAAATACTAGTTATATTAATGCAAACTTCTTGTCAACTTCTTGTCGGATGGTATTAAATTGAAACTTGAGTAAAATTCGTTTTTTACTAGCTACTAGTATTAAGAGAGTAATTCATCAATACTTGGTATATTGAGTCATTAATTTGTGCTTTTACCCGTCTTCAGTGCAATTTAAAGTCTACCAAGACATTGATGAAGATAACGTGAATCTTAATAATGAACTAATGGATCAGTGGATTATGTGAGCTAGAGTTTCTAGCAAAAGATGAGGCGCACTCTCTAGTAAAACAACTGAAGAAGTTTGTGAAACAAAAAAAATTAACTATTCATAAGAGAGTGATGATTTATACACAAAATTAAAAACAAAAGAATAAAAAAAAAACATTTATAAGCTTGCTAAATAAAGGGATAGAAAAATAAAAAATCTGAATACAATTAGGTGTATTAAGAACGAGGATTCAAGAGTCTTAGTAAAAGATATGAAAATTAAGAAAGATGGCGAAATTATTTTGAGAAGTTATTAGATGAAAAGGTTGTGCACAACTTAAATATAGAGGACTCGAGAGAGAGTCAATAGTATATGTTTTTCCGTAGATTTAGGACCTCAGAGGTACAGAATGCTCTAGGAATGATGAAAATAGGAAAATCTTTAGGTCCGGGTGATATACCCATTGAAGTTTGAAAGTGTCTTGGGGATGTAGGAGTGGGTTGGCTAACAAAATTATTTAATGAAATTTTGAGGACTGAGAAGATGCCCGATGAATGGAGAAAAAGTATTGTAGTACCTATATATTAAAATAAAGAAGATATACAAAGTTGCTCAAACTAACGAGGAATTAAATTAATGAGTCATACGATAAAAAATTGGGAGAGAGTGATCGAACATAGACTGAGACTAGAAACTACAATGTCTGAGAATCAGTATGGATTTATGCCTGGGAGGTCAACAATTGAAGCAATTTATGTATTGAGAAAACTAATGGAAAAATATAAGGAGAATAAAAAAGATTTACATATGATTTTTATAGATCTAGAAAAAATATATGATAAAGTTACTAGAGACATAGTATGGTGGGTGTTAAATAATAAAAGAGTAATTATTCAGTATATTGAGATAATTAAGAATATGTATGAAGAGACAATGACCACAATTAGAATAACCACATGAGAGACCAGTGATTTTTCTATTACAGTAGGTTTATACCAAGGTTTGGCTTTAAGCCCCTACCCGCCTACCTCTTTACTTTGATAATGGATGAATTGACGCGAGGAATACAAGATGAGGTGTCTTGGAGTATACTTTTTGCTGATGACATCGTCTTAGTGGACGAGACTAGAGCAGGAGTCGATGCTGAATTAGAATTATGAAGAGAAACTTTGGAAGCTAGATGCTTTAAAATAAGCATAACTAAAACAGAGTATATGAGTGTAATTTTAGTGATACTCAGAACACAAATGAGGAAGTAGTGGCTTGATGGTCAAGAGATACCTAAGAGAGACCGTTTCCAATATTTAGGTTTGATTATACAAAGATATGGGGATATTTGTGAAGATGTGATACATATGATCCAAGTAGGGTGACTTAAGTGGAGAAGTGTCAGTGGTGTTTTGTGTGACAAACGTATACCTTTGAAGTTAAAGGAAAAATTTTATAGGACGGCTGTTAGACCGACAATGATGTATAGAGAGAGTGTTGGGCAACAAAAAAACAACATGTCCAAAAATGAGGGTAGCGGAGATGAGGATGCTAAGATGGATGAAACAAGGAATAATAGAATTAGAAATGAGTATGTACGAGACATGTTAAAGGTAGCTCCAATCCAAGATAAGTTAAAAGAGAATTGCCCTAGGTGGTTTGGACATGTCAGACGTAGACCTAGTAGTGCCCCCATTAGAAAAAATCATTTAATAGGTATTGAGGGTAGAGTTAGGGGTAGAGGAAGACCTAAACTAACTTGGGTGGAAACGGTGAGAAAATATATGATAGCTTGTAGCCTTATAGAAGTATATTATGTTAAACCGAGCAGAATGGAAAACCAGAATTCATGTAGCCGATCCCAACTAGTTTGAAAAAAGACTTTATTGTTGTTGCTGTTATAACAGAGTGATGAATTATTTCGTTCTACATTAAAAGAAAAGAAGAACAATTTGTATGAGAGTACCTGAGCTGAATTCCTTCTGCAATTCCCATGATTTGTTGTTTATTGTGCCTCCCAAAGCATCAAATAGAGGCATGAAAAGGCAGAAATTGGAGTTCTTGTCAATATGGTGGAGAGTATGATACCTGTTAAAGAAAGGCAAATTCATATTAGGGATATCATTTTCTTAGAAAAGATTTGAAACACTGCTGATCCCAACCTTAATTAGTAAGGAGGTAAAAAATTGCTATACACTAAAATCACTACAAATGTGGCTAACTCTTTTGGCATTTAAAATAAAACAAAGGATGATTGAGATAATGAAAGATGGGGTACTAATATCGGCACTTTCATTTTTTTTTCTTCTTCTTCTAAATAGTAACTTTAAACGATATGTCCACTTCTTTTTCAACATATAATTAGATAGTTTGGTGTCAATATAACAATTTAAATAACTGGACTGGTGATGAAGATTAAGTTGAAACAACGAATACGAACTCAGTATCAAATTTAGGTACTTGTCTTTCATTTATGAATAGTGTACAGGCTAAATTTTGGGGGATCTTGAAAATTTTAGAGATCATATCGAAGAAAATAGGAGACAAAATATGGTTTAGAATTACTTATAATTAATAACTTATTAACAAAGACAGACTAGAAGTTTGTGTTTTGTATTTGTGTTTTGTATCTGTTGTTGTATTAATAACTTAATAACTTAATAACTTATTTCTATCTGTTGTTATATTTGTATTTTGTAGATTTGTCTTTTCAGATGCTATTGTACTACTATGTTTCTTTAATTATCATTAATGAAACGATAACTGCGGTCATCTATTATCAAAAAAAGACAGACTAGAAGTACCAAATTAAGAGAAAATAATTCTAGAAAGCATTAAAACATTTCATGTATGTACCATCACGGCAAAGTAAACATAGAAGATTGACGACTGATTCAAGAATATCACTAAAAGTATACTCCATATACTCTGTTTTCTTGAATCAGTCATCGATCGACTGATTCAAGAAAAAACGTTTTGAAGGTTATCTTAACTTTACAATAAAAGTGAGCAGGTTCTTTTCAGAATTTTAGCTTTAGAAGAAAAATAAAATTTCTTTCGGCATTTGTTGGTCCATTTGGACAAACTAAGAGACTGAAAATACTAATGGAAATATATATGAATTTAGTTATCTCCAAAAGTTGTACTTAATTTCAAGCATTTTTTTAGCTCATTATTTGTGGCATCAATTACATGGAAGGAAAATCTTTCTTTTCTTTTTTTTTTTTTTCTAGAAAGAAAAGGAAAGAAAGATATGGCAGGCCTAGTTTGTTTTGGCTGCAGGAAAGAGAACAGAATATGTAATCATCTGACTTTATCCCGGAGTTAACCCACTTTTTGAAACTAATTCCCAATATAGAACAGTTTCAAAACTAATTTCAAAGATAGACCAATTTTCAAAGGCTGCAGTTGCGAACTACAACATGTTCGATTGTGAGGTGATAGTTGGGAACTGCGGTCTCTTCAAAATTGTATTTTTCATATTTTGGCAAGAGAGACTTCGAGACTTAGATAAATTTTTTTATGTAAAAATGCGCTAATATAGGAGTAGTTCCTAACTACACCCTATATATATTTATCACATTTTTACTTAGAAAAATTTATCTAAGTCCGAAAGTCTTTCTAGCCCAAATATGGCATGAACTAAGACCGTAATTGAGAACTGTGGCCTCAAAAGAACACATGTTTGAAGACGGCGGCCTCACAATTGAACATGCCATAGTTTATAACTGTGGTCTATGCGGACCGGTCTATCCTCAGAATTAGTTTTGAAAGATCTATCTTAAGAATTAGTTTTAAAAAGTGGGTCAGTTCAGGAAAAAAATTTAATCATCTCGGGTATCATCTACTTACAATCACAGTGATTGCATGGAGGCTGACTGATACACAATAAAAAATTTGCGAAGGTTGGTTGGTGAGACTGTATAGTTAAGAAAATTCATCTAATTTCAAGAAAAAGTTCAGAAGGGGTTACGAAAACAAGCCTTACTTTATCTAAAAAAAATCTCATTTTAATGGATCATGTAATATACTGGAATCCTGAAAATTAGCTGAAACCTAACAAGAAAGGAACTTGATTATTTTATTCGCTCTCATATCACATGTAATATATATTGTAGTTGAAGTACTGAAATACTGAGAAAGTACTGAAAATTTTCTGGTTGACTGGGACTGGCCGGAGACATAATTAAAACCTCGATCCAACCAAAGACACGGGAAGAATAATGAATTATAATGAATTTTATTAATTCCTTATCAATGAAACAGGGTGGCCATACTCTACTTTTTCTTTAAAATAAAATTAAAAAAAAGAAAAGAATTATTGAACATTTAAAGGGTCCCACAGAAATGAAGTGTCTAACCTAGAAATTGATGACTTACGTGGGGGTGTAGACAATGTATCTGAGAAAAGGCAGTGCCTGAAAGATCTTATGAGGGAAGACCTCCACGTTGCAGTGACCCATGCACCTCAGCCAATCAAAAAGGAACACGTATGCATACACAAGCCCGACTGATCCTGCCCCTACCAAGTGGCACCCAAGTATTGGTACACCCATTATCACACCCATCACCAGCTGCTCCAATGGGGTCGCAAACGCAGCTATAATTATTTTTTTTTTGTTTTTTTAAAGTCAGAAATAGTTCTATTATCAATAAATTGATAAATATAGCTATATATGTTTTCAGTAAATATAAATAAATTGATAAATATAGGATTTACTATAGTAAAATAATTACTTACTTTCACAAGATGATAGTAGTACAGTAAAGACGAAATTTTAATTTTGATAGACTTTATTATTTTACGAGAAGAGCTTAGAAAGTGTAGAGATATTTCTTTTTAATTTACTTTAGGCTAAATTTTTTTATAAAAAACACTGAACTTTGGGTCATTTTAAAAAACTGCACTATATTATTTATTTAAAAAATTGCACAAAACTACTAATTAAAAAAACACACACTGATAGAGTTAGGGTTAGGATTAGTTCAGAAGGTTTATTTAAACATCTGATTAGTTAAGCAATATTTTTTTAAACACAAATAAAAGATGAATGTGATTTTTTTAAATTTAGCCTAATGTAAACTTAACTCCGTTAAAGTGGGTTTTTTAAAACTATAGTTTTGTGCTTTATTTTTATTTAAAAAAATTTAGTACGATTTTTTTTTAAATGGGTTAAAGTTCAGTTAGGTTTTTTTAAATTTAGCCTTTATTTTATTTTATATATTCACAGACTTGTATATTCTCTATATTAATGTTAAATAATATTTTAAGCTAATAATTTGTGATTAATAGAAAATAAAAATATAAATCTACATTATCAAAATTTGGAAGAAGATAGTGTTATATATATATACTGGATGTATTAAATCTAACCCTAAACCCTAAATCTACAAAACAGCTCATATTATTATATTATCAGTACCAGTGAACGGCTGTGGCACAGGCGAAGAATGATGCAGAGTATGGTAGTCGTGGAACCAGTCGGCCCTGTGAAATAAGAACCTGTGGGCCCAGTAAAAGACAGGCTCTGAGACCAACACATGAAGACCAATAGCTACTGGGACTCCCCTCCACTCCCATACCGGCAGCTGTCTCAAGCTTGGGACTATGTAGCAAGCCAAAGCCCCCATGAAAGCATGGACTATCAATGAATTATCCCTACAAATTTATACACAATTAAAGTGAAAAAACAAATTAAGGTTATTCATGATTGATATCACAGGATATAAAGACCATGATCGAGTATTCTCCCAGAGTGATCCTGGTTAGGTCTGGTTAAGTTTGACCCAAAACCAACCTCCCTAGTCTCTCCCATTTTAAAAATTTTATTAAAAAAAAAAGTTCGTACAATATTTTTTTTTTGGTTTCCTAAGAATCTTAACTTGAGAATCTAGTTTTCCATGTTTGGTATGTTAGTTTTTAAATTCAGATTATCAGAAAACTAACATTTCTAGATTTTTTTAAACCACAATTCCCATAAAAAGTATTCCATGAAAGGGAGGGGATATTCTTAGATTCCCAAGTGTTTGGAAAAATGTTACTTTCTTGAAAATACAAGTATGCCCCTCCCAATCTAAATTCACAGTCGTCATCTCTCTCTCCCCGACCTTCCCAGTTCCCTCTCCTCTGTTTCGTGCTCCCCGAACCCATCCACCGCCTTCCTCATCGATCCCCTCCTCATCGTTGTTTCCTCGACTCACCACTGCTCGGCTCACCCTCCATCAATGCCGTCGAGCCCCCGTCGCCCCCTCGTCTTCTCCATTGACCCATCACCTCCATCCCGCCGCTCGAGCCTCGACTCACCTCCATCCATCGACTGCCGAAACCCATCGCCGCTCCACCTCGTCATCATCATCTCGCCGCTATTCCCAGTCTCCTCGCCCTTCAACCGAGCCAGTCGCAAACCCCTCACCCTCCACCAGCGTCGTCGCGCCCTTGATCACCTTGATCCTCTTCATCATCTTGATCGAACATCAAGATCAGCATCAGATCAAATCAGATTCAGCTTCATCAGGATCCGCAACATATCAGATGATCAGATTCATGTTTTGTTATTTGAGGACGAGAGAGATATTTTGGATAATAAGATTAATATTCCCAGAAAATATGTAGCTCAACCAAACATAGGAAATTAAGTTTCCAACTAACATTTTCAAAGATATTTAAGACCTACCAAACATGTATTACGATTCATAGGAATCATAAATCCTAGGAAGAATTCCTTGGATTTATGATTCTTGGGAGTCAAAAAAAAAATTCTTGTACCATGGGTAAATTTAAGTTACCCCTAATGTAGTTTATTCCATATTGAAGTTTTTTTTGACGATTAACCATACTGAAGTTAGTTTTTTTGACATTTTGATCTATTTAGTCTGTTTTGAACAGTTTTTTTCTGTGAAATGTCTAAAATACCACTATTAACTTTAGTATTGTTAATTGCTAATTTTTTTTATAATAACCTGTCAAAGATATAAACTTAGGGTTAATTGAAATTTACCATATCCCTAATACCTCTGATTATAAAATTATACATGGTCAAATCAGAAAATTTTGAAAACACGGGACGATGCATGTGGATATATTATGTACTCAAAAGTCTCAAAAATAAATATATCCCGGCCTCGATCGAGCGAGCACACTTCAAATCCGTACCAATCCCATTCGAGATCAATCTGCCGGAAATCGATGCCGTCTTTAAGAATCCGTTGGCGGCGATTGAGGAAGAGCATGTTGGAGAATGAGGACCAGAGTTGGTGGAGCAAGCCTCTGACGGAGCAGAGAAGGAGGATGTGAAGGCACCATGAGTCGGCACCATGAGTTTCCCATGACCTCGAGTAAATAGCCTTGGCTACTAAGGGACCATACAATACATACTACAAAGAACAATAAAAGAATATCTTCTTAATTAATTAATTATATGGGAACCTTAACTAGTAACAAAGATTAAATTAAAATTTAAAAAAAAAAAAAAAAAGGAATCAAAATGGAAGAGAAGAGATCACATACCTTGTAGATACCAAAATTCTCCCAAGGCCAAGAGGATAAAGGAGCTACCATTCTTCAAACCAACTCTAAAAGAATGAATGGAAAATTGGTGAGAGAGATATCACTGATAGAGGTTTTCTTTGTGTCTCCCTCAATTTGAAAGATAGGTTGGTTAGAGGACTCTTTCCCTCTCTATACTATATATATAACAAGTGAAGAGAAGCTTAAAAAACAAAGTAAAAGAAATAATGAAAGAAAGACTTAATTAATGGCACTTGACAACTACAAGGATGATAAATAAATGAAAGAAAATTGGTTGGATGAGACGATGTATCTAATGGGGTGAAGTGACACTTGTCCATATACAACAGGGGTTAGATTGCTTTAAAAAAAACTATATTTACAAATGACAACTTCTTTTCTTCCATTATAATATTAAAATATCTTTAGTTTGTGAAAATTAGTTAAAATAATTCAATTTCAACCAATACACATTTACTACTTGTTTTTTTAAGATTCAAGGTGTTTAATTAGAGTCAAGGCCAGCCCCCACCCACCTTGAGGTAGGTGAGGCGGCCGCCTCAGGTCCCCGATTTTTTTACAATTTTAGGGTTCTCTGAATTTGTATTCCCCTTATAAATATAGACACATATTTTATGCGTAAAATAATTATATTGTGATTAGGGGTTTCCAAACATAATTATTTGGGCATTTCATCTTGGCCCTACTAAAATTCAAGGTCGGTCTTGATTTGAGCATAATTCTATACGTAACTACAATATATTTTGGCAAAGATGAAGTATTAATTTCTTGGCCGTAAAACATAAGTTATATTTAGAAGTGGAAATTTTAATTTCTTCTTTATTTTTTGAATATGTCAAAATTTACTTTATTATTTTTTTAAAAAAAATTCTCAAATCTTAAAAATTATTCCATTTTAAATTATTATTATTATTTTCTAAATTTACTTTATTATTATTCATTTTTCTTAAAATTTAATTTTCTGCTTTATTTTTAAATTTCTTAAATTTCTTGTTGAAACATTATATTCTAGTTTAAAAACATTATATTCTGCTTAAAAAACTTTTTTTAAAAAAAAAACAATTGACTGATAATTTTAAGAAAAATGAATTTTCCAAATAATTTCTAAATTAAGTGGTTTAAAATGTTAAAAAAGTAGTGAAATGGACTAATGTAAAAATCATTTTAAAGTGATGTTATTATTAGGAAATCTTTCTTTCTAGGATTAACGGTGGGTTAGAGAAAGTGGATTTTCATTTTTATTTGATTTGTTACTCGATTCGGTCGGCTAGGACCACGAGAAGACGAAAACGAATGAATGATATAATTTAGAACGGAATCGAAACTTCTAACCCAATCAAGTACTTTGGTGATGCTAGTATTTACCCAGCTGATTTCCCTTTCAAGTAACTAGTAATATACACGTGCCATGCACGTATTAATTTTTTTTAAAAATTAAAGTCAAAACTTGCTGATTTACACGTGCGATGCATGTCTTAATAAATAGGATTATATATGTTTCAGAGTAAATGTGAAGACTATAATAGGAGAATTGGAGTTACACGTGCATTGCACGTAAGTAGGTAGATTTACAATTCCAACTCATCTATTATAATAGTTATTATATATTATATTATAGAAAGATGGATAGATACAAGGCCAGCCCTGAGTTTTCGGGGGCCCGAGGCGAACTCCCGAAATGGGCCCCCCCATACAAAAAAAAAAAAACATATATACAAAAAATTTGCATATTGTTGAAAGCAAAATATGCAAAATACATAAATTTGTTTTAAATCACCCAAATTTAAAAGTCTCAAATTCAATTCTAAGTCTTCAAGCCTAAATCCGAATGAATTTTAAAAAAATTTAAAGGCTCAAATAATTATTTTTGGGGCCCCTAATAACAATATTTTTCTTTTACGTGCAAAATACGCGCCTATATTTACAAGAAAATTACAAATTTGGGGCCCCTAAAATCGCAAAAACGTCGGGGGCCTGAGGCGGCCGCCTCACCCCCCTCAAGGGTGGGGCCGGCCCTGGATTGATAGATATATAATAATTTACACGTGTGTTGCATATTTAATATATTAAAAAAAAATTAAAGTAAAAAATCTAATGTAGTGAGGACTCGAACCTAAGACATCCTTCATATTAGTTATGCACGTTTGATGCACGTGTTGGTAGATTGACAAATGATACTAAAGCCTTTTCCCATTATAATATTAGAGATTAGAGATTAGAGATTAGAGATTAGAGATGTAATGGAGAAATGTTAAAGATTCATTAACATGGTGTATGTTTAGTCCGTGGGAGTATGGCTACCACAGACTCGATAGTCGTAGAAGTATGGCGTACGGAAGGCTACAACTGCAGACGGGAGAGGACGTCTCCTAGGAAGGCATCGCACAATTACATAGACTAAACAACTTCATTATGACTGAAGGAAGGAGTGCAGAAGGGACAGAAGATGTCAGAAATTGGGACTTGACGTCCAACGAAAACTTCTCGGTAGCATCACTTTACAGTAGATTGAATGACGAAGGAATTAGAAGCAAACACAATGCGTCCATATGGAGGACTCAAGCTCCATTGAAAGTTAAGGCTTTCCTCTGGCTAGTAACGAACGACGCGATTTTATCAAGAGTAAATCTACTGAAGCGGGGTATGCAAATCGAAGCCTAGTGCTCTAGGTGCAACAACGGCGATGAAGACACGGACCACATATTTTTCAATTGTAATAGGGTTAAATTAACTTGGAGGGTCGTCAGTCGTGGGTTTGGGTGTCTCCAGGTTCCCACCTCTATTTCAGAGGCTTGGGACATGGGAAGGGAGGTTAGCATAAAAAAAGAGGATAGACAAGCCTGGGATTTATCAATAGCTGCTGCAATTTGGGGCCCGTGGCTAGACCGAAATAACCTCTGTTTTCGTAACTGCAATCATAGATTTCCTGTTTTAATGCATCAAATTTACGGTTTCATTTATGCACGGGCAGGTAATGCGGCGAACAGGAAGAAGCTGCAGATGTAGAGATTGTACCGTCGACGAGAAAGATTATTTTGTACTCCAAGTCGATGTATTTTGTTTCTTCTTTTGAGGGTCGACGCATTATACCGATGAGATGCTAGACTTCTGTACTTTCATAATCCATTTTGGTTTTAATATTTTGTAATGCTGGTTTCGTTAATTATCATTAATAAAATAATGACGGGGTTATCTTTATTCTAAAAAAAATAAAAAATGTTAAAGATTAATCACATAACACGTTTAACATATACATATACACTAGTGAGCCCACTTGATGATTGATGAGTCATCTTTATTATTCTCATCTTAAAGGCAAACCGGTATCACCAGTCATACAGTTATACCTCCCAATCAACGAACCTTTTTTTTGAAGTTCATAGCTCTTCCCTAATTAACTTAGTACCTGCCACTCCCATCCTCTCTCCCATCCTATCCCATACTTTGAATTTAGCAGCTCTCCTCTGCCTCTCGCTTACCTATTTATTCATGTGATTGTTGGCTTCCATGCACTCCACACACCAAACAATAAATGGAAACAACCACATTTAGTAATTTTCTTCTTCATCATCATCTTCTTCTTTTACAAAAAGGACCAAATTGCTTTGGAGAAAGATAAATCATAGATGCCCCAAAGACACAAAAAAAAAGTAAGAAGAAAAAAACCCTTTCTTTTTTTGGACTTCAAAGTTGACAAATGGCATCTGTCTTTTAATGATTTTTTGATACATTAGTTACGGTAGAATCTTAAAGAATAGGTTTCTGTAGTGCTCACAACTCCACAAATGCCTTAATACACCAATAATAAGATTGCATCACAAACGTATGATTTCACAAACACAAGAATAAAAAGATATGCAGAGATAACTAATACATCTAACTCAAAAAATACAAAGATACAAAAGAGACCTATCTCTAATTTGTCTCTCACCTGTGATAGAGTGCTTTCAGTTATTTATTACTCAAATCCTGGAATTTACATATTTATTTAGATGTTTTTTTTTCAAAATAGGCCACTTTCTCAAACTAATTCTCAAAATAGACCACTTTCGAAACTAATTTTCAAAATAGACCCTCGTAGTTTCCAACCCTCGTAGTTTCCAACTACGTCGTATGTTTTTTTTGTTGACGCAGTTGGCAACTGCGGTCTAAGTATATGCCACAATAATTCAACTTCAACACTTGTGTCAAAATAGTGTTAAGGAGAAAACTATGTTAACCTTAGACCGCAGTTGCCAACTGCGTTCTTGATTGCACTAAGCTAGTAGTTTCCAACTGCATTCCTAATTGGATCCTATAAAAGATCGAATTAGGAATGCAGTTGGGAACTGCAAACTTAGTACAATCAAGAACGCAGTTGCTAACTGCGGTCTAAGGTGAATATAGTTTTCTTCTTAACACTATTTTGACACAAGTGTTGGAGTTGGATTATTATGCCATATACTTAGACCGCACTTGCCAACTGTTTCAACAAAAAAGAATATAACGCAGTTGGGAACTGCGAGTGGTCTATTTTGAGAATTAGTTTTGAAAGTGATCTATTTTGGGTATTAGTTTGAAAAAGTGGCCTATTTTGGGGAAAAATCTATTTATTTATACCCCCAACTAAACCCTAAAATATAAAGACAAATTGGCCTAAAACAGATCCAATCCAGTGACCCGTTACTATAACATCTGCACCGTTGCGGTCGACTGCTCCACTCGATGGTCGATTGCAATGAGACTAAAATAAACCAGAGAGAAAACTCGGTCGACTACACTCTTCGTCGGCCAACTGTCAATTCAACAGGTTTGACAGTCAACTGCATAATCGACTCTCAAATTTGTTCTACTATTCTACTTATTGTTGTGCTTCTGTCACTTGCTGCTTTGTGTCTTCTCGTTCATCAAACTACTGTGTTTTTTGTATTGGATCCACAAAAATCCTAACAATCTCCCACTTTCACCAACTATACAAAGCTTCAAAACAATTATATATTTTTTTCGCAATACCTCTGCTAGCCTTTTACTCATCGTGAAAGACTGAGCTCACATGAAAAGCACCCCACGCCCCTCCACCACGTGGAGGGCACAAACACCCCTCATAGGCTCACGAAGGATGCACTCCACCATCTATCGCAGAGGGCACGAATAACGGAGAAAAACTCTCATCTTTCCACCATGTCAGATTTTGTGTCACAAGACTCCCTAATTCGCAGAATCTTCACTAACACCGGTCGGGGTTCAAAATCTCTCAAGGCTAAGGCACCCTCTGTACTCGAAGCCTCCGTGGATGACACCTAAGGGTGGCAATCGGGTCAGCTGGGCCGGGTCGGGTCGGGTCGGACCCACTCAGGTCGGCTTGTTATTCGGGGGGGGGGGGGGGGGGGGGGGGGGGGGGGGTCCGGGTCAGGCTGCCATCCTAACCGGGCCGGGTTCGAAATGCAAATATTCGACCTGGTCGACCCGCGATCCCATTAGGGTCGACCCCATTTCGGGTCCGGTCGAGTCGCTGGTTGGCCCGATTAATTTTTTTTTTACAACTTCACTTGCAGAAAAAAATTCAACAAGTATAACTGTATAAGAGTCAAAAATGTATATATTATTCATTTCAACTTCTATGAATTTTTTACAAGTTTTTTTACATACAAATACAAGTAATAGAAACTCATAAAGAACATACAATATTTCATGATTTACATTTACTGTTTTACATGTTTGAACGAATTATCAGAATCTAGAGTTCGAGATAGCCTATAGTTAGATTGAAGAAAGGGCATTAGACTACTAGCGTGTACCTCTACTTAACCTAAACCTAGGATCTCATTGCCTTATGTTCTATAATCTTGTTGTTGGACTTTAGACGAGTTGCTTCCACTTGTTGATGTAGATGCCGCTTTTCTTGAAGTCATGTCTTTAGCCTTCATCCAATCTTCAGTGCACATGAGCATCTCCAATGAATCCGGCTTCAAGTGATTCTTGTAATCTGTTAGAACTCTGCCACTTGTAGAAAAAGCACTTTCTGATGCAACTGTGGAGACAAGAGGAGTTAGTAGATCTCTAGCCATATGTGAAAGAATAGGAAAAAGATTTTCATGTTCTTTCCACCATTGTAGCACTTCAATCTTAGTACTAGAACTCTCACTATCTTGTTGATTATACCAATTTAATTCATTTGGTTGATTAGTCCTATGTTTTTTTTATTGAATTTGAGCAAGTAAATTAAAAATGGTATCGTCTAATTTACTCATACCCTTATCTCTAAAAGTAGAAGAAGAATAAGTAACTATATAGTTGTACTACTACTACTAGATACAAAATTTCTATCATAATAATCATACAATTTATTCAATGTCGATTCAAAGCTAACTAAAAATTCATTGCAATCAATTTCAGATTCATCTCCCAGTAAAGTAAAATACATTTCAATCATACTCCTCGTACCGGCTAATTTGATACGAGGATCCATAACTGTAGCAATACAATACAATATAGGAGGATGACTAAAATACTTCAAAAAATTAGTGTATGCGGGTTTAAAAATATGACCAATGTAAATATCATCAATCATTTCTTTAAAAGTTTGCATCATAGTAATTAGTAAAATAAAAATACTACTCGAAGTTGAATCATAAGATTTTAAAATTTTCAAAGTTGCGGTTTTAAAAAGTTCTAAAAATCAAAACAAAGATTCTGCATAATACCATGATTGTTCATTCATTTGAAATTTTTTCCTTTTTTTGCAAGACATACAAGCTTTATATTAAGTAACAATATTTAATAAATCAAAAGTAGATTTACATCGGTGTTTAACATCCCTAGAAAATTTTCTAAAATGTACACCCTTAAAGCTTACTGGTTCTTTAAATTGTTGAAGCATATGACCACTTAAAAAAATAAAATGTACACAATTTCTAATGTTATGCACAAATGGTTCGGCTATTTTTAATACAACTTGAACACATAAATTTAAAATATGACATGTCCATCTAACGTGAAAAATTTCTAAACATGGATGAGATAATTATGTTTTTAATGTACTAATCGAAGCATTGTTGTTAGATGCATTATCAAAATTAATACAAAAAAATTTATCACGAATATGAATGATATCACAAACTTCTAGAATACGATGTGCAATTACTAAACCACTATGGGGATATGGCAAAGCTGCAAGTGATATGATTCTCTTTTGAATCATTCAATCACTATCGATCTAATGATAAGTTATGCACATCATTGGAATATCGTTACAACATTTCAATAATCAGAAGTTAACGATACTGTACAAGTTAAACTATACAAAAGTGTAATTAAATTATCTTTCATTTCGTTGTAAAGTTTAAAACAATCAGATTTGAGTGTATTTCTAGGAATTCTTCTAAATTGTGGATTTAGTGCATTTCTTCTTCTATTTCGTGTGTAGGGATATCGTGAGTTCCTACCATAGGATTCGGTATAAATTCGGGTTTAATTTGTGGGACTATTGGAGGCCGACGAGAAGAACCGGTAGAATCTTGTCCACTTTGGCTACGACCACTACCTCGTGATCCAGACATGGTAATAGTGTATGTGAAAATAAAAAAGATTTCTAGTGTTTTACTAGTGTATGTAAAATAATAAAAAACAATATAGGAGGTATATGTTAAAAAATAAAATCTAAAAAAACAATAGGTGAATTGAGAAAGAGAAAAGAGAAACCAACAAACAAATATGACACAAAAATTTAGAATTACAACAAAAATTAAGACAATAGGAGGGTTGTGAAATTTTGATAGCGTACTTCACGGATAATCATATATAGAAATGAGAGAAATAAAAGTAGAAGTAGACGTAGTCGATTGAGAAATGTAGTAGACATAGTCATGTAGTCTGGTAGTCATTGAAAGAGAGAGAGAACTTCTTTGTTGGAGGATTTGAAGTAGACGTAGTTGAGAGTTGAATCAACACAATTCAATACGATCGAAAATTTTCACTTCTTTGTTGCTTGCTTCTTTGTTGAAAAAATTGATTGAATTGAGACTAAATTGAGTAGTAGTATTAGAGAGAGTAAGAGAGTAAGGTGTGGAAATTTGTAGATTGAATTAAGGGGGGTATTTATAAAGAAAAAACCCAAAAAACAAAAAAAGAAACTGCCAAAACAAAGCCAACGACTCTGTTTTATGAGTTTCAAACCGTTTGACCTGCGCAGGTCGAAGGTTTGACCCGTTCGATTCAAACGTTCGGGTCAAACGGGTCCAAACCCACGGGTCAGGTCGAGCAGATTAGATTTACGAAATTGGTGACCCGAGTTGACCCGGATTGTGTAACCTCTGTTTTTCTTTTTCTGTATTTTTTGGGTGTATTTTTTTCGTTTTTTTTGTATTTATTCTCTTTGTATCTCTTTTGCATCATGTTTTAGATCTTCATTTTCTATATATCCATTTATTTGATTTTTCGTCTTCTTACTTGAGTTTCTTGATTCAATTGTCTCCTATTACTTCATCCCTGTTCGATCGAGCTTGTATTTTTTATCCTCGTTATTTAAATATTCATGCCCTATTTTATTTGTTCATTTTGTTTTCCGTCTCATTTTGGATCACCCTATGTTCTACTTAATTATTCCAATGCCAAATTAAACCGTACCCAGTTCTTCTTGGACCCATTAACCCTATAAACTCTTTTTAATTTCTTATTGGATCTTTAAAAACCCGAAACCCAATATTTTTCCCTCAACCCGTTACCCCCATCAACCCCAAACCCTAATATTACTACTCTGCATATATATATATATATATATATATATATATATATATATATAATAACCAAACCCGTTAGTACCTCTAACCCGTCAGCCCCCCTAACCCTATTTCTATCTCCATCTATATATAAACTCTGTATATTCCCCTATGTTCACATCTAAACCCTAGCCATCCCTCCTTACTTCACCCCGTGCTCTCAACATCCTGACTTCACCTTCCCCGGTGCTTCCCCTCCTGTAGCGACGCCAACGGCAGCAACCCGACCCCGAGCACCTTGCGCCCCACCTCGCCTTGACGTCGATGCCAGCCCCCGCTGCACCGCCTGTGCTGTGTTGCCCTTCCGACGACAGACAACAGCGACATCAGCATCATCCGCTACCGCTTCGTCCACTTGCCGTCACCTTCCCTCGACGAAGTGCATCTCGGTCTCTTTCTCCCTCTTGTGTGCGTGTGTTGTCCGCGGGTTTCGTTCGTTGGATTGAGTTCGTGCTCGGGAATCCGTTCCCGTTATTCTTGTTCTTGCTTCGTCGTTTCGTTGGCATCTATAAGGCAAGTAACTTTTATTCTTTTCTTTGTGTAATACAAGTACTAAATACCGTCTGTAGTGTAGGTTTGTTCTAGAGACAATTCTCGTGCAAAACCCATGTTATATCTTGTCTTTATTGTGTTGACCCGCCCGTAGTTATCTCATTATACACACGACATGAAATAACTTAGGGATAATCACTTCTTGTTGTATACATGCATGTTGTTCGTATGATGTCGTGTGCTTGCTTGTGTTAGTCATAGTATAACTTGTTGTAGACTTGCTAAATATCCTATACCATATTGCTTGGACATCTAGTACACCATATTTCACGTTTATTATAATTTGGATGAGTTTCATATGATCTATGTTGATTTTATACATGAAGACGATTTCTGTTTTTGTTCTTACCCGTTTTTTATCAGTATTTTAAACCCTATTAAGGTCAGTATATGAAAATTATTTGTGAATATGAACTATAGAGAATTCTGTCTACTTTCCAGATTTTCTTACAGATTCCCGTTTCGATTTATGAGTTGCAAGTTATCACTATTTTACTACAGATTTGTTTAAAATTTTAGATCTAGTTTTATATGAATTCTGTATGGTTAATTATTTTTCTACTGATGTTAAAGATAATATATTGATCCAATATTTTGCTGATTACAACTAGACTTGATTGGGATTAACTCTTAATTTTTGTGGATTTAATTGATAACTTTTATACACTATTCTATGCTTGCAAACAACTATTATACTGGCAGAATTTTCATACTGTTCAGTAAAGAAACATAATTTCGACCTGGTTCAACTTGCTGTTTATAAAAACTTTCTGAGTATGAATTTTATCCTACTGTATCTATATATTTTATCACCCTTTTAATGGATCTGGATTTTGATTTATTTTTTTCACATTTACAAAACTACTGTATCGTGCTACTTCCTGATTTTACTTGACTATTCTGTCTATGTTGGAAAATTATGAAACTTTATTTTCTGTTACTAAACATATTAGGGAATACCCCATGTTTTTCTTGGATTTAATAAATACGTTTTTATGCCGTTTTCCTGTTTATGAATACAAACTTCTGATTTCTGGCTTAACACGTTTCCTGGATACAAATCTGTTTTGAGTCATGTTATTATGTAATACCATATGACTTATATATATTTGCTGGATTCGGTCGGGAGTCTATTTTTCAGATTTTATGACGGATCCAGATTTGCACATTTGTAGCAACGGAAATTCCAGATTTAGTGCAGTACTGTCTTGCTGTCCTGAACTAGAATTTTCATTGTTCTATCCTTTTATGAGTTGTCTTTCACCTGTACATATTTATCTTTCAACCTGAACCTGTTACTTGTTCATGCCATGTTATTCTTGCCCTGTTTTTTTGACACATACATGCCTGTTTGATAATAATAACAAATAACCAAGCCGGAGTTAAGGAAAAGATCTAGTAGTGAAAAATATAGAAATGTGTACTTGGAAGGGGGTCCGTATTTCCCACCTGTTACCCAACTACATACTTCCTTTGGGAGGGTGTACTTGGAGGGGACGTAGTCCTACCTGATGCATGATTACCTGTTACATGATACCTGTACCTATTCTTGTGCATGTTTACCTGATACCTGAGTACACGGCCCTATAGACTCCAGTACGAAATCTAAACCCAAACTTGTTTGAATGTAGCAACCATGTGGTAAAAACCTGGGACGTATGAAGCGCTACCTAAATAGTAATAAATACAAGACTTGACATGACATAATATGACACCTGTTACATGCTTACCTGTACATGTTACTTGTTTACCTGTTTACCTGCTTGCATGACACCTGATACATGTTACCTGTACCCTGTTAGTATATCATGTTACTTGATTTTGTTTCCTGATTCATGTTAGTTATCCTATTTTTTTGTCATGCCTATTCCATGCTATGTTACTCCGTTGTTACTTTATATTTGTTTATTTCCCATGTACTTGTGTCTGCACTACAAGTGGTCCGTAACTTGCATTGATGGGCATTTTGTTTTCTTTTCCTCTTCCTACAATTTGTTAAATTGCAGATCATGGAGATTAGCTGCTCGATGGAGTAGGTAATCTGAGATTTTAGATGCTGGAGTTTTTACTATTATTATTTCATGTTGCTTATTTTTAATAAATGTATCTGTTACTTGGATTATTTGTATTGGTCAATGTGACCCAGGATTATTGACTTGTGCAGATCTAGTTTATTTGAAATTAATTAAGTTTTGTTTCAAGTAAATTCCTGTTGGTATATTGATTCAGTTATGCATGTGTGGTTGACTTCTCTTGCTTCCTACTCTGATTATTCCTGTGAAATGTTGTAAAGATCCTGACAGCTTATGGATAATGAAATCATTCGTTGGGCTTAGTCACGTATCCGTATTCTGTATTCACTTTTTGGGAAGTGGGTCGTAACAAGGTTTTTATTGGTATCAGAGCTCAGGTTTGGCTAATGTATTAGTTTGACTTATATATTAGGCAAGCTTGGCTCGATCTGGGATTGGCTCAAAAGTACACAGACCATGCATACATGAAATGAATTATAATCAACTTTGATCTGGATGCTAATTGTTTTTATCTTGTGCAGACCATGGCTCGTAGAGGTTCTACTTCTCGTCCTCAGGAAGATCAGCTCGGGCTTGAGGCCGTTACCAATGTGTTGGAACGGTTGATCAATATGCAGAAAAACCACGGTGACCTTGTGATGGCTACTTTGGAAGCTGCTCGGGTTCCGCCTCCTGCTGTGCCTATGCAGGCAGCTCTCCCTCCCTGTCCGGGTACAGTCACAGATTTCATGAGGCTAGATCCTGACAGATTCTCCGGCACTGAGACGTCTTTGAAGGCCGAATAGTTGCCCGTGTTTTAAACAAGATTGTTAATGCAAACATTTGGCCCAAAGGTAATGATAAAACCGAAATTCGTGTCGAGCAATTGTTCATTATCTTTCTCATTTTGGGATAATATATGTTTGATTTTTCCACCTTCATTATCCGTACAATGAATTTCGCTTTTTCTCTTAATCGTGCCCTTCCTTATAGTTTCCTCATCTATAACCTTGCAGTCGATTACGGTATCACGGTTGGTAATTTCCTTCTTAGCAAACCCTGCATGCCTATTCTCCCTTCCCAAAGTGGCATTGATGTCACATTTACTTAACAGGCACGTCGCCGACAAGCACAACATGTCGCTTCCTCCTTCTCTTCTTGGCATCGTAATGCTCCTTCCGGTCCCATGACAAGTGCACATATCAAGATGCATCAGATGAATGTCTATGCATACTATCTTAGCACGGCAGAACTCGTTCAAAATCCAGATAATTGGGAGCCTATTCCTCCTCCATTCCCTCGACCCGCTCCTACCGAGGACAATGGCGGCAATAACGATGATGGCGATGATGGTGATAACGACGAGTAGTCTCACTCTTGGTGTGTTCCAAAATGGGGGAGAACCATTAGGACTTAGAATTTTAATTGCAACAATGTTAATTTCTTGTCTTATAAATTTTCTAATAATTTTTGTATTAGAGATATCTCATTCTATGATATTATGAAGAGCTCTCAATGTACATCAAAGAATCTCGCTATCAACGGTATCGTGTTAGAAGATCTCTTAGGTAGAACTATGCTTATAATGGTATGCTTATTGTAATTCTATTTATTATGAATATATCTCCATTTCATAAATGATATTTGTCTAATATATGTGTGTGCATGTTTTTCGTGCATGTCTCATTTTATGCATATAGGTTGCATCATGAGCACTCACTTAATTTTTCCTTATATGCATGAACCAAGGAAGAGTATCGAATTAAGGGGGAGCATTTAATATTAAAATTCTAACGCATGTTTTGTCCACACCAAAAGGGAGTGATTGTTGACCCTAAGTTTGGTGTGTACAAAACGTGCTATTGAGACTAATATTTTTTAGTTTAGATATACAGGTTCTATAGGAATTTGCAAATCAAACATAGCAAATAAAAGAGATTTGAAATCAAGCTAAAAGAAGAAAGTATCAAAGAAGATTGTAAGGATTTCAACTCAAGAAATATATGCTCTAATTCCTCAAGAAATTTAGCAAATCTTGTAAATTCATTTTTGTATATGTAAGGAAATACTATGTAAAGAAACGTTGATTAAATAGTTAGTTATGAAAAGAATATAAAGTGAATTCACCGAATAAAATCAGATCTGGAAACATAGTGACCGCACTTATGGTCGGTCGACTATCACATAGTCGACCGCACAATATAGTGCAAAATTGAGTCGGTCAACCGACCAGTTCTCTGTCTTCGAACTGAGGTGGATGGTCGATTGCTTATAAAAGCAGTCGACCGATACTTGTGCAGAACCGAGTATTTTTGGAATTATCTTTTTTTTAAAATTATAATTCTTCACCCTATAAATAGAGGTGAATTTACTAAGATATTTTCATCTTTTTCAACTATTATTGTTCTGAACTTAATATTCAATCAACGTTTCGAGAGTGTGAGCTTTTATTATTTTCTTAATCAAGAATGACATAGATCTTAATTGTTTTCTTTTCTTCCACTTCGGTGAGTTTACGGGGCTTATTCATAGAAGTCATGTTGGTATAAGCCTGAATACCGAGAATCATTGTACAGAGTTTTGAGTATAGTGGAACGTTTGTGGCGGAGAATTGCTATAAGTAGGTGGTGTGGACGTAAACCTAGGGGTCGAACCATATTATATCACTGTGTCTTGCGTGCTTATTCGCTTTCTCTAACTTTATAAATTTCCGCACAATCATCCTATCCCCCCCTAAGGGTGATTAACAAAACAGATAGTGAGTTTATATTTTATAGGAAACTACTAAAGATCTAACATTTAATCGTTGCTGTAAAAATGGTTAAAGCTCCTGAGATTGAATCTAGATCGTTGAAAGAGCACCTTGATCTGAATCTGACAGTTACTGACACGACCAATGGACCTGCAAAAAGCCTGAAACATCGGGGATGGCCCCGACGATAGACCTCTGATGCTCAAGTCAAAATTAGAGAGAGAGAGAGTTTGAGAGAGAAATTGCTAACTTATTGATTACCTTGTGACTGAGGGAGGGGAGAGGGTATTTATGGGTCTAAGAAACAATTAGGAGATTGATATGAATCTGTTATCTCCAGTCTGATTCTCCCCATTTTAAGAGATAGAATCGGCTACTCTCTTGTTGGGGAGAAGATATTTGACTTATAGCCCTCATGGACTGGGTATCTCTCCTAGTGAGCCTAGTCGCTTTTAATGAGCTTGAAAGCGGCTCATGTCTTTTTAATGATCCTGGAGAAGACCCAGACCTAATAAAGATGTTTGTTACTGTTAATCTTCCTATAGAAGCTTTAAGATATGTGCTGGAATTGTACGACCCTGATTTGCTGTGATTTTTACCATTATTAGTAGTTATCGGTGGTGTGTCTAAGGTCTCTGTGAAGCGCACACTACTTGTTCCTATCCCTTCTCTTGCTGGTTGTGGTCAACATGGGAGGATGACAGACTATTTCGTCCTTTTCAACTTCCACGAGGATGACTGACACACTTGCGTTAAGGGAAGTGAACTTGTCGAAGCGTGGTTCTGGAGGAGGACGACGTTGTGCTGCGCCGTCTTTCTGAAACTTCCTGGGTCTTTCCTTGCTTGTATTCTTTTGTTTGTTCCCGGAAAGGTGGATCCTTCTGGCCTTGAGTATAAAGAGCTTTCTCGGCTCTAACATACTTGTCACTCATTTTTAGGAGCTTGGTGCCTTTAGGAGGCTTCTTCGCGATGGAGGCCTTCAGGTCTTTATGAGCGATGCAGTGGCAAAAGGCGGCATCCGCCACTAATGAGTTTAGAGAAGAGATGGATCTTGCTTCAGCTGTGAAGCGTTTGATAATATCTTTAAGCAATTCTCCGTATCTTTGCTTTAATTCCAATAGGGAAGCACTTATTGTTTCAGCCTTGCATCTAGTACGAAGTATGCTATGAAAAGCTCCTCAAGTTGGTCGAAAGATAATATTAATTTGGAAGTAAGGCGAGAGTTTCCCTTGCTGATCCTTTCAAAGTTGTAGGGAATATTCGGCACATGAGCTCTTCGGTGGCGTTGTAGACTATCATAAGAGTTTTAAAACTCTCAATATGGTCAGCTAGGTCAGATTCACCATTATAAGATTTAAACTGAGGAGCTTTGAAGTTCTTTGGAATGGGTGCATCGATAATGGATTTGCTGAAATGAGGTCGATTGGGGAGCTGGATCGTTCCCGTTCATGCTTTATATGTTCCATGCGATCTTCTACTTCTCGGATGCAGCGAAAGACTTGGTCGTCCTTCCCCTTGGATCTAGTGACTTACTGGATTCTTCTTCTTTTGAAGGAGTACAGTGGCATGTCCATGAGCGTCGACCATGATCATGAGTACCTCGGATGACTTGGAGAATGTCATGCTTGAAGTTTTTCAGTTCGGCCCTAGTGACTAGGGCATCTTGCTCTTTGTTTCTCTCAAGATGCTTTCAACTCTCACGAGTGAGGCTTCTTTCTGCAATGTGCCCCCTATGAAAGGAGGAATGTCTTGATTTCTGCCTTCGGGGAGAGTTGCTTCTCCGGTTCACTTGACGTTCAGAGCGGGAGGCCTCGGTCCAGGTACACCTCTCATCGAAACGGATTTGTAGATCGGTCCCTTGTTGTCTGACGTTGATGATTTGACGGAGATCTCATGACCCTTTCGCGATGCCATCGAGTCATTGGCAACATTACAGACTGAGACACGGTCGTGTAGAGAGTAATGTTCATGACGGCTTTTTCGAGAACCCCCAGCTCCTCTTCGTTAATGGGAGCTTGAATTGACTGTTAGGGCAAATTCGGCTGGTGAGGAGAAATAAGGTCCTCCACAGGAGGAGCATGTTGATGAATTTCAAAATAGAAAGTCAATCCTGACTCCTCATCTCCACTCCGGCTCCAGCGTCTACCTCGGTCGTCGTCACGCTCCGATGATTCCCACATGGGCTTACCACGATGAGCTCCCCGGCATCGCAGCGCTCTCTACACCTGCTGCTGAGCCAAGCCCATCTGTAGACGTCGTCGATCCAAGCCCAAACTAGATACACGATGATGCAAGCACTCCACCAGCTATCCACCATCTATGCACCATTCCGACGAGCCATGGAGCCCAACCCCAATGAATTCCTCTGAGCTTCTCAATCCCCTCACTGACAGCCTTCAATACCATCGACGAAGCACAAACCCCAAACGAACTCACCTCTCCCACTTCTCCTCCTCTACGGGCGGCGCCTCTCCCGCCGTCGTCCCAGTCCTCGTCGAGGCGACCCCTTCGCTGCGCTGTTGACTCCACTCAGCTACTACTCAACCAACATCGACCCAGATCGATGAAGGTCGCTCCTCAGCGCGCGGGGGGGGGGGGGGGGGGGGGGGGGGGGGGGGGGGGGGGGGGGGGGGGGGGGAGTCCTCCCACCTCTACATCTGGCTTGAGCTTTCCGTGCCCACTGCAGCACTGCCCACATTAGATACATTATTATACATAATTGCCTGCATCTAACTACAATTTTGTTTAATATTCAGCTACCAGAAGTGTGTTGACTCTAATATATATCAGTGCCATATCATATATAGGTCTAATATTTCTATAATATTTCTGTTATAATTTATCCTTTTTGGATCTGCTGATCTGGTTTATAATCATCACTAAATTGGAGGGGGAAATAACCTTCATGACTTTTCATCATCCCCGAGTGTGTGATAGAAAAAATAATATAACGATGCATGAATGCTGACTTAAAAATATATTTTTACTATTTTACTGTTATAATTAGAGAGTTAAGGTTGTGACTGTTCGAAAGCGTGGACAATTCTTTTCCTAGATATACTAATGTATGGGTTTTTTTTTTATCGGGTTTTTTTTATCACTATTAGAGCATCCACAATCGTGTGGTATTTTGCAATTTTATGTATTTTTTACTTTTTTGAGTGTTGCAGTCTTGTGGTAAATATGCATATTTTGTCATTTCCGCTACAGTAGAATGCTACATTTGAGATAAAATATAACAATATGTATATTGTAGTAGATGAAACATGATGTTTCATCCAAAATATTGTATAATATTTTTAATCCATCGGAGAATGAAATTGTGTATTTTAAAAAAAATCCCGATTTCTTTCTTTTTTTAAACTGAAATGTTAGCCAGTAATTAGTTAGTTAATTAGTTTAGTTAGATATTTAATTAGATATCTTAGTTAAATAATTAAGTTTAGTTAGTTAATTAATTCATTATACCTTAATTAAGTGGGACATTTGGTGAGATGTTTCGTCCCACTGGATTTTTGTCTAACATTGTTCCCACCATTTTTATTTTTTTAAAAAAATTATAAAATATATCATATCTTATGAGAGTCTACTCCCTCTCTTCTTTCTCTATTTTAAAATAGAGAAAGGAGAATAAAAATAAGAAATCCTATTTAACTAATTTGTACACTATGCATGACTTTTATTATATATACATTAAAAAAAACCTAATCCTTCAAACAAAGTCTCTTCTCCTCTCGCTTTCCCAACCTCACAAAATCTCTCGGCTCCCCCCCCCCCCCCCCCCCCCCCCCCCCCCCCCCCCCAACAGCTTAGTAATATTCAATGGTATAACATTATAATTTGGCAATGATTCTCTAATCTATCTACTTATACGAGGATGATAATGAAGATTTCAGTAATTACAGAATGAATGATATTCATAAGTTTATTCCAATTCTCTTACATTTTTTTTGAGTTCTATATAAATTTATGAGTATCTCAAAACTATTTTAGGCTGTGCAATTTATACAGAGTAACACTAGTTATAAAATATACTATTCCGATCAAAAAATTATAAAAAATTTTTTTAAAAAAATCCGTCCGTTCAATTTGTCCTCTTCTTTGCTATTTTTTTAGCATTTCATGATACAACGAAACCACGAAATACTATTTTTATTTACCCATTTTATCATTTTTTAGCTTGCAGGACTGTGGATGCTCTTATTCATTGTTCTATTAGTACTACTAGAAAATGCATAATTTGCACATGCTTCTGATCTAGTTCATATTTACTAAACAAAGACTAGCTCTGTGTATAATTTATTTTCCCTAGCACTAGTCAAGATTAGCTGCATTCCAACTCGTATATGTCGCTTGTTCTGCCCAGATTATTCATATAATTGCTCCATCTAACTACACATTGTACTGGGGTTAACAATTAAGATGCCTCTACTTGTATTGCAGTTGGACAAAAGAGAAGGCTAACCACAAACATTTATTAAGGCTGCAAATTTGATTAGAATAATTAAAGTTGGGGTTGTAAGTTGTGATATCAGATAATATATGCTCTTCATTTTGTCAACAAAAACCCTTGTAGCTAAGCTAGGGCCTTTGGGCAGTACACCCTACCTTCTTGATTTGAGCCAGAATTATTATTAATAAAAGTGAAACTTGTGGGCAACATTGTTTGACGTGATCAAGAACCATTATAAACATTAGAAATAATTTTGGTGGTTTTGAAAAGAAAGCATGGAATTAATTCTACGGCTATTCTGATGGTGATTTGCAACCATCTATTTGAAACAAAAAAATGAGATGTTACTGCAGTTTTCCTACACTCGGAAACAAATAAGGTTTTCTCAGACGACTCAATATTCAATCCCAATCACGAGCTTTCTTGTTCCCACAAATTTACTGGTCATGTAGAATGTGCAACGCACATGAGTGTTTTTTATTAAGCTGAAGTATACATGATTTTTTATTAATTAAAATGTGTGCTTCAAATTTAATATGGTGATATAGATGGCTAATATTAAGTGAACGTAATATTAAGTGGAGGGTTTGGGTGTCTCCATTGTTCCACCTCAATTTCAGAGGCTTGGGACATGGGAAGGGGGGTTAGCTTTTTTTTAAAAAAAGGATAGACAATCCAGGGATTTATCAATAGCTGCTGAAATTTGGGGCTTGTGGCTAGTCCGAAATAACTTCTGTTTTCGTAATTGCAACTATAGATTCCCTGTTTTAATGCATCAAATTTACGGTTTCATTTATGCATGGGCAGGTAATGCGGCCAACAGGAAGAAGCTGCGGATGTAGAGATAGTATCGTCGACGAGAAAGTTTATTATGTACTTCAAGTTCATGTATTTTGCTTCTTCTTTTGATGGTCGATGCATTATACTGATGAGATGCTAGACTTCTTTAGTTTCGTTATCGCTTTTGGTTTAATATGTTGTAATGCTGGTTTCGTTAATTATCATTAATGAAACGATGACGGTGTCATCTTTATTCTCAAAAAAAATATTAAGTGAACGTACTAAAAAATGTATGGTTGTGATTTTATTTAGTGGTGTTGATTGTTAGAACACGAGTTTCGTAAAACAGAAAATGCTAACAATAATTGTGAAGAGTTACAATTACAGGAAATACAAGAACGAACCATACAATACAATACAGAGTCGAGATTTGAATATCTCTGTCCTTAAAGCAAATTTCACCCCGTAGTGTGACGGTGGTTGACGAATTGCCTCCTAGGATACAACTGTATTACCTTTCCCTGAAGAGCAGCACCCTAACTCAGAGATCTGAGCGAACCGGAGCTGTGTTGTATTCTCAGAATTGACTCAGAGGAAGAAGAAGAAGAAGATTCGGAGTTGTTTTTTTAGAACTGTTTTTTGCTAGCAGACAAAAAATATAGGCCAGAGCCAAGCCGGGGCCGGGGCCGGGCGCGTGCACGCGCGCGTGTGTGTTTGTTATTTTGGCTAGATCCTCTCCCCACTACACGTTAGTGGTAACCCTAGGGCTACGCCCTTTAGTCCATTTCTTTAGCTTATATACTAGAGAAAATTATTCCCATCTTCCGATGTGGGATTATTCATTCCAACTGTCCAAGTTAGTATATTGCGAGTACCCAACTTTGGATCTACATTTCTCATTCATACGGAATCTGTTTTTGGTAAGTGAGTACATTATGGAATAGTACTCGACGAGAGGAACATGATCCAATCAAATTCTGGCTCCGCCGGTGGCCGGAGCCCACTGGAATCCGGCCCGGAAAATCTGCAAAAACTTTTTCCAACAATCCCCACATGAATGGAAATGACCAGACCATGTAATCCAAACACGACAGAAAGACACATAACAGAAAAAGACTCTAATAATACAATTGGAAAATCACTGCATCAGGAATGATAGTAATTTTTCAACTTTGAACCATCCTTAGTGAGTAGCCATCGGATTCAGTTGACCAGGTAGTGAACATGATGTCTTGAACTACCCGGACTTTGATGTGAACCTAGATAATAACTATCACACGGTTTCATCTCCTCACAGAACTAGGTTCTCTTGTTGTGTTCATTTTGGCCTTGAACAACCCTGGTTAATCGTCAGTGAACTTGGAGAATGTAGCCTATCTTCATTCTCCTAAAAACGACCCCATTTCACACTCACAAGGTGATTGCCCATAAAGAATATCCTGCCATACCCCACTTTTATTTCAAAAATATGGGAATCATTAAAAGCCAAGTTTATCCTAACTCTTTGCAAGTAGCACTGTTTTATCATCCTAAAAGTGGGTATGAGATTTTAATCTCTCAGTGCTTCTGTTGATTCAACAAGATTTAGTTGTCCCCTTGAACCTAGATCTTGGGATCTCCAAATCCTAGGTAGGGTTTCCATCAAGTATCCTCTTTCGTCATAGGTTTTAAATTCATTCCTCTTGATGATCTCACAACTTACTCTCGCGACAAATCTTTAGTAAATGGATCCACTAGTTTGTCAGCTAATTTTATATACTCTATAGAGATTATTCCATTAGAGTGCAGTTGTCTAATGGTTTTATGTCGCCTTCTGATATGATGAGACTTACCATTGTACATACAACTCAGTGCCTTTGCTATAGCCAATTGGCTGTCACAGTGTACACATATAGCAGGCACTAGTTTTTCCTACATGGGAATATCTCTAAAAAGTTTCAAAGCCACTCTGCTTCCTCTACGCTTTGTCTAAAGTAATGAACTCAGATTCCATAGTGGATCTGGCTAGTAGCGTTTGTTTAGAGGATTTTCATGATACGGCTGCACCACCAAAAGTGAAGACTTATCCACGTGTGGATTTTGAGTTCTTAGAGTCCGATATCCAGTTTGTATCACTGTAGCCTTCTAGTACTGCTGGATATGTGGTGTGATGCAGGCCATAACTCTGAGCATGTAGCAAGTAGTTCAATACTCTAGTTATTCCTTTCTAGTGACATCGTCCTGGATTACTTGTGTAGCGGCTTAGTATATTTACTGAATGTGCTAGGTCTGGTCTTATACAATTTGTTAAGTACATCAGACTACCTATTACATGTGCATATTCCAGTTGTGATATGATGTCACCTGTATTTTTGAACAAGTGAAGACTGGGATCCACAGGACTTTTGGCAGTCCCATTTGATTAATTCTTGAACCTTTCAAGTACTTTCTCAGCGTAATAAGCTTGAGACAAAGTAATTCCCTCAGATGTCCTGAAAATTTTGATTCCTAGTATGACGTCTGCAACTCTCAAATCTTTCATATTAAACTTGCCACTAAGCATGCTCTTAGTTTGTTTGATAATGTCATTATTGCTCCCAATAATGAGCATGTCATCTACATACAGACACACCAGAATGTATCTATTTAGAGTATCTTTGATGTAGATACACTTATCACATTCATTTATTTTGAAACCATTTGACATCATAACATTGTCAAATTTTGCATGCCACTGCTTTGGAGCTTGTTTCAGTCCCTACAGAAATTTTACAAGCCTGCACACCTTGTTTTTCTGTCCAGCAACTACGTAACCCTCAGGTTGTTTCATTTATATTTTTTCTTCTAAATCCCCATTTAGAAATACAGTTTTAACATCCATTTGATGTATTTTCAGGTTACGTAGAGGTGCAATAGCTATTAATATTCTTATAGAAGTTATTCTTGTAACTGGAAAATATGTATCAAAGAAGTCTTGGCCTTCCTTTTGCCTGAATCCTTGTACCACAAGTCTCGCCTTATATTTCTCTATTGAACCATTTGGTTTCAATTTTTATTTGAAAATCCATTTGCATCCTAGAGCTTTACATCTAGAAGGCAAATCGACCAACTTTCATGTATGATTTTGCATAATGGAGTCTGTTTTACTTCTGATTGTTTCCTTCCACATAGGAGCATTAGGCGTAGACATGGCTTTCTTGAATGTTCTGGGCTCATTCTCTAACAGAAAGACTGTTACAAAGTCAGGACCAAATGACTTTGATGTTCTAGCCCATTCACTACGTCTAGGCTCATCATTATCGTGTTCTGGTTCATCAACCAAAGTGTTTGCATTTCCTTGTTCACATGTATGTTTGGTATACGTAGTATCCTTGCACGGAAATACGTGTTCAAAGAAGGAAGCATTCCTTGATTCCATTATTGTATTCACATGGATATCTGGTATATCTGATTTATATACCAAGAACCGATATGTACTACTGTTGTGTGCATAGCCTTTGAATATGCAATCAATTGCTTAGGTCCTATGGTGACCTGTTTTGGATTAGGTAGTGCCACTTTTGCTAGACACCCCCACACTTTGAGGTATTTATACGACAGTACGTTACCTTCCACAGTTCATATGGTGTCTTACCAGTTTTCTTGTAAGGTATTTTATTAAGAATGTAGTTGGCAGTCAGCAACGCTTTCCTCCACATGTTTTGGGGTAAGCCAAAATTCAACAACAAGGCATTCATCATCTTCTTTATAGTTCGGTTCTTGCGCTCAACATAACCGTTTGATTCAAGTGAGTAAGGAGCAATTGTCTGATGAATTATTCCATGTTCAGAGCAGAACATGGAATAAATTGTGCATCATATTCTCCTCCTCTATCACTCCTAATGATTTTAATCGTTTTGCCAAGTTGATTCTCAACCTCAAGTTTATATTCTTTGAATTTATCCAAAGCCTCATTTTTACTATGTAACAAGTATACATAACAGAATTTCGTGCAATCGTTTATGAATGTCACAAAGTACTTTTGCCACCTTTGGTCTGCACGTACTCTAAATCACAAAGATTCGTGTGAATTAGACCTAAAGTTTCTGTGTTTCTTTCTACAGAACGTGATGGAGTTTTAGAGAGTTTGGCCTCCGTGCAAACTTCACATTTTTTGCAGTTGTCTACCTTAAATTTTGGTAGCAAATTCATGTTAATTAATCTATGCATAGAATTGAAATTAATATGGCCTAGTCTTTCATGTCAAACAGAAGAAGACTCAACAACATAAGTAATAGGAGTAATTTCATTAACTTTGGGAACAACAGGAACAATAGTTTCAGGGATGACTGTCATCATTAAACTTGAATAGTTCATCCTTTACATATCCTTTACCCAAGTACACCCCATTCTTAGGCAATACAAAATTATCAGAAGCAAGAACAACCTTAAATCCATTCTTACTTAGCAAAGATCCTAATACCAAGTTCTTTCTAATATCTGCAACATGCAGCACATTTATGAGTGTTAGTTCCTTGCCTGAAGTCATTTTCAGCACTATCTTTCCCGTTCCTCCAATTTTGGAGGTGGAAGAATTACCCATGAACAGCTGTTCATCCTTGTTGCACTTCTGGTATGAAATAAATATCTCCTTGTCTTAGCAGATGTGCTTGGTGGTCCTAGTGTCGTACCACCACTCTCGAGGATTGCTCCCCACCAGATTCACCTCTGATACAACAGCACAAAGGTCCAGGTCAGAGAGACCGGTGGACAAGTTCTCAGCTATGTGTGCATGGGATCCTTTTGCCTGTCCAGTTCCAGCACGGTTGTTGTCCTTGCTGCGGCATTCAAAAATTCTGTAGCCCAGCTTACCACACTTGTGGCATTTTCTAGCAAACCTCTTTGCTGCTGGTTTTTTGTTCGAGGCCTGTGACAAGAACTTTCTCCTTTTACCTTTCTGTTCATGCTCCACCATGTTTGCCTTTTCTATGGACTGATTTCCATAGGACCTGTCAGCCTTGCGATTCTCCACTTCGATACGCAACCTGGCAATGAGGTCTTCAAGAGACATCTCCTTTCACTTGTGCATGAGATAGTTCTTAAAGTCTTTCCATCCAGGTAGAAGTTTCTCGATGAACGCTGTAACCTGGAATGGTTCACACAGCGTCATGTTCACTGCAGCGATTTCATGCATTATCATCTACAGTTCTTGGATTTGACTCACAACTGTCTTGGAGTCAACCATTTTGTAGTCCAGAAATTTGCCAACTACAAACTTTTTGGACCCGGCATCTTCTATTTTGTACTTATTCTCCAAAGACCCCCACATGAGTTTGGACGTCTTGAAGACACAGTAGACGTTGTACAACGAGTCTACCAAGCTATTGAGGATGTAGTTTCTGCAGAGATAATCACCCTGAGTCCATGCATCAACTGCCGCAACGGAGTGTGCATCCATAGGTGCCAGCATAGGGACAGATTCAATGAGAAATCTGTCCAGCTTCAAGGTGGTCAGGTAGAACTGCATCTTCCCTTGCCACTTCTTGAATCTCGTTCCATTGAACTTCTCTGGTTTTTCTCCCACAGTTATGTGTGTGGGAAGAACGATCGTCTGTGCCGCAACCGATTGTGCAGTCACAGTTTGGGTCACTTGTGTTTGTTCATTGATAAGTCCACTGACATTATCGATTTATGTGTTTTCCATATTCTGAAACAGTTAAAATATAACCGTTAGTTGTTTTATTTTTTCGAAATGAGAACAGTACCTGGAAAGAATCTTCACAAAAACAGTTAGAATAGAGGGAAATTTTGCTTTAAGATTGTTAAGATTTTTGCAATAGTACATTTGATATAACTTGATTTTTTAAATGTGTGATCCATGGGATTAGGTTAAGACCAGTTGTCTACAATTTTCTCAAATTCAACTCTAGTTTTTAAATTTTCCTAACCTTTCAACTTTCTAGCTAAAACTTGAGTACCCATGTGCATGGCCGGCCCAGAGTTGGTCCGAGGCGAACTCCGAAATGGGTTCCTATATATAACTTTTTTTTTTTTAATTTGGTCTAAAATTTTTTCGTAAATTTTTTTATTACAATTCTGAAAAAAAAAAACGATATATCATATATATAGGGAAAAAAACATATATATAATATAAAACTGAAAAAATAAACAATTTTTAAAATTTAATCCTAATCTATCAAATTTCAACTTTCAAAAATACTAATCGATTCAATTAAGCTAAAATCTACCAAATTAAGCCTTAAAAACACAAATCATAAAATAAAACATTAATTCGAAACGCCAAAATTCTAACTTGAGACTCGCAAGTTGCAACTCGCAACAATCAATATATCAATCAATTTGAACCCTAGCTTCTATAGTTCTACTGTTCTACAATACTGCAAATTTACATCTCTATAAATCTACAACTACAACTCAATAAGTCTACAATCAAAAGCCATAAAAAGTCCAAATAAATAAATCCCCCGGCCCAAGAACTATTTTTTTTAAGAGTAATGCTTCATCCACTACCAATTTCACTACCATTTTGTTCACTACCTTATGTGGCATACTCCCATTTGAGAGTTCTCCCACCTATTCTATCTTCCTCTACCTATTGGAATGTGCCACCTAAAGTAGTGAACAAAATGGTAGTGAAATTGGTAGTGGATGTAGCATTACTCCTTTTTTTAAAATAAAGTCCCAAACATTTTAATTTGGAGGCCCCTAAACATATTGTAATTTAACCTCACGTACAACATACGTATATATCTATAAAGAAAGCTATCAAGTGGCTCTCCTTCAATCCCCCAAAACCAAAGGCCCAGATCTAACCTTACAAAACACATTTTCCCCCAAAAGTTTTCCCCCAAAACTCAAATTCAAATCCCCCAAAATAACTCATTTATTTATTTAATTATTCTCCATCTCTCTCTCTCTCTCTTACAAAACACATTTTCCCCCAAAAGTTTTCCCCCAAAACTCAAATTCAAATCCCCCAAAATAACTCATTTATTTATTTAATTATTCTCCATCTCTCTCTCTCTCTCTCTCTCTCTCTCTCTCTCTCTCTCTCTCTCTCTCTCTCTCTCTCTCTCTCTATATATATATATATATACACACACACACACACACTAGTATTTTTCACGTGCGATGCACGTTGTGATAAGAACCGGAGGTTTTTCGCATGCGATGCTAAGAAATAGTTTTGGAGTTAGACGTGCGTTGCATGTAATTGAGAAAAATATTTTGAAGAAAAGCTACAATTTGTATGTGCAATGCAAGTGTTTATAAGTAGAATTTGAGTTGTACGTGCAATATGTGTATGTTTAGTGTTAAAAAAATATTATAAAATTATTTTGCACGTGCATTGCACATATTAAATAGGTGGAAATTTTTTTATTTGTTTGTTTTTGTTGTAACTAATGGGAGAGTTGGAGTTGCACGTGCAACGCACGGGTTTGTATGTTGACAAATGACAACTCCAACTCTCCCATTATAATATTATATATTGATATGGCTAAAAATAGGATTAAATCGGGACCGTTCATATCGGACACGAATCTTAAAGCTCGGGGGTAAAACGGTAATTTCACATGCAAATGGGTCCGAAGCGGGTACTGGGTCTCCTTCTCACATATCCAATAACCCGTGAACGGATCCACCTCAACTGGGTACGGGTCCCAACCCGAAACACACCAAGTCCAGAAAAGATAGAATTAGGGTTTCTGATTAATCCTAATCAACGGCTCTGATTCACATCTATCTTTTCACCGGGAATTAAGGGATTACATTCCTAATCTGATTACGAGGATTTTATGCCTTATCAGATCACAGGAATCACATTCCTTATCTGATCCCAACGGCGACTATAAATACCCCTCACCCATCTCCATTAAGAGGTAATCAATCTTTTTCTAGTTAAACGCTCTTTCATAATCATTTCTGGTTACTGACTTGAGCGTCGGAGGGTGCGTCGCCGGGATCAACCCCGGTGTCTCTCACTTCCTTGCAGGTGAACGGCGGGAGTCAACGGTCAAGCTCCGGCAGAACAGGTTAGGTGTTTGCTATTCAGGTTTTACACGAACTCACAAATTCTATCTGTTTGCCCCCACACCGAAATTAGCGGCAACAGATTGGCGCCGTCTGTGGGAAAACCATACGAATAGCCTTCTCCTCTTCCCGTCGACTAGCTCTTCTCCAGCCATGCCTCCCAGAAAAGTCAGATCTAGAGGGTCCAACCGTGGGCCCAACCCCGCTGATCAGCAAGAGGTAGTCCCCGTCCAACCCGCTCCGCAGCAGGGACAACCCCCGCTTCAAGTGGAGGACCCTCTTCAACAAGATCAGCCTCCTCTTCAGAATCGGCAACCCCCCAAGGGTCCTACCGGTCCACAGAACGCCGGTGCGGGGGGCTCCCGCATGAAGCAACCTCTTCACCAAGAGAACGTCTCCATCCACAACGCCTCCACAGACTCTATGGCCTCCCATCATCCCCGAGCCTCTGGTCGCCACAATGCGGCTCCCAATCGCCAGAAAGAGGACGACCTCCGCCACCATCTGGATGAAAAGCGGGCCCGAAAGGGAACCTCCCGCCAACACCATCCGGGCGAGCGGTCTCCTCGCCACCGGTACTACAGGTCCCCCGTCCGCAGAGGGAGGAAAGAGTCCCCCGAGCATCACCGAAGAAGGCACTCCCCCGCAGGTCGGCAACAGCCTAGGAGCAATGAAGCACCCATCACCCGTGCCGAGTTCCAACAGTTCCAAGCGACCATCCTTCAAGCCATCAATCTTCGTCCCAACAACAATGCACCCAAGGACCCTTCTCCCCCTCCGGTCCGAAGCCCTCGCCAACGGTCCCTATCTCCTGCCCCTGCTCCTAGCAACTCCCGGCATACTCGAAGTTCTCGTCGCTCCCGAAGTTACCGTCGCCATAGCCCTCTCACTCCCTCATACGAAGACGAGTCTAGGGGCTCGGCAGATTACTGTCGGAGAGATGACGCCATGTACCGTCGTCTTCATGAAGTAGAGAGGCGCCTGGGTCAGATAAACCGAGAAGAAGAGCTCAGGGGGAGAACTCTTCGTCCTAGCAGACCTCCTTTCTCCCGAACCATAGTGGATGCACCTGTGCCGTTCGGGTTCAAACCTCCCCAGTTCGAGATTTACACCGGAGAAACTGACCCCGTTGATCACATAGAGAGTTTTAAGACTCTGATGCTCCTCCATCAAGCTTCCGACGCCCTCCTCTGCAAGACCTTCCCCGCAACGCTGAAGGGCCCAGCTCGAGAATGGTACTCCCGCCTCGCACCGTCTTCCATATTCTCCTTCGAGCAGTTCGAAACACTCTTCATCACCCACTTCGTGAGCAACAGACGCATGGAGAAGACCAGCATCTCACTCCTCCAACTCAGATAGGAGAAAGGTGAGAAATTAAGAGACTATGTGAAGAGGTTCACTGCGGAGGTTAGGTCCATGGCCTCCCTCGACCAATCCGTCGCAACAGCCGCCTTCCAATCCAACGTCTTCAATTCCAGCCTCCGCTCCTCGCTTGCTAAGAAGCCTCCACAGAACTTTGCCGACCTCCTTCTCAGGTGTGACAAGTACATTCGTGCCGAAGAGGCCGCCTACCCTCCAAGCTCCGGAGGGTCTACCTCAGGGACGAAACGAAAGCTGACCGAAGAAGAAGAGGCTAAGAAGCTTCAGAAGGACGGCAATGGCCAGCGCCGCCCGACTCCTCGGTTTGAGAAGTTCACCCCCCTCGTTGCTAATATATCAGAAGTCCTTATGGAGGTGAACAGGGAAGGACTACTTCGCGCTCCCCCTAGAATGAATACCCCTGGCAAGAAGAGGGACAAAGATAAGTGGTGCCGCTTTCACAGGGACCACGGCCACGACACGGATAATTGTCGGGCTCTCAAGGAAGAGATCGAAGAACTCATACAGCGGGGGCACCTGATCAAGTTCGTCCGAAAAGAGGGGTCCGAGCTCCTCCCCTGATCGTCACCTCTTCCGAACGAACAGAAAGGCCCGCCGAGCTTCAAGACTCAGCTCCTCCCAAGAGGTCTTCACCTTATTGTAGAAGTAGGATTCTGATTTTCAATAAGGCCGATGCTTGTAACCCGGCCAACAGCATGTAATAATGGCTCGCCCTATTGGAGCAGCCACTTAGTTTATTTCAATAAAACTTTACATATTTTCATTGAAAATTATTGCTCTTGCTTCTCTATCTCTCCGGGTCACGACTCTCTTAAATGGTGGGTTCGGAGTCCAGCTTTTTCTACATGGCTGCTCCCACAACTTGCTAAGCACTTCACAACGGGTTCGGAGTCCAACACTTGGCTCGATTCTACTTTGCAAGTTCGCTCCTAAGCGAGCTAGAAGTAGCTCGCCATTCGTAATTGCTCCCACAACCCTTAACCTCACGATGGTTCGGAGTCCAGCACTCGGCTCGACTCTTCTTCCTCGGCTCGTCCATAGACGAGCCAGAAGTAGATCGCCGTTCGAAATTGCTCCTGCAGCCGTTGAATGGATCGGAGTCCAACACTTGGCTCGATTCTACTTCGCAAGTTCGCTCCTAAGCGGACTAGAAGTAGCTCGCCATTCGAAACTGCTCCTGCATCCCTTAAACTAACCACACGATGGTTCGGAGTCCAGCACTCGGCTCGACACTTCTTCCTCGGCTCGTCTACAGGCGAGCCGGAAGTAGATCGCCGTTCGAAATTGCTCCTGCAGCCATTGAATGGATCGGAGTCCAACACTTGGCTCGATTCTACTTCGCAAGTTCGCTCCTAAGCGGACTAGAAGTAGCTCGCCATTCGAAACTGCTCTTGCATCCCTTGAACTAACCTCACAATGGTTCGGAGTCCAGCACTCGGCTCGACTCTTCTTCCTCGGCTCGTCCTCAGACGAGCCAGGAGTAGATCGCCGTTCGAAATTGCTCCTGCAGCCGTTGAATGGATCGGAGTCCAACACTTGGCTCGATTCTACTTCGCAAGTTCGCTCCTAAGCGGACTAGAAGTAGCTCGCCATTCGAAACTGCTCCTGCATCCCTCAAACTAACCTCACGATGGTCGGGGTCCTATGGCTCGACTTTACTTCACCGGCTCGTCTTTAAACGGGCCGGAGGAAGATGGCCATTCCCAACTGCCCCCATGACCATCCGAGCCGAGCTACCCATCTACCGAGAAGCAAAGTGGTGGAAAATGTGCCCCAAAATCCATGCTCGGATCTGCCGAACAAGATGCATCTACCGAGCAGCAAAACAGATGAAGAGCAAGAAGAAAAAGAGGCTAACGGGTCAGGGTCGGATCCAATACCCTCGGTCCGACCCATACCCTTCGTAGCTCCTTCATTCTTCTCCTTCTTCAGTCTTCCCGCCAAAAGTACCCAACACTTCTGCTCTTCTTCACTGTGCGAAAGAACGAGGCAGGGGAGAGAACCCGAATGCCTCTCCTCCCCTTCCTCTTTCTTCTCAAGGCCAAGCTCTTCACTCCGCTCGCCTCCAAAGCGGAGCTCTTCCCAACGAGTTCGGAGCTAAAAACTCTCCTAGAGTTGCTCCTCAAACTCCTCTTCCAGATGGCTCTTCCACAAGTCGAGCTCTTCACTCCGCTTGCCTCCAAAGCGGAGCTCTTCCCAACGAGTTCGGAGCTAAAAACTCTCCTAGAGTTGCTCCTCAAACTCCTCTTCCAGTCAGCTCTTCTACAAGTCGAGCTTCCTGCTCTGCTCGCCTCCAAAGCGGAGCTCTTCTCAAACGAGTTCGGAGCTAAAACTCTCTCCTAGAGTTGCTCCTCAAACTTCTCTTCCAGTCGGCTCTTCTACAAGTCGAGCTCTTCACTCCGCTCGCCTCCAAAGCGGAGCTCTTCCCAACGAGTTCGAAGCTAAAAACTCTCCTAGAGTTGCTCCTCAAACTCCTCTTCCAGATGGCTCTTCTACAAGTCGAGCTCTTCACTCCGCTTGCCTCCAAAGTGGAGCTCTTCCCAACGAGTTCGGAGCTAAAAACTCTCCTAGAGTTGCTCCTCAAACTCCTCTTCCAGTCAGCTCTTCTGAAGTCAAGCTCCCCGCTCTGCTCGCCTCCAAAGCGGAGCTCTTCTCAAACGAGTTCGGAGCTAAAACTCTCGCCTAGAGTTGCTCCTCAAACTCCTCTTCCAGATGGCTCTTCCACAAGTCAAGCTCTTCACTCCGCTCACTTCCAAAGCGGAGCTCTTCTCCACAGGTTCGGAGCACAACGTTCTCCTGGAGTTCCTCCTCAAACTTGTCTCTCAAATAGCTCTTCTCGACGAGATCGGAGCTAAAACTCTCTTAGAATTGCTCCTTGCGCTCACTTCAAAGAATGGGTCTTCCCATGGCTCTTATGAGGATCTTCCTAGCACCTCTTCTCCACCCCTAGGAGTGGAGCTCCTCTTCAAAAATCTCCAAAAACCAAGCAGAGCATCACCTCTTCCATATGCCGACTCATCCCCTTCATCAACTCACCGAGCTTCTCCTCACGCTCGAGCCGTCCGAACAGCCGAGCTACCGAACAGCTCAGCCGAACGGCCGAGCCACTGAGCACAGAGGGGCAGAATCTTCAAGGAACACTTCCTTCAAAACAGACAATTCAGCACCTCGGCCAAACAGCCCTGATGCGCCGAGCCGAGGTACCGGGGTACCGACCCTCGTATATGGCAAAAAATCGTCCCGAGGCGATCTCACCGTTAGATCATCTCCAAATTCGCACTCAAGCGTGATGGACGGATCAGATCGCGCCACGTCTCCACAAAACGACAAGATAACGTTTTCTCGAAACTCGTGCCTCTTGTCTCGTGATTCGCGCCACGATCGTGATCAACCGTCCAGATTGAACCGTGCAGCTCGGATCTGCCAATCTACCCAACTGCAGAGCGGCGAAAAATGTACCTCGAAATCCGGGCTCGGATTCGCCGAACAAAGCAAGCAGATGAAGAGGAAGAAAGAAAAAGAGGCTAACGGTCGGGGTCGGATCCGATACCCACGGTCCGACCCATACCCTTTTTAGCTCCTTCATTCTTCTCCTTCTTCCCCAACACTTATCCTCTTCTCCACCGAGCGGAAGAACAAGGCAGAGGAGAGAACCCAGTTGCCTCTCCTCCTCTTCCTCTTCTCCTCTTCTCCACTGAGCGAAAGAACAAGGCAGGGGAGAGAACCCAGTTGCCTCTCCTCCCCTTCCTCTTCTCCTCTCCTCCACCGAGTGGAAGAACAAGGCAGAGGAGAGAACCCAAATGCCTCTCCTCCCCTTCCTCTTCTCCTCTTCTCCGAGCTACTACGGGCAGAGGGTGAACAGCCCTGACGCGCCGAGCCGAGGTACCGGGGTACCGACCCTCGTATATGGCAAAAAATCGCTCCGAGGCGAAGTTACCGTCGGATCTCTCCAAAATTCACGTCAGAATTCGATGGGCGGTTCAGATCTCGCCACGCCCACAAAACGACAAGATAACGTTTTCTCGTGATCTGAACCCCATCCTCGTGATGCGCGCCATGATGAACGGCCCAGATCCTGTCGCGTGTACCTTCCGAATTGCCTTTCATCGGCCTGCTCGACCGAGCTACCGAACAGCTTAGTCGAGCAGCCGAGCTACTGGGCACAGAAGGATGGAACCTTCAAGAAACGCTTCCTCCAAAATAGCCAACTCAGCACCTCGGCCACCAGCCCTGATGCGCCGAGCCGAGGCACCGGGGTACCGACCCTCGTATATGGCGAAAAAACTCGCTGACCCATGTCAGCCGTTGGATCTTGTAAAAAAGCGCGCTCGTCATGATGGACGGATCAGATCGCGCCACGTCACCACAAAACGACAAGATAACGTTTTCTCGAAACTCGTGCCTCTTGTCTCGTGATTCGCGCCACGATCGTGATCAACCGTCAAGATTGAGTCGCGTAGCTTGGATCTGCCAATCTACCAAACTGCGGAGCGGCAAAAAATGTACCTCAAAATCCGTGCTCGGATCCGCCGAACAAAGCAGGCAGATGAAGAGGAAGAAAGAAAAAGAGGCTAACGGTCGGGGTCGGATCCGATACCCACGGTCCGACCCATACCCTTCTTAGCTCCTTCATTCTTCTCCTTCTTCCCCAACACTTCTCTTCTCCACTGTGCGGAAGAACAAGGCAGAGGAGAGAACCCAATTGCCTCTCCTCCCCTTCCTCTCCTCCTCTTCTCCACTGTGCGGAAGAACAAGGCAGAGGAGAGAACCCAATTGCCTCTCCTCCCCTTCCTCTTCTCCTCTTCTCAACTGTGCGGAAGAACAAGGCAGAGGAGAGAACCCAATTGCCTCTCCTCCCCTTCCTCTTCTCCTCTTCTCCACTGTGCGGAAGAACAAGGCAGAGGAGAGAACCCAATTGCCTCTCCTCCCCTTCCTCTTCTCCTCTTCTCAACTGTGCGGAAGAACAAGGCAGAGGAGAGAACCCAATTGCCTCTCCTCCCCTTCCTCTTCTCCTCTTCTCAACTGTGCGGAAGAACAAGGCAGAGGAGAGAACCCAATTGCCTCTCCTCCCCTTCCTCTTCTCCTCTTCTCCGCTGTGCGGAAGAACAAGGCAGAGGAGAGAACCCAAATGCCTCTCCTCCCCTTCCTTTTTCTTCTCAGAAGAACTACCGACCTACCGAACAGCAAAGTGGGAAAAAATTCTCCTCAAAATCCGTGCTCGGATCTACCGAACCAGATTCATTTGCCGAGCAAACCAGATGCTCCCGGAGAGGATCCGAGGTGCCGATCCGAGGTGCCGGGGTACCGACCCTCGTATATGGAGAAAAATTCGACTGATCTCATCTCACCGTCGGATCGTCTCAAAATTTGCGCTAAAACATGATGAACGGCTCAGATCTCGCCACGTCACCACAAAACGACAAGATAACGTTTTCTCGAAACTCGTGCCTCTTGTCTCGTGATTCGCGCCACGATCGTGATCAACCGTCCAGATTGAGCCACGTAGCTCGGATCTCAAATCCGAGCTACCGAACTACCGAACCGCAAAGTGGCAAAAAATCTCCTCAAAATCCGTGCTCGGATTGGCCGAGCAAGAAGCAGATCCGAGGAGCTCAGGAGAAAAAAAAAAAAAAATTCAAAGAAGGGTCGGGTCGGACCCATTAGGGTCCCAACCCGAACCAACCCTTCTTCTTCTCTCCCAATCTCCCGCCAAAACAAAAAACAAGAACAAACCCAAGAACTGACCCCCTTCTTCAACCTCGGCTCTCCAATACATCGCCTAAGCTTGAGCTCGAGTGGCCTCATCTTCGACCTAAGCTCCAGCTCGTCCAGCCTGACCTCCGGTGGCCTCTCCTCACCTAAACTCGAGCTCCCCAAGCTCATCGTCTTCAACTGCCGAGCTCACCACTCCACTCCGAGCTCCACTGCCGAGCCCCATGCCGAACCGATCTCCTCTATCCGCCAAAGCCAACAAGCGAAGCCTCACCATGGCCTGTCTCCAAACTCTGCCATGGCCGACCACCTCCGCTCCGAGCTCCGCGATGCCGAAGCTCTCCAATACGCCGACCTCGTCATCCACAGTGAGCTCCTCCGTCAACCCCAAACACCTCCGAGCTCCATGACACTGCAGACCTCCTCTATCGAGTTCGAGCTATCCTCCGAAGCTCCGAACTCCACTTTGTCACGAGCTCAACCCATCACCAAGCTCTCCACCTTCGTCGCCGAGCTCGCAACAATCGTCGAAGCTCCACCTCTTTCTCGTCACATTGAGATTGGTCGTCCGCCTCCCATCTCCGTCATCAACACGCCGGAGCTACCCCACTGTCGAGCTCGCCAAATCATCGCGAGCTCACCCTCACAGCAACTGAAGCGTCGAGCTCTTCAAAACGCCGACCCACTTTGCCGAAGCTCTTGCCTTGCCGAGCTCCATTCGTGCCGAGCTTCGCTGCCAAGCTCACCTCCGAGCTCCGACGGTGCCGAACTCAACGTCTCCTTCGCGAGCTCACTGTCGACCTCCACGTCGCGAGCCCCGACTCCTTCGTCGAATACCTCCGAGCTCCTCTCTCCACTACGACGATCTCCGATCTCGAGCACCCAGACACGAAGAAGAAGAGTCGGAGCTGAAGGTCGAAGAAGGAGAAACGAAGAAGGAGAGAAGAAGCAGCGAAGAAAGAAAGAAAGAAAGAAAGAAAAAGAAAAGAAAAAAAAAGCCACGTGGCATGCCACGTGGCGGCATCTGGCATGGTCGGCTGATCCGAGGTGCCGCGCCGAAGTGCCGAGCCGAGGCACCGGGGTACCGATGCTGTAAATTAAGAAAAAAAGGGACCGACCAACACGATCCGTCCGATCGTCTCAAAATTCGTGTCACGACACGATCGACGCTCAGAAACGCGCCACGTGTCCCGATCGTGATCTGCCTCACGATGCGCGCAGATCTGATCATGATGGACGGCCAGAAACACGCCACGTGTCCAGATCGCGATCTGCCTCACGATGCGCGCAGATCTGATCATGATGGACGGCCAGAAACGCGCCACGTGTCCAATCGTGATCTGCCTCACGATGCGTGCTCATCTGGTCATGATGGACGGCCAGAAATTTGCCACGTGTCCAGGTAATATTTAAATTATTTATTTATTTATTTAATTGTTTTTTTTATTTAAAAAATCCGAAAAAAATATTTAAAAATCGAAAAAAATTAATTAATTATTCTAAAAATAATTATTAATTCTGAAAAAATTATTTTTAAATTCTTAAAAAATAATTATTAAATTAGAATAATTAATTAATATTTTTGATAATTAATTATTTAATTCGGAAAATGAATAAAAAATTCAAAAAAATGAGAAAAAATTCAGAAAAATCTGGAAAAATCACCAAAAATCCAGAAAATTCTGAGAATATTTTTGGGCATTTTACAAGCCCATAATAACACTGTTACACCCCGAGCAAGATTCCAAACTCCCTTAAGAACACCGATAAAATCCCGTACGCCATTAAAACAGTAAAACTACTCCTCAAAGGCTGATCAAACTCAGTCTTCGGGAGTGGGGGGCTCGTGATATGGCTAAAAATAGGATTAAATCGGGACCGTTCATATCGGACACGATCTTAAAGCTCGGGGGTAAAACGGTAATTTCACATGCAAATGGGTCCGAAGCGGGTACTGGGTCTCCTTCTCACAGATCCAATAACCCGTGAACGGATCCACCTCAACTGGGTACGGGTCCCAACCCGAAACACACCAAGTCCAGAAAAGATAGAATTAGGGTTTCTGATTAATCCTAATCAACGGCTCTGATTCACATCTATCTTTTCACCGGGAATTAAGGGATTACATTCCTAATCTGATTACGAGGATTTTATGCCTTATCAGATCACAGGAATCACATTCCTTATCTGATCCCAACGGCGACTATAAATACCCCTCACCCATCTCCATTAAGAGGTAATCAATCTTTTTCTAGTTAAACGCTCTTTCATAATCATTTCTGGTTACTGACTTGAGCGTCGGAGGGTGCGTCGCCGGAATCAACCCCGGTGTCTCGCACTTCCTTGCAGGTGAACGGCGGGAGTCAACGGTCAAGCTCCGGCGGAACAGGTTAGGTGTTTGCTATTCAGGTTTTCCACGAACTCATAAATTCATCTGTTTGCCCCCACACCGAAATTAGCGGCAACATATATATATATATATATATATATATATATATATATATATATATATATATATGGAAACATGGACTTTTATATCCCAATTTATAATTATTTTTCACCATATACTAATGGAAATATGGACTTTTATTTATAATTAATTATTGTCATACTATTCAAACTTCAGCTACATAATTGTTGATTTACTGTTTACAAGACTTTTCTATGTTGTATCGTTCTGAAGACGTATCGTAGGTACGTGGCCACGGAAAAATCTTGTGTGTGTGTGTGTGTGTGTGTGTGTGTGTGTGTGTGTGTGTGTGTGTATATATATATATATATATATATATATATATATATATATATAATAAAACACAAAGAAAGCTATTAAGTAGCTCTCCTTCAATCCCCTAAAAAATTAAAGGCCCAGATCTAAACTCAATATTTTTCCCCCAAAACTCAAATTCAAATTCCCCACCCAAAACAACTCCTATATTTATTTAATTTTTTTTTTTTCTCTCTCTCCCTCCATCTTCTATTCAAAAATTAAGAAAATAAAAAAAAAATTAAAATTTTTAAAAAAACTCCTTTATTTATTTAAAATTTTCTCTCTCTCTCTCTCTCCCTCCCTCTCTCTTCTATTCAAAAAATTAAGAAAATAAAATTTTTTTAAAATTTTAAAAAAATAAAAAACTAAAAAACTACAAAAATTAAAATTTTAAAAAATTTAAAAACTTCAAAAAAAATTCAAAAAAAAAAATTCAAAAAGTCATATAATATGTTTTTTGCTGGACCCCCAAAAGTATCTCATATAATATGTTTGCTACTTCAATTAATTTGCTGGACCTCCAAAACTATTTTATATGATCAAATAAGGTGCATTGTTCCAAAGACGTGCTGTAGGCACGTGTCAATGGGCAAACCTAGTATATATATAACAAATAAAAGTTATACCTCTATCAAAACTAATTCAAACTAAAACATCATTTAACACCTAAGCTGCTTATATAACTAACAACCTTATTCATAGGAGGAAACAAAACGAAAAAAATTAATTTAAAACTTAAGTAACTTAATCTACAAAAGAAGACAACATGCAATTATGATTTAAATAAAACATTAACTACAATCAAATGCTTCGCTCAAATATATCTCTCAACCTTTTGTAATTTTCAGTCCTAAACATCTCTAACCTTATAATGAGAGAGTTTGGGTTTTCATTTGTAGACAACTTAACCTGTGCATTGCACGTATTTTTTAAAACAACATATTTTGCACGGGCAATTCAAATATTAATTTCTCCTAACCCCACATCTTCTTTAGAGTTGTTACTTTGACCCGATACCAGGTAATAGACCGGAACTGACCCTATCTATACGGGTGCAAGTCCGGATCTTAAAATAAGACCCGATACATTTCTGAGTCCGAGTCCGGATCCGGGTCTGCTAAATATACCCGACCCAGACCCAGACCCGTTAAAAAATACCCCCAAAAATATGAAATTTAAATAATAAGGTTATAGGGATATACATGTAAAATAGTAATTGTTAAAGATATATGTGTAAATATAATATTTATTCATGTGCTTAAGTGTAAAAATTGAACCGTAGGGTATCGGGTGCAAAAAAAACTTAAGTACAAATATTTATTCTTCGCTACCGAACCCGACAGGTAAATTTTTTAACAAGAACCCGTCCCGACCCGATTCTCGCAAGCCCGGGTCCGAATCCGGGTTCGGGTCCTGGAGGACCTGATACCAATTCTAATCTCCTCCCAATCAAAATTCCGGAAGAAAAAAAAATCTCCTGATCAAAATGCCCCCGCTCCAGCACCACTTACAACCCAGCTTCTACCCGCCACCAGTTGCCCCGCTCACGTCCGCCGACGCCCGCTTCTGACCGCCGTCCATTTCGAAAACGCTGACGTTCTGGGTCTGAATCCGATCATGGCAAGGTTGAAGAAGGTTAATGTCGAAAGGCTTCAAGATATCAGATTTGATTCATCTCTGCTTTGAATTTCATGTCGTAGCTGTAAAAGTTTGGGGTTGAAATTATGGTTTTTGGTGCTTGATTTTGTTAGAATGGTTTGTTAGGGTTTATGATTGCAGAGTAAGGGGTAGATTAAGATGTTTTTTGTATTGTTATTTGATTCGATGAATCAACCCTAGAATTTAATCGTATATTTAATTGCTTATTGTTTGATAATATTGCTAACTTTGTTGTCGGAGATTATGTGAAATTTTGTAGTAAATATAAACAATTTTGCTCAAAAAAATTACCAATTAATTTGTAGTAGATACTTTAATGGGAGATACTAAAATTTGAGGTAAAATTCGAGGTGAGTATTTTGTTAGATTTCATCTTCAGTTTTTCTCTTTTCTCTTTTTCTCTTTTTCTCTCTTTAGGTTTAGGTCTAAGGTTTGGATGCTCGGATTTGGGAATCGAGGTGGCTGTTTCTTTGGATTTGTTCTCATTTTCGGGCTGTAATCTTTTAGGTATGGGTTAGAGTTTGGAATCTTTGGATGATCGACTTTGGAGTTCAAGCTGAATATTTTGTTGGATTTCATCTTTAGTTTCTCTCTTTTTCTCTCTTTTAGGTTTAGGGCTAGGGTTTGGATGCTCGGATTTGGGATCGAAGTGGGTGTTTCTTTGGATTTGATCTCATTTCTGGGTTGTAATTTTTTAGGTATGGGGTTAAGGTTAGAGTTTTGATGATCGAATCTAGGATTCGAGGAGAGAAATCTTTTTAATTTATTTAAACAATTGTAGTCTTTACATAAATATAATAAAAAAAGTTAGGACGCCCACCACAGGCGTGCAGATTAGTAGTTTCTTTTTATGGAATAGCCTTTTCTTACATTTAATGTTTTAATTAAGAGTGTCTTATTAGTAAGGGTGCAAATAGGTATGGATATTTGTACTTGTTTATTGAGAAAATAATTTTAGCACCAAACTTAGAGCCTAACTTTTTTTATAAACCCAATGGGTTCCATAAACACTATAAAAAAAAAAATCCAATTTCAAAAACTACCCAACTCAATTTTTCGATTTAACATATGCACTCTATATGATTTATACTTTTTTCATGCATTTCCTATAGAAGCCTTATCTTAAAAGCCATATATAGGCTCATGTAACAATTAATTTGGGGTATCAAAGAAGCCAAAAACTAGATGAGATCTTCTAAGGACTGCTTAATTTGAAAAGAAAAAATATATATAATTATTAAAAATTTTAAATCAAGGTTCTCTTTTATAGGAAGAGTAGAGCTGATACTTTGACCCGATACCTGGATTCGACCCAGACCCAGACCCGGCATTGGACCGGAACCGACCCGATCTATACGGGTCTGGGTCTGGGTTCGGGTCCAGGTCCAGTCAAAATAGATCCGACCCGGACCCGTTAAAAAATACCCTCAAATATTTGGAATTTGAATAATAGGGTTATAGGACAATGTAAATAGTAATTGTTGAAGATAGATGTGTAAATATAATATTTATTCATGTACTTAAGTACAAAAATTGTTGGAACCGTAAGGTATCGGGTGCAAAAATACTTAAGTGCAAATATTTATTCTCCGCTATTGAACCCAACGGATATATATGTTTAAGGAGGACCCGAACCTAGACCCGGACCCGATTCTCACAAGTCCGGGTCCGGATCCGTTTTTTTTGGACTTGTGAGGTATTGGGTACGGATCCGGATAGTGGGGGACCCGAACCAATAGGACCTGATACCAGCGCTAAGGAAGAGTGATGGGGTTGGTAGTGGATTCAATGGTTTCCAATGGTTGGAGGAAAAGCATTTGGTTAAGTTAGGTTTAGATTATGATTTGAGGTGAAATCAGAATTTATGTGGAGTTTAGATGTGGGAGAAGATACTGCATTCGAAATTGAGAAATACGATTTCTAATTTAAGTAGGTTGAGTTTAATTTTTGGGTGTCTTTGAAATTGAGGATGGTTCTTTCATGATTTAGAAATGTAAGGGAGAGAATGAGCAAGAACCATTTTACTGGGTTAATAAAGGGCCCGTTAGTTTGCTAGTACCTAACATTGGTAATTAGGTTTTCCGGAGTGGGAAAAAACTCCTTTTTATTATTGGTTCTTCATTAGCCAAGAAAACAACATGAATGCACATCCTGAAATAAGATATTATTTGTTTCTTTGTTTGTTTGGAAGGAAAATTATACGAAGAAAATAGGAAAGAGAGAGAGAGAGAGAGTGAGACAAGTTTTTCCAAGCCAATTCACCACATTTTGTGATGTATTGATTTTCGGCATTTTTTATAAGTTTTCGTAACTAACAAACTTTCAATCCTCTCAAACAAACTAATAGTGCATTTGTTTCAATATTTTTCACCCTCTATTCTAAATACTCTATTGGGAGTTGGCGTTTGTTTAGAGTGTTTTCTCAAAACACTATTGAGAATACTGATACCCTCATTTTCGATATTCCCAACCCATCTCTCCTCTCTTCTCACTCACGAGCTCTCTCTCTCCTCACTCACGAGATCTGGTCGCCTTCGTTGTCTTCTACCTTCCCCCCCTCTTTTCAGCAAGGTCTCTTCCGAACAGCGTCTCCCCAACCCATCTCTCCTCTCTTCTCACTCACGAGCTCTCTCTCTCTTCTCACTCACGAGATCTGGTCGCCTTCGTTGTCTTCTACCTTCTTTTTTGAACCCAGATCTGATCACTCCCCCCCCCCCCCCCAAATCAACGTTTTTCCGAACGATTCTACTGTGAAATCGAGCGGAAACGTGTGATTCTCTCGCTGGCGACTTCGATACCTGTCTATTTCTCTGTCGAATTGGTGAGGGATTGAGGAGTTTTGGTTGGGGGTTAATGGTTTGCACTACCCGTGCTGCATATCGGAGAAGAGCTAGGGAACGAAGGGCAAATCGAATCAAAGAGCTACGCAAGGTTGAATCCTGTGCTGACAATTTTTTCCTTGTTAAAATCCAATCAAAGGTATGAACCGCGATTGTATTCTTCATTTGGTTGTTTTTCTTTACCAATTTGCACCAATTTTTAATACGCTTTTGCACCGAAATTTTTTTTGAATAACGGTCCAGACTGCACACTGTAAGCCGAATTCAAAGTTACCATTTTTTGGTGTAATCGGTGGCTACTTGAAACCTAGGGTTATCCGATCAGCTTTTAAACTAATTGAAGGAATTTGGCAAAAAAAAATTTATTGGTATTTGTTCAATATAGATAAGTAATATGGGTAGGGGGAAGGAGAAGGCAGTGGAGGAGGATTATGGGTTGTGGCCTCCCCATATTGTGGAATATTTTGTCAACCTTATGGAGGCTGCAGTTGACAATGGTTACCTAAAAAGCAACACATTCGAGGTTAAAACCTGGAGTAATTTTGCGCTACAAATGCAACAGCTGTGTGGCCGTTCATTCTCGGTAACACAACTGAAGTCAAAATATAACCGACTTAAATCAGAATGGAAGGTGTTTGCTGATATGAGGAAACAGAGCGGTTTTGGTTGGGATGAAGTCAACGAAACCGTTACTTGCGAGTTACCGGTTTAGGAACAATATGTTAAGGTTAATATATATAATCTCAAACTTTGATTTTTGTTTGTGAATCCTTTTTATTATACTTCATCTTCACTCTAAAACTTGCATAGTAACAACATATTCTATGAATAGATACATCCTGCTGCAAAAAAATACCAACATAAGGGGTTGCCACATTTTGATGCTTTGACAAAAATAATGGAGGAATCTGTAGCCCAGGGCAATGTGGCAAGTGCTTCTACACAAAGGGGGTTCGAGGATGAGGAGGCGCGGAGGATGAACTATGAGTTTGGCCACTCCCATCAATCACACGTAAATGTGATTGATGAGGCTGATGATGTGCCAATGGGTTCGGGGTCGGTATCACGTAAGAAAAATCTAGTGCATCAAGTGGCCGCGGATCAGCGATGTCAATGGTGAAAGAATATCTTGATGTCTGTAAGCAAACTCAAGAGGTCAAAAGAAGCAGGTGGAAGAATAAAAATGAGGTGGACAGTGATGTCTCGATTAACCCTGCTTTGGCTGAACAGGATCAATGCCAAGATATAATAAATGCGATGACAGGGCTTGATCCAATTGTAGCTTTAAAAGCAGCACACTACCTATTTCAAAATCCTCGCATTTGTCATGCTTTCCTCCGTATGCCTCGAGAACAGCAAGAGTTGGCGGTTCGTTTTTATGCCACCCTGTAGTCATCCCATTCGGCCTAATGGGATGAATAAATCATGTTGTAGACAATTTTTTATGATTATTTCCGTATTTGCTTGAGGTTGATTGTAGTATGACGGCTTGACGGTGAACAAATTGCTTATTTAATTTAATTTAAATTTGTAATGTTATAATTTAAATTTAATTCTTAAAATAGATTTGCTAGTAGTAGTATACCTTGTTATCTTTTTTCAATGCTAGAGCTTGTGGAATTCTACCATCTCTCAATATGTTATTTTGTGATTCCGTAAATCTCGTTACATATAGTCGTATTATTAAATGTGTGTGCACTTGATATGGGATTTTCTCAAAATGATTTCTATCTTCTTGTTTATAGTGAGTTACTACTGCAAGTGCATCCTCTGTTATGGATACTTCTTCATCCAGTAGTGACGATCTCGAAGAGGTGATGAATATAATCTTGCTAACTGAATTATGTGAAGAACTTGACCGTACAAGGTCCACTAATAAAAAGCAAACAGGACGTGAATATTTGGATAATATATTAGCGGGTTCCCAGGCCGAGTTTCATGGAATATTCCGTATGAACCAAGATTGTTTTATGGCCTTGTGTGCTTTCCTGCAAAATGGGAACTATTGCGAGGAAACAGCGGAGTCTTCAAATCATAGACGATTGTCTTTCGAGGAAAGCGTGGCAATTTTCCTGTATATTGTCGGTCATAGTTCAAGAATGCAACTAGCCGGTAATACGTTTAACCACTCAACTCAAACAATCCAAAAGCACTTTACAATTGTATTGAAAGGTCTGGCAAAAGCAGCAACATTCCTTATCAGACCCCCTGATTATACACTTGTACATCACAGAATCGCTAATTCAGAGGACTTTTACCCGTGGTTTCAGGTATTACGTCACCCTGATTGCGTCATGTATTATTAAAGTTTTTTCCTAGTTTGGATTTGTGATATCTATTATTCGAATTCATTAATGTAGGGAGCTATTGGTGCTGCTGATGGCACGTTAATCAAAGCTACAGTTCCCGCTGTTCGAAGCAACGCTTGTCGCTCTCGAAAGGGTATTGTAAGTCAAAATGTATTGGCAGCATGCGATTTTAACATGCTGTTTACATTTGTTTACGCGGGATGGGAAGGCAGTGCGAACGATTCCCGTGTAATGCATACTGCATTAGCACAAAAACTGTTGCCAATCCCACCGAACGATAAATACTACTTAGTAGATTGTGGTTATACCAATATGCCTGGTTTTTTAGCGTCATACCGTGGTGAGCCATACCACTTACAGGACTTTCAAGGGGCCAACCATGCACCAACCCAACCTAGACAACTTTTTAATAAACAGCATGCTAGGTTACGGAATGTGATTGAGAGAACGTTCGGTGTATTCAAGAAGAGGTTTGCTATCTTCGAGAACATGCCAAACTACCTGTATACAAATCAAGTTATGATGGTCACAGCCTGTTGTGCACTCCACAATTTTATATGTCTGCACTCACAAAATGATGCATTTTTAGAGGAACTCGATGATGAACAATTAGTACATCACCAACACACCGAAGATATCGCATCCACATCGCAGGGGTTGGATTTATCATCTTCTCAATTGAGACATATGAATAGGAAAAGAGATGATATTGCCATGGCAATGTGGAATGCTACACACTAATGTAATTTGAATGTAATATTGTTTCATTGTATTCTTTTTTCGAACTGTTTAACGAATGTAATTTTTGAATGAACAGGTATTGGGCACGGATTCAATGTTGTGCACATGATTGGTCACAAAAAATGGATAGAATTGTCGGTAGCAGTAAGTAATCCAAATTGCATTTTTGAAAACCTAACAAAGATGAGTGTCGTAATAGGCAATGATGATAGGGTTTCATTCAATGTGAAATGTGTCTCTCCCCCACCCCGTTGCCGCTTTCTGCTTGATTGTATCATCAAGCAACAGATATTGAGATTGGGGTATATGATTGAATAACCACTGAAATGATGTATAATACCATTTAAACTGATCTGTGGTTGATGTTTGGAATGAAAGGTTAAGTAAGAATGAAACCATTGTGGTAAACAATGATGATGAATTCGATTATTGTTGACGGCAAAGTGGAAAAGGGATAGGGGGGGAACATTGTACTCAGTGGCAGTATGCGTGGCATTGTAAAGATGCAGTCCTGTCCTGAATTTTTTATCATTGAATTGAACAATCTGAGCCTACGACAAATATGATTTTCTTTTTTTGGACAGCTTATATCCTGACTTGGCCTTTGTTTTAAGTGTTTTTTGATGAAAAACTATTCACGTTAATCAAAAGCAGTAAGTGAACACAATTGTTTTTTAAACCTAACGAAGATGATGTCGCTATAGTCAATGATGAACGGATTTTCAAGAACAGTGCTTTGTACTAGTGGGCGTGGCATTGTAAATAATGCAGCTCTAGTATGGAGTTTTTATCATTGAGCATGATGAATCTGAGACTGTGGCTATGTTTTTTATTCCCGGGAATTATGCCCTGCTTTTATGGTTTTGGGGAGGATCTGATATATTCTTATCCAAAAGAAGCTTTTTTGCTGCAAAACAGAGTGGGGGGTATCAGTATTCTGAATAGTGTTTCCAAAATATCACTTATAACAAAGGCCAACTCAGTTTATTACTTAAGGAAACTTTAAAAAAATAATTGCTGAACAACCAGCATGTTTTCATGTATTTTGATGCATCTGATTTTTCCAGATGAATTGCACTAGTATTCAGATGATTCTACTTTGTTCTCTGATTCTGCAATATGTATTATAATGCATAAGGATTTGTGAATCCTTATTTGCAATATGTATTATAAAGAGGGGGCAGCCCAGTATTCTCAATAGTGTTTGGAAAAAACACTCAAAACAAACGCCAACTGAGGATACTGTTTTTTATGATTAGGAAAAACAATTTTTTACTGATGTGTATCAAATGCTCATGGCAGTAAACCATCAGCTTGTGTGCAGTATAAACCATACAGTGTGCTAACAATCTCCCATCATGTTGTTACTAATATATAAACCATCAGTATGCATTAAAAAACCACCATGAGGGGCACCCACACTCAGCACAGCATTGTATCAGTTTGTGGCAGCATTGTGTCAGTTTCAAATTTTGGAAGTGATGATGTTAAGTTCTGATCCTTTAATACTCTTTGGAGTAGTTATTGTTGTTTGCTTTAAACGAAAGTAAGGCCTTAATTCTACATCAAATTTGAGGATGACTTCTTCTGTGATATGAGAAAGCAAGTTGTGTTTAAATTGGTTAATTTTCATATTGTACACAAACTGATACAATGCTGTGCTGAGTGTGGGTGCCCCTCATGGTGGTTTTTTAAGGCATTCTGAATACTGTTTATATATTAGTAACAACATGGTGGAAGATTGTTAGCACACTGTAAGGTTTATACTGCACACAAGCTGATACAGTGCTGCCATGAGCCTTTGATACACATCAGCATGCCTGGTGTGTCTATTTCAAATTTTTTTTTCCTTTTTTCTGAAAACAGTATCCTCAGTTGGCGCTTGTTTTGAGTGTTTTTTCCAAACACTATTGAGAATGCTGGGCTGCACACTGATGGTGGTGATACTTTTTCCTCAGAACATTAGCACACTGATGGTTTATATTGCACACAAACTGATACAATGCTGTGCTGAGTGTGGGTGCCCCTCATGGTGGTTTTTTAATGCATACTGATGGTTTATATGTAAGTAACAACATTGTGGGAGATAGTTAGCATACTGTATGGTTTGTACTGCACACAAACTGATACAATGCTGCCATGAGCATTTGATACACATCAGCATGATGGTGCGTTTGTTTCAAGTCTATTTTTCTTTTTTCTGAAAACAGTATCCTGAGTTAGCTTTTGTTTTGCTGGATATTCTAAATTTTGTATGAATGATACCCACCTTCAAAATTTGGAAGTGATGATGTTAAATTCTGATCCTTCAATACTCTTTGGAGTAATTATTGAACTGTTGTTGTAAACGAAAGCAAGTCCTTAATTTTATAACAAATTTGAGGATATATTCTTTTGTGATATGAGAAAGCAGTTTGAGTTTGAGTTTAACTTAGTTTGAGTTTAACTTTTCTAATTTGAATGGAGCTTTTTTGCTCAATAGAGTGGGGGGTATCAGTATTCTGAATAGTGTTTCCAAAAAAACCACTTATAACAAATGCCAACTCAGGTTATTACTACTGTAAATAACAAAAAAATGAACCTGGAACAAACAGACCACCATGTTTTCATGTATTATGATGCATCTGATCACGTTAGATGAATTGCACTTGTATTCGGATGATTCTACTTTGTTCTCTGATGCTGCAATTTGTATTATGATGCATCAGGATTTGTGAATCCTTATTTGTGACATTTAGAAGGGAGAAATTGCTGTTTTTTTGCTAGAAATGGTGGGACTGTTTATTCTGAATAGTGTTTCCCAAAAACACTTACAACAAAGGCCAACTCAGGTTATTACTTTAGTGAAATTAAAAAAATTTGAACCTGGAACAAACAGATTCATGTAATATGATGCATCTGATTTGTTCAGATGAATTGCACTTGTATTCGGATGATTCTACTTTGTTCTCTGATGCTGCAATTTGTATTATGATGCATCAGGATTTGTGAATCCTTATTTGTGACATTTAGAAGGGAGGAATGGAGCTTTTTTGCTCAATACTAGTGGGGGGTATCAGTTTATCTGAATAGTGTAACCAAAAAAAATGAAGCTGGAACAAACAGACCAGCATGGTTTCATGTACTATGGTGCATCTGATTTGTTCAGCTGAATTGCACTTGTATTCAGATGGACCTACTTTGTTCTCTGATATTGCAATTTGTATTATGATGGCACATCAGGATTTGTGAATCTATATTATGTGAAAAAAGAAGGGAGCACTGGAGCCTTTTGGCTCAATACAGTGGCAGGTATCAGTATTTTGAATAGTGTTTCCAAAAAAACACTTATAATAAATGCCAACTCAGGTTATTACATCTGGAAAAAAAAAAATGAACCTGGAACAAACAGACCAGCATCATTTCATGTATTATGATGCATCTGATTTGTGCAGCTGAATTGCACTTGTATTCAGATGATTCTACTTTGTTATAGTGAGTTACTACTCCAATTTGTATTATGATGCATCAGGATTTGTGAATCCTTATTTGTGAAAAAAGAAGGGAGGAATGGAGCCTTTTTGCTCAATACAGTGGGGGGTATCAGTACCTGTATTAATAATCAATATTTTTATGGAGGAAGATACAAAATGGGAGATGATGGTTTCTGATCCCTTATGATTATTTTGTAGTCGATGCTTCCCGTATTTTATATACATTATCTGCACTCAGAATGCTTTCAAGTCTTCTCATATTTAGGTCTCAGTTTGCAAAACAAAGAGGGCAACTGGGGGCTTTCTTAGCTGATTGCGATCAAAAGAGGGTTGCTGCAAATGTTTGGGTTAATCTTCTTTCCACTTTTGTTTTTTTGTGTTTCCTTTTTTTCCTATGATTAATGTAGCTTTTATATTGACTACAGGTACGAGTTTCTTATATTGACTACAGCTACAAATTTTTCAGGGAATTAAGAAGCAACAGCAGCAGCTCCAGGCAGCAGCAGACACTACAGGCAACAGTTTACTATTATTTTGTGACAATTTCGTATTCATTCAGGAAAAAAAATTGTAGAACCTGTGTTCAGAATATATGTATTGGTCCCGTGCCATTGTTCCTCATTTTGATTGGGATTGTTGAACAATGTAAACAGTAGTAATGAAGTAAGCTTGTTTTCTTGAATGTTTTGGTTGAGCATGTTGATTTTTGAATACTTTTTATTTTGATCTCACATGCAATCTTCTATCCGACTACTGCTACTACTTCCTCTCGCATGCAATCTGAACAAAACAAACTAAAAAATACTCCTCATTTAAGATTGAAGAACTGCAATTACCAAAAGAGGCAATGATAACAGCACCACATTGATCCAAAAAGAATAGCTGATACATGAACCGCGATTTGTTGCTTCACAAAACCTCACTGAATCTATATTATGTACATACAAGATTTTGCTTTCAAATTTTGTACTCTAACGTGAAGGATCAGCCGTGGAGATGATGGCGGCTTAATTTTGCTCGATTCACATGCTGCTCAAGTTTCTTGTTCTCATACTTGTACAACATTGCAATCTAACTGCAGTAATTAAAAAAATATCAGCAAATGATAAATGCAAATTGGTATTCATAATTGTCAGAAATATAACAGAACAGCTTTTAAACTCTTTTTTTTCAGAAAAACAGCTTTCAGAATACAGTTTTCAGCTAGAAATATAACCGAACAGCTTTTAAACTCTCTTTTTCAGAAAAACAGCTTTCAGATAACACTTTTCAGCTAGAAATATAACCGAACAGCTTTTAAACTGGCTTTTTCAAAAATACAGCTTTCATAATACAGTTTTCAGCTAGAAATATAACCGAACAGCTTTTAAACTCTCTTTTTCAGAAAAACAGCTTTCAGATAACAGTTTTCAGCTAGAAAATATAACCGAGAAGCATTTAAACTGGCTTTTTCAGAAAAACAGCTTTCATAATACAGTTTTCAGCTAGAAATATAACCGAACTGCTTTTAAACTCTCTTTTTCAGAAAAACAGCTTTCAGATAACAGTTTTCAGCTAGAAATATAACCGAACAGCATTTAAACTGGCTTTTTCAGAAAAACAGCTTTCATAATACAGTTTTCAGCTAGAAATATAACCGAACAGCTTTTAAACTCTCTTTTTCAGAAAAAAACAGCTTTCAGATAACAATTTTCAGCTAGAAATATAACCGAACAGCATTTAAACTGGCTTTTTCAGAAAAACAGCTTTCATAATACAGTTTTCAGCTAGAAATATAACCGAACAGCTTTTAAACTCTCTTTTTCAGAAAAACAGCTTTCAGATAACAGTTTTCAGCTGGAAATATAACCGAACAGCATTTAAACTGGCTTTTTCAGAAAAACAGCTTTCATAATACAGTTTTCAGCTAGAAATATAACCGAACAACTTTTAAACTCGTTTTTTCAGAAAAACAGCTTTCAGATAACAGTTTTCAGCAAGAAATATAACCGAACAGCTTTTAAACTCGCTTTTTCAGAAAAACAGCTATCAGATAACAGTTTTCAGCAAGAAATATAACAGAACAGCTTTTAAACTCGTTTTTTCAGAAAAACAGCTTTCAGATAACAGTTTTCAGCTAGAAATATAACAGAACAGCTTCTAAACTCTCTTTTTCAGATAAACAGCTTTCAGAATACAGTTTTCAGAAAATAATATAACCAAACAGCTTTTAAACTCATTTTCAGAATAACTCTATTCAGAATACAGTTTTCAGAAAACTCTATTCAGAAAACTCTTTTCTAAATAACAAAACAAACGCACTCCTAAGTATTTTAAAATAAGGAAAATAGTGAAATTGAAACTGCTAATGTGACTTGCTAAATAAAGCAAATCCAGGATCTTTTCTTTCAAACAAACGGCCCTTAACATGATTCTTTTGGAGAATAGATAGAGTTGATGGTAAAGAGGGATCTTTTATGATGCTGTTGTTTTTGGAGTGTGGGAACAACATATGATGAGTTCAATTTATGAAGGGGGTGGATAGATCTCAGCCGTAGATCTGGATCAAATGGGAAGCAGGTCTACTAGTGGTCGCCCTTGTTGTCGGTCGTCGGACTCCTGCACAAAGCCCAAAAAACACCGGGAGTTTTCTCGGTGGCGGACCCTCCGACAGTCAAGTCATTGACTGGAAGAGAAAAAATGAGATCTAGGGTTTTGGAGACTAAAAGTTCATTACCTGATCACAATGGAAAGGGTATTTTATTTATAGGCAGAGAGAGGGTACCCTAATGGGCCGGGTTGACCCATCTCTGTGGGCCGGATGAGTGTAGAGGGCTGGTTAGTAGCCCATAGAGTATGCAGGTCTGCTCTGGTGGATTTCAAGACCTTGATGGGATCAGACGGCTCAAATGAGGCTAAATTTTTACCCACATTATAGGCCCCCCACTCGTGGAGGGTTGGGCATTTCAGCCGTCGAGGAGTAGTTCAATCCAGTGGGAAGAATCAACGACAGTATGAGCGGGGGTAAAACAGGTAGTTCGCACGAAACATGGCCACCGAATGCTAGGAGACAACGCGAAGTAGCCACCGAGCTCCGAACGTCATGCTCTAGATCACCCTGGGAGAGGTAAATGCTGAGCGCCCACCGTCGAGCGTCGAGCCCCGTCGCTCATCCTTGTTGCGGTTCGAGGTCAATGCCGAACGTCAATCGATAGCGAGGTTGTAAGAAACCTTATGGGCAGCTCGAAGAAACCGTCGAGCGCCGAGCGACAAGATGGTTGTAGGAAACCTGTTGGACACCTCGAAGTTAATGCCGAGCGCCGAGCGCCGAGTGTCAGCAAGGTTGTAAAAGACCTTATAGGTAGCTCGAAGTCAATGTCGAGCGTCGAGTGTCGGCAAGGTTGTAAAAGACCTTGTAGGTAACTCGAAGTCAATGTCGAGCGCCAAGCGTAGCAAGGTTGTAGAAGACCTTGTAGATAGCTCGAAGTCAGTGTCGAGCACCGAGCGTAGCAAGGTTGTAGGAAACCTTGTAGATGGCTCAAAGTCACTGCCGAGCACCGAGTGACAGCAAGGCTGTAAGAAACCTTGTGGGTGGCGCGAAGTCACTGTCGAGCACCGAGCAACAACAAAGCTGTAGAAAACCTTATGGGTGGCTCGAAGTCACTGCCGAACGCCGAGTGATAGCAAGGTTGTAGGAAACCTGATGGGTGGCTCAAAGTCACCGTCGAGCGTCGAGCATCACACTTGGATATTTTTTTAGAACTAGTTTGTGCTTATAGTGGCCACGAAAAAGGCATGTGTGTTGCACGTGACTCGACTGACATCACGGTTTGAGAAATCGATGAATCTTTACGTTATCCACCGATGGATCAAATTAGATTGTCAAGATTGGTTGTGAAAATCGAGGCGTCCGTGAGTCATTTATATATACTATCCCCCTTCTCATTCTTCTCTTTACTTTCTCTCACTTGTCTCAGAGTTTCTCTTTCTAGGTTATGTTCAGGCACCGGCGACTAGCTTTCCGACATCCTTTCCGATAATCAGGTTAGTATTTTTATATTATGTTGAGGGGTCGATCCAGTTCTCCTTCGAGAGAAGTCCAGCAAGCTTCTTCTGAATCCACATCCTGGGAAGAAATCCAGGAGGTCTACAAGATGAGCCTATACAAAGTCGAAGACCCTTTGTGGTGGAATCGAGTGATTCAGATGAAGAGGTCGAAGAGATGGAGGTGGTCGGTGAAGGTGAACCAGTGGATGTGGATGAGGGCGAGGAAGAGGACATAGAGGAAGTGGAGCTAAATTTGGCGACCGAGGGGGGAGCCACGGGTGAAAGCGATAATAAAGTAGTAGACGAGGGGGAAGAGGACGAGGGCGGAGCCGAGGAGGTCAACTCACCCGAGGGGACCATGAGTTCGAAACGGTTGGCGTCGACCTTCACCTCAAGGGCTCCCCGTATTCGAGGGAGGAGGCTGAAGTGGACTCTTCCCGACAGCCCTGGATCGCCCATTGAATTTCAACCGAAGGGCGGGCTCAACCTTCCCTATCTTCAGCAGCTAGCTTCGATCAGAACGTACCCAAATGACCTTGAGGATTTGGTTCGGTACGGGGTGCAACCCTCCTCGCCGAGCCGTCAGAGGATCATAGCAAACGGCATCCAGAGAATGCTGACAAGAACCGACCTTCCGTTGATACGGGCGAGCTATTTCATTCCCCTGGACTATGAGTTGATAGTGCTGAACCCGGGGCTTTGACCAACGGATAACTTGGCCCCTTGATTCTGTATGTTACCACTCGATGCCTTCAGCACAAGGTTAAGGTTGCCTATACACCCATTTGTTAAAGAGGTGTTGACTTGGGTAGGGCTGCGTCCGATGCAGTATAGCCCGAACTCGTGGAAGCAAATTGTGTGCTTCATGCTGCTCTGCGAAGAGAGGGGGTTCCCTTGAAGTTGAAGTATTTCCGAGCCTGTGTAGGGATCCAATCGGCAGGCACGTATGAGGGGGTCTATTATATCTCTCCTTGCCCCCATAGGTGGGTAGTCCACAGCCACCAGACCCTTAGTTGTAGTTTGTAAATATATCAACTTACGCGTATCGTGCGTAGATAACTAATATAAAGGAGGTCTTAGGTTCGAGTCATTACTATGTTGTAGTTTTTTTTAAAAAAAATACATATATATTAAGACGTGCATCACACATATAAATTACTAGTATATAGAACTTACTAGTATATAGAACTTCATGTTTTTTTTTTTTTTTTTTTTTTTGGGGGGGGGGGGGGGGGGGGGGGGGGGGGCTGGATAAAGCCGTAGCCACACCCACTATCATTTTAACCTGGATATTTATTAATTGGAATTTTTTTGAGTGCAAGTGAAATTCGAACTCCCGACCTATTGCTCACCAGCGAAGAGGCTTAACCACTAACACTTGCATAACTTTGAGCAATTGATAATTGATGAGTAGTACACTTTGTTATCAGATATGGTGTGGTCACTAGTCGGTTAAGAAAACACTATGATGTATAGTTCTTTTGCGGGAAAAAAAAATTGAGGATAACATTTTTGAAGTTTGCTGGAATTCATGAAACTTAGGGTTGCCATATATTAGCAGGGATATCAGTATTTTTCCTTGTCACTCCGAGTTTAATCCTAAAAGTTACTTTTCTTCAAGTTTTTTTTTTTTGATAAAAAGGTGACCGCGTCACCGCTTCATTAATAAATTACCGAAACAAGTATTACAAATATATAACATCTATCTGTTCCTAGAACAGAACCACAGAAAATAATTACACAGTTAAGTGTACAACATTAACTAGTCCCTCTCCTAGCTAAACTTATAGACGCTGCCACTTGTAATCTGTTCTCCCCCCTATCTGATGTGACACATGCAGATACCTATTGAACAATCAGATACTGACTCATCAAGCACCAAGCATAGTTACGACTTGCCCATGCACCTTCAAGCGATGTCTAACTTGAACACCTCTCCGGCAACGACTTCTCTACCCCATTCGGTGACACCTAATCAGAACACCATACCGGAAACAACTTGCCTAATCACAATTCTGATAATGACTTGCCACTCCACCTATTCAGTGACGACTTGTCACTTCTCTAGTCTGAAACGCTCAGCTCCTTCACCACCACGGTGGCCGACGTTCCGTTCGCGACGTCGCTGATGACTAGCCCGAACACCGTCTCTGTGACGACTTGGCCACCAGCAGACCTACAACGACTCACATCACTCTCACCATAGCAACAACCTCGCTCAACCTCCCAAACTAGTGATGACTCGCACATCTACCATATTGGCGCCGGCTTGCACATCTATCACAACTGTCACAGCTCGTACATCCTCCACCATATCGACGACTCGCACATCATCCCAACGATGTTGAGAAAATCGGACACCGCATTGGTGAGAATTAGTAACATCACCAATGATCATTCAATGAAGGACAAAATTAAGCAACTCAATCTGACCTCTTACTCTCGACCAAGAGCCCAGATGAAAGCCCCCGCACACATTCATCACCTCCCAAAGGTAATTTGAGTTTCAAAACTTTAAATTGAAATTCAAACTCCATCAAAATAACTCTCCACCCCAGAAACTCCCTCCATCTACCCCCAAGCGTCCACCAGGACAACAAACACAACCACCGTCTCTTGATGGCATACTTACTCCTATCCCAATGACGATGTCGTATTGGATCAGCCTAACCAACCCCACCGCGACGCCCTCTTCCGATTGCATCGAATCCAACCATCAACAGTAGTCGTTGTTTTCAACCATCAGGCAGATGATACAGATGATCAATACCGCCAGCGAACATCGCTGCCCAACAAATGCGCTTGCTCCCCCCCCCCCCCCCGGCCAAATTCTCTAATATAATTTGAATTTCAAATATTCAAAAACCAACCAACCAATCAATCAATCAACAATCACCAATCATCAATCATGAATCAATCAATCAACCAAACAATTTCAAATCAATCAGCATCTGATCTATCTCCTTTCCCCTTTCCCGTAGCCTCTCCTTCTCATTCTTCACACCGGGTCAAACCCAACTCAGACAGCTCCTCCCACCCCCCTCACTCGAAAAATCTCACCAATAAAACCGCTACCGTCTCGCACCTCGACACTACCCTCATCATTAACTCTCTCTTCATTGCATATCGCAGGGAGAGAGGCAAACCCAGGCTACCAACTCTCGAAAACCCAATCATAGCCGCAGATCGCCATGATTGGCCCCAAGAGTGTGGACATAGTGGCGACTGCAAAGAACATCCGGGTTCCAAAGATGGATACTTTCCAAACCCCGACCAATTCACCCCCATCTCTAAATCTTCCCACAAACTTCAAATATGAAACTCGCACAGATCTGGAGTGACGTGCGGTCGTCGCCGGATTGGTGGACTTCGGGGGCGACACGCTAAAGGGGGCGGCTGTGGGCGATGCGCTGAAGGAGGATCGATGGCGACGGGGCTTGCAGCGGCGAGTGAGGGCGGAGCGCGAAGAACACCTCGGTCGCCCTAGGGGGGGTGATGGACGACTGAGGGACAAGAGGGTGTTGGCGGGGGCAGGGACGGCGGCGGTGAGCCCTAGCTGCCGTCCCAGTCTTTTCTCTCAGATCTAAGGTTTGCTCTTGGGGGTTTGGGGGTTAGTTTCTCTCTCTAAACTTTTCTAGAGATAGAAACTCTTTTTTTTTAAAAATTCTTCAAGTATTGTAATACCTATGGTGCCTATTTGCTTTGAGATTTATGTTGCTCATCCTAAATCAAAAATTTTAAAATTTATTGTAGAAAACGTATAACAAAAATTTAAGACTCATATATATATCTAAGTGTTGCCGCTTTTTTCTGGTATGGAAGCAATCAGATGATGAGATGATGAGTTCTTTTTTAGAAGAAAACCTACAATCTAGATCGTCGATCATATCTAAATTGTGATGGATGAAGCCTCCTTGATCTGAATCTCAACCGTTGAAAGCGTATAGACCTGGATTGGATGACTGGGATGTCACCGACGAACATGCACAAAGTCTGAACACCGGGGTTGACCCCAGCGAAAGACCATCCAACGCTCAAGTTAGTAACTAAGAAAGGGACTTGATTTTTTGTGGCAAAAGATTGATTACATGATTTTTATGGAGGGATTTTATAGCCTACAAGTTAGTTCCACAAGATAGACTTAAAAGAGTATCGTTTTGAGATTAAACTCCATATTCACATGGTAATATGATAGAATTAGTTATTAACCATGCTTGTGATATAGGATTTGATATCTGACAACTTTTAATTAACTGACAATCCTTCTTGTTGGGTTATTAATTAGTCTGGTTAAGTTTATGGGCCTGTGGCAGCCCATATTAGCCTAGTGGGCTTTTTAAGACTTCAAAATTATCGTTCTGCTCTCAATAAGCTTTAAGATGTGTGTTGAAATCGTGCGGCTGTGTTGCTACTTTTTTCGTTGTGGAAGCAACCAAATGATGAGTTCGAATTTGAGGTCAAACTAAGATCTATACCGTTGATATTGATCTGAATGGTGGTGGCTGAATACTTCTTGATCTGAATCTGAAGGGTTGAGAGCGCCGGAATTTAGATTGGACGGCTGAAAATGTTCGACAAATCTGCACAAAGTCTGACCACTGGTGTTGGCCAGGGCGAAAAACCCTTCGACACTCAAGTCAATATCTTGGAAAGGAGATTCAAGTTTTAGTGGAAAAGTATTCAATACGTGATCTATTTATAGCCTAGGAGTTAGTTCCACAAGATAGACTTAAAATACTATCTTTTCGAGATTAAACTCTAGATTCTGATTGTGAAGGTAGACGTCTCCACACTCTAGCTGGTCTCAACTCGGCTTTGGCGCGCGAGGTCATAACTTTATAGAGTTAGTTGATAACCATGTTAAAGATAAAGAATTTTATCAACAGCTTTTAATTAGCTGGGACTCCTCTGGTTGGGCTATATGACAACCCAATATTGTGAGCCTGATTGAATTGATGGACCTGAAAGTGATCCAAGTTCCTCTTATGGGCTTGCAGTTGCTAAAATTACCGTTATGTTCCCGAGAGCTATAAGATACATGTCTGAATCATAAGGATATGTTTCCTTGCGATTTTTACCAACATCACAGAAACATTTCTATGCTCTAAAAAATCTAGTCATTTCTGGATTTTAACTCAAACTTAAACTTTATTAGAAGGATTTAAAATAAACTTGATTACCCAAAAATGCATTGCATAATTAACCATAGTACGAAGAATAGTGCAACTATATGTACATAAAATACTATGCTAATAAAATAGAACAAAACTTGCAGGTAAAATAAAAACCCAAATTTGAAGAAAGAAAAGCCCGTTGTTGAGAGAACTTATTTGAGAAGATCATGAATTCATGTGAAAGGAACAAGTTAATCGTAATTGTTATGTACATTCAATGGAGTGGGCCAAACTAAAAAATGATAAAAGGCTACTCACATCTATTCTCTTCCCATCTTGCCAACCACTTCAACAAAGGGGTTGCAATTAAAATGGCAAAATTAAATGACCAAAAAACCAAAACAAAAAAGATACAACAAAAATTTACTACTTCAAAAGTAAATTTTCACATACTATTTTGGATTTTTTTATGATACAAACCACCAACTACCATAACTTCTCAACTTTATTCATAGCTATCCTACATTTACTCTTAGCCGTTCGATTTATTAATATTTCTTTTCAAAAATAATATTATTTATTAAATATAAAAAATGGCATTTTGGTCACTTGAAATATCCTCTCTAAGTTTTCTTCCATGTTTCGTTTTCATCAATCATCCTCTCTCAATTTTTCTTCAATATTCAACTAATATAGTAAGTTTTTCTCCACTCTAAATCATTGAAAAAATATATTTTAATTTATCTAAATAAACTAAAAATATTAGGTTTTTCTAAAATTAAATCAAAGCTATGCATATCACATTATTAGCCACTCACTAGGGTTCAGGCTATTTTCTTATATTTACGGGGATTGTTGGAAGCTCGTTCCTTTTTTTAATATTTATTCATAATTATTATTTTATTATTGAAAAATTGGTCGCAAGTTTGTTTGTTTTTTGTTTTTTGTTTTTTGTTTTTTGTTTTTTTTTGAGACAGCAAGTTGAGAATAATTGAAGTTATCATAGGTAAGGACGAATTGATAAGCTAATATTAGAATCTAGAAAGGTGATTTTATAAATTTAAACTATTGATCATAAGATATCTAAAATTTTAACACATTATTTAAGATGATCCAACCATTAGTTTTATTCCCTATATTAAATCATATACGTTTTGTATCATAAGAATGTTTTCTCGACAAAGAGAAAACCAACTGGGTACACATTTTTTTGTTTGTTTAAAAAGTAAATACCAAAATTAACCCTAATTTAAAATAAATTGAAAATTAACTCCTCCACTTTCTTAGGGATTGTCTAAAAGTAGTTAAGGTTGTTAAGAGTTTGCATCATAGAAGAACTCTACTATTTTTTACGCTAAATTTTAAAAAACCCCACTAAACTTTGGGCATTTAGAAAAACCGCACTAAATTTTTTTTTAAACCGCACAAAACTATAGTTTAAAAAAATTCACTTTAACGGAGTTAGGTTTCCGTTACGCTAAATTTAAAAAAACCACTTTCATATTTCATTTGTGTTTAAAAAAATATCACTTAACTAATCATATGTTTAAATAAACTCCTCTGAACTAACTCTAACCCTAACCCTAACTCTGTCAGTGTATATTTTTTTAAACAATAGTTTTGTGCGGTTTTTTTATTAAAAAAATTTAGTGCGGTTTTTATAAAATGGCCAAAAATTCAGTAGGTTTTTTAAAAATTTACCCAATTTTTTATTTGTTGCACACTTTTTTCATGGATTCGTATCTATTCCATCCAACAAACAAGGGACATTCTGTAATGGACAACTCATTTGTTGCACACTTTTTTTACGTATCTATTCCATCAAACAAACAAGGGACATTCTGTAATGGACAACTCGGCATCTTCATTGTTGAGGTCCCAACCAAATATGCGATCGGGATTGAGTCATTAATCATCAGAGGATTGGGATCCTATCAGCTTTTCTTTCACCAGAGAATACCAATTAACTTAATCTCAAGGTTTTAGAACTCGGTTTCGGTACTGGTATCGGGTTCCTCCAAGATTGACCAAGTTTGGGAGGAATTTTGTAGAATCCGTATGTCGTAGTTTCGGTTATGGTTTTTGTTATGTATGAAGGTAGTGGATGCTACCACTAACTGTGCCCATATGATGTGGTTGACTTTGCAATTGCATGAAAGATAAGTAGGGCTACTAAAGGAATACCATGTCAACACCCAAATGAATGCCTCATTCTCCACAGCATCTTATATTTATATGGACAGCTGACCAGTTGAATGGAATATCCACATTCATGCTTGACAAACAAACGTAAAAAGGAAGCACAAGTGTTGGTTTAGCGCAACGGTAAAACCTCTTAGCAATCGGGCAAGTATGTAGTTCAAATTCTTCTATCACTAGGGCAAAGTCTAATCCAGAAAGAACAAAAGGGAAACGGAAAGAATGGAAGAGCTGAATCCACAAGTGCATAATGTGCCTTTGTTATATTATTTGGCAGATCAAAAGCATTAACAGAAACTTCTGCTAGGAAGTTAACAAGGAATCAACTAAAAGCAATTATACTCCAAACACACATGTAGGTGCAACAACAATATCCCATATTATTTAATAGACTTTGCACAGTATGAAACTGCCAAGAGATAAAAACCTTCGAGTTTACTTCTCAGAACAATTACAGGGGGCCAGGGAAGTTGCCATTCTCCCTCTGTTCATTCCACTTATCAACCTGAAACGAGTAGCAGAAACAAACAGTGAATAGAAAAACAAGCAAGTTCAATGTAAGAAGGAAGATCCAAGGAATGAAACGAGTGCGTTAAAAACGTTGATGATTCATTGCTGTGAGCATGAAAATTTCAATCTCAATGTAAACAGTTTGGAATTTCCCATATGTCCGTGAGTAGATTGCGTTGTAGTACTGCATTGTGTATGTCAGTGCCATGTCAACTAAATGGATGACGTACCCGTGTCGGGTGCGTATCGTGTGCCGATGCTCCTTGGGTACTCCCAGGTGTGTACCCATTTTTTAATACATTTTCTTCAACTCTTTGATACAATCATGTTTTGATAAATACTTAAAGGTCCTAGTGTAATTTCAAAACAAGTCCACCAAAAGATTGATAGTTGGTAATTCATTTGGAGGATAATTTGATAGATTATCCCCCCCCCCCCCCCCCCACACACACACACACAAAAAATATTATAATAAATTGCTCATAATTATAATATATTCTTATAGTTCATTGAAATTGTTTAGATGTTTGTAGTTTTAACAAGATAGATAATTTTTTAATTATAGATATAATATAAAATATTATATATTTAACATACCCACCAACGCACATGTATCCTACTTTAGTACTTTTGTAAAATCGTGTATCCCCGCACCCCGCACCCGTATATGTGCTTCATAGATGTCAGTGTCAATGCATCTTAAGTAGGTAGAAAATGGAGTTACAATTCAAATGAACGTTTTAATCTTTTTCGGCTATTTCGTTTTCGGCCAGCCAAAAATGTAAATTACAAACAAGATTCTATAATCTCATGTAAACTTCAGTTTTACTATTTTTGACATGACATAAACCATCAGAAGGAAAACACAATTATAATCATAAAGATAGTTCAGAGTTCATATTGATTCTGTAATGTTGAACACTTGATTCTTATATGTTGAGTTCTTATTTTGTTGAATGTTTATGAATTTTATCCTTTAAAAAAATTCTCTATTTTAGTAAATTATTTATAATTTATAGGATATTAGTTTAAATTTTTAAAATTAAAAAATCAAACTTCATTTTGGCTTATGCTGTTTATGCTCTACGCCATCAGTCAGTTCAGCTCTAGGCTTTGCACTATCGCTATTTTCAACATTGGCTAGCTGTTTGTTGCCAGTGGAGCAACAACAGTCCTCACCAGATCAGTTGTATTTGAACCAAGTTCAGGGATTGGAGTCACAAATGACACTGTTGGAAGCAGACAAATAGACCCTCAGTAAAACATTTCATGAACTAAAGTAAAGACTATACAAGAGATTTGCCACGAAATTCTAATCCTAATCAAGACACAAAAATTCACTGCTGATGTAAATCCACAGATACAGATACCTAACTTCCTACATCAAAGCAGATAGAGGTTCTAAATTATCAATATCAGATAGCAGGATGATACAGGATCTGGCTTCCCATACCGAATAGCTGGCTTGGAGGATATCTTGAATCTTGATGATACAAAGACCATATCAGATAGTCATTTGGACACTTTTTAAATATTACTATTGACAATGAGAATTGTAATGTATTGCATGTCAATGACATCGAAAAGTATAATGCATGCATAGACTTGTCAATTGACACATGTTTCCGTAATAAATCATGTAGTTGAAATTACAGTACTTAATCTAACTTGTCATAAGTGAAAAAAAGGATATTCCAGGTTGTATAACTGCTTACTATTTGAGAAATGAGAGGGAAAAAAATTAATCAGGAAATGAAATCCTCATTTGTTTCCTTGCAAGTGAAAAATCAAAATATCCCTCGAAAACTTTTTGACTCAGCTACCCAAATGTCCTCGATGTTTTGGAGGGAAATGATGATTCTAATATATATAGAATAAGGGTTATGTTGAAAAGCAGGGCCTACTTTGGTAATTTGGTCAAAAAAATTTGAAGGTAAAACTTTAAATCACTTGCAAGTTGCAACTGCAGCGCTGCAAGCTATGCAATTGCAACGAACCAAATACCACCTTATAAGTAAATAAATTACGATATGTGAAAATATAAATTCGTAACACAGAAAGTAAAACAAGAACACTGACTACATAGAAAAGTAATAATAATACATAAATAAATAAATAACACGACTATCACATTCAAAATTGAATGATAAGCTAGAAAAGTAAACAATATAGTGATTTAATGAATATAATAATAGCATTAAGTACACAAACAATGAAGATCAAAAGTAACTAAAATACCAAAATAATCTTGATGTCAAGTAACAAGACATTGTAAACCATACTAAGGAAAAAATAAAAATAAATAAAAATTCTACATTTCTAGGTTCTTTTCCTAATATAACTTATCTTTTGACACTCTTCTCCTTCACGCTCTCACTCGACTATTGAAGTATCCTCTTCGAACGGAGAATCCAAAGACTACTTACTTGAGCATATAGCTCCTTTAATCTTTCCAAAGACTACTTGACCATAGCTCCTTTAATCTTTGACAATATGATAAAGTGCCATGAAAAAATATTTGCTTTCTTGAAGCTCTCACTCATATACTTGCCCTCGTCTTGGATCAACCCTAATGGTTATCACAAATTATCTGGACCTCAGTTGTTCTCAAGAAAAGACTCATCCATAACATCTAAATTGGAACAAGGTACATATAGGTGCATTTGATGACTTCAGAGACAATAACTATTCAGCCACCCTACATTTCCCTACATCATGTCTTCCCACCCAAAATCCAACTGCCAAAATGGAAATGATCACAATGGAGATAATCAGAGTATGAGACAGATATGTTTTGTGTCAATATACAAGTTATTGGGCCACTAATAAAAGATAAAGAGATAAGCAATAACCTCCAAAATTATTTACGTATTGTAGTGGGATCCCTACCAAACATGATATTGGCCAGTATACAAAATATTTCAAACAGTGAAGCTAATTAATAAGGAATTTCTATCCGTGCTATCCTAAGAATCTTTTCTAGCAATAGATTAGTCCTTATATTCCATATGTGGCTGTGTCTAAGACCACCATATTCTCATCCAGAGACGGCAATTTATAAGGCTCAGAACATCCAAATTTTCATTTAAACTTATGCTGTATTTCAGGCCAAGACACATTTGTGAGTAGATATACTCTTCCAGTATATCTAGGTAAATGCCTTCCCTCTACAATTTGTAATATTTCCAACCAATAATAGCTAGAGTTCTACACACACAAAAACGCATACCGAACATATAATACGAACAACACACCCCACTGAAACATTTCATTGAACCTGAACCTGTGAAGCATGATCTATTTCATCTGGAAGCCCCATAATGTTGGACATGTGACTACCTATTTCAACGTAGTACTTAGAATTTTGTACGGCGACTTCCATTTTCCTTAGCAATTTGCACAGACACTTCTGTTTGGGAATCATGTTGTGTTGAACACACGAATATGACATGATTGTTCCATTTCAATGCAGTATTTAGAAATTCTTTTCTTGAGGAAGGATTGTTTCTTTAGGAGAGTGCCATAAGCACAACTAATTGGCAGAGGTTTAATCCTTCTAACTCATCATTTCTTCCTTCCTTTCTTATAAATTCATTGCCTTTCTTACTAAATATAAGTGCTAGTATTGCACTTCTTATCTTCTCCAACAGCCACATTTACATGTTTCAGATAATCTCTTTTTCATTTTTGATTTGTTTGTAGAAATCAAAGTTTCTGTATTTGATACTCAAATCCATCCTTTGTTCATTTGTTTTGTTTCATATATCAATCATACAAATATAATTCTATCAATCTAAAGGAACATCGCTCTACTATTTATAGGCTCTCATTCATATGAACTTCTTTATGATGTCTCAAAACATTTAGGGGGTGTTCGTGTGTAAGTGCACTGTAAGAAAAGAAATCCGTGGGAAGTGCGCCGTTCACGGATTTGGTTGGCTGGATTTGGATTGAATTTTGTTTTCTAATGTGTGGATTTCGGTGGATGGGCACTGTTCAGGCATTTTAAATGTGTTCCTCTCTCCTCTCTCCTCTCTCCTCTCTCCTCACATTATCCAATAAAACAACTCCACCTACTCCTCTATATTAATTTTTTTATTACTTTTCTAAATTTCCTTCTTTCTCCTTTATATCCTACACTACAATAAAACAACATCCAAACAAACTACTTTTTTAGAACTTATTTCCAAAAATTTCTTTTCCAAACAGTAATCTTCATTAGTTGGATACAATTTACAACCAACCAAACACCCCTTTATTGTAGTTGTTTTTGTATAAATGTTACTCTCCCCCTTTTACTTTCACCCCCAACCTGTTTCATAAAATATTCAAGCCATATATGCTTTACATAATTACATGACATCATTATTATTTGTTCTTTTAATTCATGAATTTCTAGAGTTCATGAATCTTACAGAAGCTCTTTATTTGTTTTACACAATTCTATTGGTGTGAGACCCACCAAGGATAATGGTGTTTCAGGGATCAAACCTGGTAAGTTTGATGGAGTTGATGGGTTTCGTAGTTAGCAATCTCAATTAGAATTCTGGTTGACAGCCCTAGAGAGTTCCATTTTTTAAACCACTACACCTGAATCCACATTCTGGTTGACAGCCCTCGAGAGTTCCATTTTTTTTACACAATTCTATTGGTGTGAGACCCACCAAGGATAATGGTGTTTCAGGGATCAAACCTGGTAAGTTTGATGGAGTTGATGGGTTTCGTAGTTGGCAATCTCAATTAGAATTCTGGTCGACAGCCCTCGAGAGTTCCATTTTTTAAACCACTACACCTGAATCCACATCTCAGCCCCTCCTGATCCTTCTAGTCCAAGAACCCCCATCTTCTCACCGTAAGGCATACGTGAAGAAACTCACTAATAGAAATGTTGCTGAAATAGACTACCATAGTAAGAAAAGAACTGTTGCTGAAATAGACTAATGTGATTTGTCCAATGAACTTTATAATGTTTTTCTTGAATACCCTACCCCGAAAAGCTTGTGGGAATGTGGCATACACCTGAAGCTCAATACGGGCTTCATAGTGCACGAATGACCTCTTCCATGCATCCAACTTCCACAACTTTTGAGTTTTTAGACAATAAACCCTTGAATCCCCAACTTCACTCTTAATGAAAGTCCACGCCAACGGTACAACATTTCCTTCAGATTATAAAGTTGCTTGGTTGATTAAAGCTTTGCTTCTTTCTTGGTCCAGTTTCTCTTGTAGACATAAACATGATCAATCTAAACTTACCTTGATCGATGTCCTTAGTGCAATTCGAATCAAGGAAATACAAACTATGACCATATCATCTAGAAGCTCTACTACCGAAGTCAATCTTATTGAATCCAAGCCAAAGAATCACCTCAAACCCAAAGACAATACCTTCATCACAGTCCAATAAATCTAGCGATTACTATAGGTCTCACAAGAACCTAATCCCCAAACCAACCAAGGTAGGGAGAAATCTTGCTATGTCATGTGCGTGCTTTCAAAATCTCAATATCGAAACGGTATTGGGTTGCCAAACTTTTGGTATCTGGATCGATATCAGCCAAATTATCAATATCAAATTTTGGACTGCTATTTTTTAAATTAGAAAATTATGCTTAAATCTTTCTTACTTCAAATAAATATTTTAATTATTAAATTAGTTAATTGGTCAATTACATAGTACAAATTCAATATCTAACTTAAACAGTTGTCGGTGTTATGCACGTATAGTATGTATTATTATAACCTAAGGAAATGTTAGGTCGACCCCTTGCAAACGTGTAAAACCAACCTGCATGTTCGATACAAAAAAAATGTGAGTGAAACCACCTCATTTCCCTTGTATATGTAGATAGTATGCTATTTGCAAGTTCTCACAAAAATTCATAAATTTCATGCAAAAAAAATTTACTGTGACGACTATCTTATATAAAGCTCATTTAAGTTTCTAGTTTCTTTCTTGTTTTTTTAATTCTATTTCTTAAAAAATTCTAATTGATTTCTTTGTTTCCTCTTTTTTTCTTTGATTTCTTCTCTTTCAAATTTGTCTAATCAATTGTCTCAAGGTTTGGATCAGACCGAATCAACTGAATCAACTGATCCATATTGCATCTTTAGCTAATTCGCGCTTTGGATCATTGACTCCATTATCTTGGAGGGGGATTGGATTGCCCCTTCCGAAACCAACTTGGATCGGCTCGATTGGATTAGTACTAGTCGTTCCTTTAAACTATAGTCGTGTGAACCATCTTGCCCCTCACTGCTATTTTCATAAGAAATAACCTATGCTAAGGGAGCCTCTCATGGGAAACCAGAGGTTAATGTAGCGGAAGGGACTTATGTCTTCAGTTTCAACCCTTCTCTTTTCCTTACCAATACAACTGATTGGTGGCTTGATTCAGGTAAATGTATGTTCGAATTACATCTGCTTCGCCACTTTCAATAATGTCCTAGAGGACAAGGTTACAAAAAACAGAAACTTGACCAAGACGGCCAAGCATTATTGAGTTTTTTTTTCAATTTAAATGGGGTTTAAACAGAAAAACGGCTTTTTATATCTTCAAACAAATATATCTTAGAAATAGGAAAAAATGAAGGATAAATATAGAAACATACAGAAAAAGGGGGGAAAATGGAAAATGTCAAATATTACAGATTTCATCATATGATACATGATATGCACAAATAATAAAAAATTTGATAGTTCACATTTATTGTAAAATTAAGGAAACCTGCTAAGTATAACAGGTCGAGTTTATTTTACGAGTAATGGTCGGGTAATAATAGAATTATTTGATAAATATTCAAACTCATGCCCAAAAACGCTTTAAGAAGAAAAAAAAACCATTTTAAACCTCGTTGAATGCCCATTTAACCCATTTTGACCCCTTTTTTTACCCTTTTTTCACAAAGATGTGGAGGGTTCCATTTTAAACCACCATTTAACCCATAAACGGAACGATAAGCTCAAAATCCGTTTAAACGGTTTACTACCTTTTGGAACCACATGTAACATTAGATGATGCTTCAAAGTTTTGTGCTTGGACAAGGTCGTATGGATCTGCAGCTATCTTCCAAAAAGATACTTCCTTTACAAGACACGCTATTTGTCCATGATATTTGTAGGAATCTTGATAGCGGGTTTGTCCTTGGGTCAAAAGGTTACAAGATCATTTTGGAGTTCAATAAAATAATTAATTCTAAGAACAAATGTCTTCGTAGGAAATGGTTACGTTAGTGATGGTTTACTCAAGTTCAACATTCAAACTCAAAAAATAAATGAGATTGCATTTCCTTCTACTTGTGTTTTTTCAGCATGTGATTTTTGCCATTCAAGACTTGGGCATGTTAACTCTGATTGTAAGACTTAGGCATGAAAAGTATGATCCTAGTTCAAAATGCCAAATTTGTGTGCAATCAAAGTTTACAAGGAAATCTTTGAAACCAATTGATAGATCTAGTACTTTTCTTCAACTGCTACATTCTAACATGTGAAATCTAGTCACCAACGCACGTTGTGGAAATAGACATTTTGTGACTTTTATAGATGATATCTAAATATTGTATATCTTCTCCAATCAAAAGATGAAGTTTTTGAAAAGTTGAAGATTTTTAAAAGCGGAAGTAGAAAATCAACCTAATAAAAGGATTAAAATTCTTATGTCTTGTTGGGAAGAGTAAACCTCCAATGATCTCAATCTTTTTTGTTAGGATAACGGTATTGTCCATCTAAGTGTTGGCTCCTTATTCACATCAGTCCAATGGAGTTTAGAACGGAAAATAGGAATTTGATGTATATAGTCAATTCTATGTTAGCCGACTCCAGTCTACCTGAAAACTTGTGGGAGGAGGCTATTTTGACTGCTTAGTTTATTCAAAATAAGTTACCTCCTAAGCATTGTGATAAAAACCCTGTTGAGATATGGAAATCTAGAAACCTAATATGGTTACCTTCATGTCTGGGGGTGTCTAGTAACCATATTAGGTTTGCTAGAGAGTTTACTAGACACCCCAGGCATGAAGGTAACCATATTAGTATTGCTAATCTAAAAGAAAGAAAATAGGTCCAAAGACAGATGATGTCATATTTATAGGTTATGCATTATATAGTAGTGTCAATAGATTTCTAGTCATAAACTCTCTTGTGATATTTCTAACACCATTATTGAGATTGTAAATGCTGGCTTTTTCAAAGACATTTTCTCAATTTCTCTTATAAGAATCAGCTTAATTCTCAACGTTCTACCCATAAAACATTTGATAGTTTGGTACTTAAGTTAACCTTGATCAAGCTTTTGAACCAAGTTTTGAGTTTAAAGCTAGAAGGAGTGAGAGACTTAGAAAACCAAATGATTTGGGAGAGGGCTTCACATTTCATGTTGAGGAAGAACCTAGCTCATACAAAGAAGTCATGTCCTGTACTGATGCTCCTTTCTGAAAGGAGGCAATCACTAATGAGTTTAATACCATATTCCAAAATCATACTTGGATCCTTACTAATTTACCTCCAGGTAGTAAAGCCATAGGTGTAAGTGGATTTTTAAGAAAAAGCTTGGACTTAATGGTCCCATAGATAAATATAAAGCTAGATTAGTTACTAACAGATTTAGCCAAAAAATATGGGATTGACTATCTAGACACCTAAGATAATCATCATGAGGACCTTGACTGCTTTAGTTTCCATTCAAAAACTTTTAATTCATCAAACGGATGTAAAAATAGCTTTTCTAAAAGGTGATCTTGATGAAGAAATCTATGTCTCATCCTGAGGGTTTTATTGTCAAGGGTCAACGAAGAAAAAGTTTGTAAATTTGTTAAATTCGTATATAAGCAAGCTCCCAAATAGTGGCATTTGAAATTTGATCATGCTATTATATCTAATGGTTTACAGTTAATGAAAATGATAAATGCTTGTCTTCCAAGAAAATTGGAAATGATTATGTTCTTCTTGGCTTATAAAAGTAGATGATATTCTTATTCTTGGTACATCATTGCATATTATAAAAGATATAACGTTTTAACAAATTATATGAAGGATATGGGAGAAGCATATTTCATCCTTATGAGTTGGAATGAAACTATATAAAATTAAGTCAGGTTTATCTTTCTTCTTGTCTCACTCAATTTAGAAAACGATAAGAATAATTTATATGATTACTAACATGTTACTACTCCATATGATGCATCATTAGCTTTATATAACAATCCAGATGGAACTTGTTCCTCAACACTTGTATGCACAAATAAAAGGTTCACTTAATACATAGCAGCTAGACAGGATATAGCTTATGTAATAAGAAGTCTTAGTAGATATCAGTAAATTTATATGATTACTAACATGTTACTACTCCATATGATGCATCATTAGCTTTATATAACAATCCAGATGGAACTTGTTCCTCAACACTTGTATGCACAAATAAAAGGTTCACTTAATACATAGCAGCTAGACAGGATATAGCTTATGTAACAAGAAGTCTTAGTCGATATCAGTAAATCCAAGCTTTGAACATCGGTGCGCACTCTTTTAGATATCTTCATGGATCATTATATTACACTATGTTATACACTGGATATCCTCAAGTGCTTAAAGGTTATTCTAATGCTAATTGGGCCAGTGATTCTCTTGAAGTGAAGTGCACCTAAGGTTATGTCTTCCTTCTTGGTTGCCATATCTTACAGAACAAACAATAGTCTCTATAAGAACTATGAAAGTTTAACCTATAGCATTAGACACTACTAACATTAAGGCTGATTGGCTCAAAAAATTATTGTCTGATATTCCTATTGTGCCTCAAATATTTTCCTCAAGTTGTTCATTGCGACAATAAATATGTCACTCATCTAACTGAAAGTGAAACTTTCAAAGACTCATTACAATTAGATATAAATTTGTTACACAAAAAATAGAAATATTGTTTTTATATATTATGCTATATCTTATATAAATTGGTTAACCTTCAATATAGTTTTCCACAGAAAGACGTTTTGATTTCATCGAGTGGATGGGACTTAGGCCACTTATAGTCAACAGTAGTTGGCAGCCAACCTACGTGATAGGAGATACCATTAAGTATGTTCAGTGGGTAGAAATGAAGGTACTAATGCGGCATTGTTAGGAGCACATCCTATAAATTTGATTTGCTCCCATCCCTAGGGTGACTCCTCTACGTGACACATAGGGAGGGCTTAGAGTCTTTAATGCGTGCTGAAGACATCATTTTTTGCATGGAAAATTGTCACAGAATTCCTCCTAAGGCACCACCTAAGTGGAGGTTGTCGTGAAGCTGCAACCGTGGGAAATAGGCAAAACCCTTAAAACCTCCAAGAGAATAGGGTAAAACGTGCATGGATTTAAGCGCACACTATCGAAACCCAATACAATTATACTATGATGATGTTGAGTTTTATGCAATTCACCTAAACGGACCTAATTCCAGACTTCCAGCGATTACTGACCTTCAATATGAGTGAAGTACCACTGCGCAGAGGTTCAAGGTACACGTCTACCTTTATTGAAAGCATAATTGGCTGCCTGATTTCAATTAATTGGTTGCTTTCAGTTTAACTTATTCATTTTTTAATGTCTTTTCCACTTTTCAAATATTTTGAAGGATTGTTAGATCTATTTAATTGATAGCTTAGAAAGGTGTTCACATATTTTTAAGTTATTGCGAGCCGTTATTTGGTTGTAACAACCCAAATATCTCTCAACCCTGTTGTTGAATTTTCTCCAAGACTTTTGACTAAGGCCAGACTTTTAGGGCCAATTTGTGGCTATAAAATTGAGTGTTGCCGGATGGATTAATTAATCACTCCAATAGCAATCCCTCCAATATAGGCTTTCATTTTCTCTGCCATTTTTTCCCTCTTCTTGACAACAATAGTTGTGGATATTAAGCATGTGTGGTGTCCGATCAAACACTTCTCGTCTGTGTACCAGTGTTTTTACCTTGAGGAGCATGCGCCAAGCGATACCTTACAAGAAAGGAAGCATCGTTCATTTAGGGCAGTGCCATAAGTACGACGAGGTTTAATCCCTTCTAATTCAATGTTTCTTTTGTTCCTTTCTTTTATACGCATCACATTTCTTACTAAATATAAGTACTAGTATGGCTCTTCTCATTTTCTGCTGAGGAACAAACACTTCCATGTTGTCATTGCTGATTGTTTTCAACAAATTGAATTTTCTGTTTTTAATACTCGTAAACATCCTTCGTGTCTCTGTTTAGTTTCATATACCAATCATATAAATATAATATCTATCACCACTTCCATTCTCCTTAGCTACAAACTATGAAGCACGGGTACTTAAAAAGGGACTTCGTACCCGTACCGGGTGCGAATCGGGTTCGGGTAAGCCCGGGTACGTTGCAAGTACATACTCGGTGCGTATCCAATTAATTAAATGATTAAAGAATAAAATTTTAAAGGGTGCGGTGCGGGCGGGTGCGCCCGAAATGGCTCAATAAAAAATAATATTTTTTTATAAAGTATCTCTTTCCTTCCCCCATTTTCAGCCATTTCTCTCTCTAACAAATCTCTCTCTCACACACACAATCAAACTCTAATACCCAATCAAGCACTCTTCCGTCGTCGCCTGTGCCTGCCGTTGTCTCCTCTATCTCTCTCTCCCAAGCTAAGCAGTTAAAATCCCCGATTAATCGCTCATCGGTGGCTAGGCGGTTATTTTTTTAGCGATTTATAATATTTCAATAGTTAGCGATTTAATCGGGTATAATCGGCCGATTAGTGGTTAATCTGCCAATTTTAAGTGGCCGATTAACCGATTAAATACCCTCTAATTTTCATACTTGATTGCATTATTTGAGCTTAATCCGGCCCAAACTCAAATCCAAAATCCAAACCCCTTCAGGTCCTTGTGCAAACCCAAGCCCGACATGTCGCCGCTCTCTTCTTCTTCCTCGTGCAAACCCAAACTCAAACTAATTCTCTTCTTCTTCCTCGAGCAAACCCAAACCAGACCACCGTCGCTCCCCCTACGTTGTCTCATACTTGACCTTCACGCATCTATTACACCTTCTTTGCTGCTCGCGTTGCTCCTACCCGATTGTTTTTGTTTGATAGAACCGACTAGCAAACCTATTCCGATCTACATCCAGAATCCAAACTCAGCTCAAACCAAGTACTCTCTTTTTTTTCTCTATAACTATATGTTCCTATTTGATCATCTCATGAAAGTTTTATGTTAGGATTTAGGGTTGCTACATAATGAGGATATATATATATATATAATAATGATTTTTCCGATTTAATTCCCGATTATTTTTCGATTAACCGATTAATTACTAATCGCTCCTAGACCGATTAGTTCCAAAAACCGATTTTAACTGCCCAGCTCCCAAGCCCAAGTCCATCCATTGTCCGACCAAATCCGTTGCCTCTTCCTCTCTCTCTAGCGCCGCTCGATCAGCTGCCGATCAGCCTGACCCGACCGCTGTCGTCATCGCCTCTTCAACGCCTGACCCGACCGCTGCCGTCATCGCCTCTTCAACGCCTGACCCAACTGCTGCCGTCATCACCTCTTCAACGCCGCTACTGTCCAGGTTTGATATTTGTTGTTAATTCAATGAATGAAATAATGGGTTTCACTTGAATGATGTGATCAATGTATTTTGTTGTATGTATTTTGTTACTAAATGATGTGATCACTTGAATGATATGATCTTGTTCTTCCTGGAAAGGATGTGATCTGTGTATTTTGTTCTTTACTGATTTCGTTACTAACTTCATGACTTAGACATTAGAAGGCCTATGAGAAGATTTACCAAGTTACAGTCAACTGCAATGACTTGTTCCCTCGTTCATGTCAAGCTTAATAATTCTCAAAGTGACAATGTCCTCTTCAATTTTCTTCTAGGAGACATCATCTGGTTCCAGAAGTTCGAAGTTAGACTAGTTATTTTAAATTTTTGAATATGTGACTGTCTGTACTAGTACCATCTTTCGCAATGTTTAGGGATGTAATACCCCCAAAATTAACAATTCTTTTATGTAGTTATTAATTTTTTATTTATTTTTGTCATGCATATATTATCACATTGTATTGTCATGTTATAAATACACACACACACCACTACTACACACTAATATATATATGCATTTAAGCCTACAATGTTTGACTGCCTACAATTTTTGACCAAAAGGGATTATGTGTTGACCTAGAAGGGCCTATGTGCAATTAGTAACAACCTAAGGGGTTAAATGCAAAAATATGGGACACCTAAGCCTTTTCTACACTTTTCCACCAGATCCTACACTTCTCTCTCTCTCTTTTCTCCCTTTACAGCCGGCAGTAGCAACAGCAGCCTATTTTCCCCCTCTTCTCTATATATATGCCTATAACTATTACTTCTACTTAACTACAACTACTACTACTACTGTAGACTACTTTACTACTATCTATTACTACTACTTACTACTACTGCACTACTAGTACTGCTTACTACAACTACTACTACTACTTCTACTGCTGTCCTACTGCTGTCTTCTATTACTACTGCACTACTACTACTGCACTACTACTGCTACTGTTACTGCCTATACTACTTCTGCTGCTACTCAACTACTACTACTACCTACTACTACTTCACTACTACCTACTACTACTACTACTTCACTACTACCTACTACTACTACTAATACTATACTACTTTACTATTAATACTTTTGGATTGGAGCAAGGAGTAAAGGAAGCTTTTGAAGCAAGGAGGAAGAAGCATATCCTTGAAAGAGAGAGTGGGTATTCTCCTTTTTCCTTTTGATTACTTTTATGACTTACTATATAGAAGTTGTGTTTGTTAAAATTGTTGAATTGAAGTAGTGAGGTTATGTTAGAAGTTTTCTTGTAAAGAAGTTGTTGGTTGAAATTATTAAATACTTTAGTTTATATAAAGTAAACATAGCAAGAAAAATGTATGTTTACACTCAATCATGTTTTAATTCATTGTTTGATTATGCATAATAGGTTGAAGCAATTATGTGAAATAAAAAGTTGTAATTAGGAAAGAGACACTAGTAGAATTTTATATACTAGTAGGGTAGAATTGATGAAGAAGTTACATGCATGATTAATTATAATAAGCTCTATGTGAAATTTATACATGAGATTTTATATAGATATAAATTATATAGAATGATGATTGTATGTTAGTAGATATAAATTATATAGAATGATGTTGTACGATTATATGCTTAGCTCTTATAACAAGGAAAACTTAAATAGAAGAATTGTGGAAAGTGTATGCCTAGTTAATATACTTGTTTAGTTAGCTTGTAGAATAGGAAACTACTCGTTCATGATGGTATAAACCTACTTGTTAGTTAGTAATGCATGGTAGAAGTAGAAATTCAAAGTAGAGTTAGTAGTCACTTAAAGTAATGGTAGTAAGTAGATAATAGTAAAAAGTCACTTGTAGTTGCATGCTTAGCTAATAAAAAGTTCATGATAAGTTAAGTAGATTGTAGTAAAGAATTATTGGAAGTATAGAAGAGATTGTGGGCATGAATACGGTGATTGATGGAATACCGTATGCATGTGTATGCGGGTATGCATACTTGAATATTTACATATGGTAGTATTTTGTGTACATTGAGTGCACTAGTGTGGTGCATGTTGGGCCGACCTCTTAGCATGATTGGAGGCTAGGTTGAACCCTAACTAAATCAAGATGAGACTTGTTAAGATTCAACTAGGTTGGATTCACTTAGAACCTAGTTAGTAAATTAAGTTAAATTAGTTATGTAAACTAGCTGAAGGATGAAAGTGGAAACGAGGAGCACAGTTTAATTAACTTAGAAAATAGAAGTCGTGGGTATGTTGGTGAATTTAGAAATTTATTTAGGATGATTGGTAAGGACAGACACTAGTTGGGCGTGTACTACTCACCTGTCAAGAAAACACGTGCGGCGTCGTCTCGTCTAGGACACGTGAGACGTGGTCCCGACTGTTAATTTCTGGATTTAGTGATAAGAACGGGATACAGACGTAAGTCACAAGTCCTGTCGGAACTTAGGAGATGACTCTTAAGTTTCCATCTATGTTCTGGGTTATCAATACGAACAAGGAACAAGAGTGTGATTCTAAGTCTCTTGGTGGAGTAGGGATGACCCTATCGATTCGCCTTATATTCATGATAACTTTGGTAGGGGCAGGAGTGGAGAATGACCATGATTCCGACAGAGCTGATGATCACCGACCTGATCGGGAGTGGAGAGGGACCACGATCCTGTCGGAGTGGAGAAGGACCATGATCTGAACGAACAGGGTGATCACTGCCGTTCAGAGTGGAGAAGAACCACGATCCGACTGCGGGAGCGAAATGGACTGCATGTGCTGTAGACTCTACCAATCACTAGATGAATATCAGAAACAGAAAAGAGTACAAGAGTAGGATGCATGGCGAGGAATTGAACCCTATCATCTGGAGAATACGAACTTGATTTGAGGAGTATGTAGTATGGGATGTATATGTTTTCCAAATAAAGTTTGCATTAGATTAATAGCATGGTGTGCATATGAGTTGTGCATTAGAATCTAGATCATGACATACACCGACATTCATGTTTGTATAACTCACGTTTCTTTTCTTCTGCATCAAATATTAGTTGTTGAGGATTTTGGAGATTACAGGGTTTCATCCGTATTGCGTCAGTTGTATTCAAGTCAGTTGTATTCAACTGACGTGCCCACAGTTTGCTAATTGCAGGATCACTGATCGTGCAGCAGGGGACTCGAGCTGCGGAAAGCATCTAAGTGTAGGATATAGTTCCTTGTGCAATGTAAGTTTCTAATTTCTTGTAATTTTTTGTGTTGTTACTCATTAAAGTAAAGATTCTGGGTAAGTGTCACGAGCTCCCAGTGTGTGGAACTCGGGGCGCTACAAGGAAACTTGTGGTACTGTAGTATGAACCATCCAAGGTGAAAAATATTAGTAAAGTAGTATTTGATGGCATGGTTTAATGTCATAGACATATGTACACAGTTGGTTAATATTATGTTAATAAGTTAAATGTCTACCCAATCGGTTAATATCTTATGTTCTTGAATGTATTTAATTGTTAATCTATTGTTTCATTTTAGGACTTTCTCATCTACAAAGCTCCCACCAATAGAAAGCAAAGATGTCATATGTGCAAAATGGAGGAATGATTACATTTACAATTTCTAGATTACAATCATTTTTTAGTTATTAGAATTTTTTGTATTTTTTAACATAACTAGGTATGCCCGTGGGCACGTGCCTACGGCACTTCTTCGATTGAAGAGAGAGTGGGAGGATTTCGGGAGAGAGAGACACACAGAGAGAGAACGGGGGGTGGGCCGTGGGCGTTTGGGAGAGAGAGAGTCAGAGAGGGGGGGTCGGGAAGATAGAGAGATGGGGGAATTGAAAAAAATTTGGTTTTTGGAAAAAAGAAATAGTTTTGGATTTCAAATTTTGGACGGAAAAATATGTTTTCTGAGGTTAGATCTGGGCCTTTGATTTTGCGGGATTAAAGAAGAGCCACTTGATAGCTTTCTTTGTGTTTTATTATATAGATATTTATTAAATTTATTATTTTTATATTCAATGTACCCAAAAACACACCCGTATTCTAAATTTTTGAGAAATCACATATACGCGTACCCGAGTCGTGTCGTCCATAACCCGTACCCGTGTTCGTGCTACATAGGCCACAAATAACTCTGGTTACCACTTCTCTTCTACTACAAAATGGAGAGGTTGTCCTTCCACACAAAATGAAGAGATGGTCAATTGCACTCTACACACACACACACACACACACATATATAGGGTACATTTGACTGTCCCACATGGTAGATATTACATTATCCTCCTAATTGGTTATTCGAACTCAACACAAAAGGTATTTTACATTTTACGCATATTTCTGGTCATTACATATTCTTATCTACACTTATAAATTCCGATAGCGTGTCCACTACCACTATGAGACACAGTTGACTACTACATCAGATCTATGTACCAGTAATGTAAAATAACACTTACACAAATTTCGTATAATACCTCAAATCTCATAACAATGTATTTGAATTTATCTCAAATAGGTTACGTAAGTTTTATCTGCATTTTGCTATATCGAAAATCACCATATGCCGCACAAAAACCATGTCTACAGGCCCTTCGATAGATACTGTATTACATCAAACAGGATGCTCCTCATAAAATGACTACAATACAGATGAGCCACCATTGTGAATGGGGGAGGTGAAACATGCAGTTCACTTGTGACAATGGTTAATACCTAATGTGTCAGTCAAAAATTAGACAAACTCAACATTTAAATACTAGAGAACATTCTTCACACCAAAAGCTTCAGAAGTATCCGGATAAACCTAGACTTGATAACAGCATGAGTACACAGTCTTTAAATCATGTCGTGATATAGAAGAAAAGTCGTGGAAGATAAAATAGCAAAGAAGTAATTTTCAGAAACACAAATACCTAAGGAGGAAAAAAAATGCTAAAACCAATATATAGAATACACACTTACCCATTCCCCAGGGCAGAGGGACCTGTAGTATTTGGCAAACCTTCCGCACTCACTAGCATCATCACCTTTGGCAGATACGCACCTGCATTTGCCGAATGCTCTGGTTAGTTTACCAAAAGAACTGCTTACAGGTAACAGTTTCCAATAATCAGTCGCTAACTATTTATAAATGAATATTACTTGTGAAATTCAATGTAGCGTGTGAAGCAGTGCCTTGTTTGATTTGTTGTAGGGAAGCGAAAATCAGCAGGTGCCGTTTTTAGCTCGATCTAATAAGAATGAAAACAACAAATGAAATATCAGGTATTAGCAAGAATCTAAACTTATGCAAGTAAAAAATAAAAAATAACTTACTAAAGACAGAAATTAATTCAACTAATTCGACAAAATAAGAGATGACTGAACACAAAAAGGGAATTGGCCAAAACTTTGACTAAAATATAAGTTAAATCTGCCTAACAAGAAGCAAAAGCTATGCAATAAATAAGGTTATTGTTATTTCAAAATATAAATTGTACCAATTGATTGCAACCAAACATCTTTTGTTGCAGCAATAAATCCTAATGCAGTAGGCCGAAGATATTCTAATAATTCAAGGACATTCATAAAGCAGATTTGTTCCCATCCAAGATTAAGTACTTTGCTCACAGTACAGGTTTAATGAACAAATATTTTGCAATTTCTACTTTTTACTTAGAATTTTCCAAAGCAATTGATTTGCAGGCACCATTGACAATATATGGAACACGAACTTCGCATATCTATACAATATATTATGCTAAACCACTTTTGTCTAGGAATTTTCTCCTTTTCTCTTATTAAAATAAAAAAAGGTGAGCAAATGTAGGAGAACTCTCCACTCTTATTTCATCCAAATTTTGAATTCATATCATATCCCTTAATCAAACCTCAAAAATCGTGCAATAATGTATAGACGCTATTAGATGAATTTTTCAAAATTAGTTTTATTATTTTCTGATTTTTAAAAGTTATGTGCAATATTGTACAGAATTATACTATTTATACAATATATTATGCTACGACCACTTTTGATCCAAATGTTTTTTTTTTCTTTTTAAAATAAAAAAAGAGCAAGTGTAGTAGGTAACCAGCACGGTCACAAAAATCCAAAACCCGGAACCGACTAGGATACGACATTTGACCGGAATCGACTGGTCTATTGCTCGTAGGGTTTGGGTCCTAAATAAGACATGTTCATATTTTCGGATCAGGTCTGGGTCCACTAAACATGGACCCAACCCGTACCCGGACCCAGACTTGGTCTATTGCAAGTAAGGTCCGGGTCCTAAAATAGGACCCCTTCATATTTTTGGGTTGGGTCTGGTTCAGCACAAAATGGACCCAACACAGACCCAGCCAAAAAAAAACTCTAACCTCCCAATTAAATAAAAAAAAAGACAAAAAGCAACAAGGAACAGAAAGAGCAGACCCAACCTCCCACTCCTGCTCCTGCCTGATCCACCCACTCGCAGCTACCCGAACCCGATGGGTAACATTTTTTTAACAGGGCCTTGACCCAGTTCTCACGGGTTGGGTCTGGGTTCAATATTTGGACAAGTTGAGAAGTAGGTCCAGGTTCGGTAGTGCAGGACCCGACCCGGCCACTCGATAACATTGCTAGAGGTAAACCTCTCACTTGCTCTTTATCCTAACAAATTTTAAACTAGAATCATATTCGTTAATCAAACCTAAAAATGTTGAAATATTGTATACATGTTATTATATGATTTTTTATTAAAAAAAACCTTTGTTATTTTCTATTTTTTTTAAAAAAATTGTGCAATAGAGCATAGGGTTGTACTAGTATTGTTTAAGCAAAGGAAGGCCTTAAAATACTCAATTTTGCCGATCCAAAAGGAAACAATTGCTTTAAAATCTCATTTGGGAACTTAACCAATTATGCAAACTAGAAGGTGAACAATTTTGCGCCGAGAAAAAGAACTTAGGTACAAAATTAAGTTGACATGGATGACAATTTCTAAATTTGGGAATGTTTACAATATCACAAATCTCATGACACACAATCATGACTTAGAATTTACCACAGCTTTACATGAACTCAAGCATATAGCCAATAAAACCCAAAAAAAATGCCATCATTCTAAGAACAACATAAGGGCTTGACAAACCTTGCGAAAGTGAAGTATCATGAAAATCCACTAAAGTTCTGATCTTAGTTCTTGATTCAGCTTTGGCTATATAAAGAACTAAAACTGCTTCAAGTTTAAACAATTATAGTCTTCCTAGACTGCTTTGAATAGTTAAATGCATTAAATCTATAAATTACCTGAGTAGTTTTTCGCACTAACTTAAATTCTTCTCTTATGATAGTTTTCATTATTTTTTAGTATGTATTCTAATTTTTAGGTAATCTATATGAATCCAATTCAATATTTCATACTCATTATCTAGAATGATGGATACTGGGAATCCATTTCTTTCTAAATAACTAACTTTTTTTTAACCACACAGACCTGCCATAAATTGAGTTCGGGATAGTTTAATTGAAAACTCGAACTATGTATATGACGTAAACTTAACCCTAGACAGAGAATTTCCAAGAATATTAAAAGATTAAGTTTACCAACATGTAACGCAGATTAAGTTAAAAATTAAACTATTAATTGATTTAATGGATTTTCAAGATATGAAATAGTTTAACAAGCTCAATTAAAGATTCAATCCTAACAATCAATAATTATATACCTAAACGTTCTTAGCAAGTAAAGCATGCAATAATGATTTGTACCCTAATAGGCAAGTATAAGCACACACTCTAAATATTTGTGGACGACAGATAGATTGAATAATATTACAGAGATGATCAGCCATACATCGACTCATTTGTTGTGGTCTTTATAGATGACATCTTGGTATACTCGAGAACAGAGGAAGATCATGCTAGGCACCTGACTGAAGTTTTGAATAAGCTACAGGAGCATGAATTGTAAGCAAAATTATCCAAGTGCAAGTTCTGGAAGACCGAAGTTGCATTCCTTGGTCACATCCTTTCTAAGGAGGGAGTGGCTAGTGGCTACTGATCCGCAGAAGATTGAAGTTGTGAAAGAATGGCCTCAACTGAAGATAGTAAAGGAAATCGTAAGCTTTTTGGGGCTAACAGGATATTACAGGAGGTTTATCCACGACTATGCCAAGATAGCAGTGCCGCTTACAGGATTAACCAAGAACGATAAAAGGTTTGAATGGACTGAGGCATGCGAAAGAAGTTTTTTAGAATTCAAGGTTCGGTTGATTTCAACGCCAATATTGGTATTACACTATTACCTCAACCAGATAAGGGATACGTGATATACAGTGACGCTTCACACCAGGGTTTGGGATGTGTTCTGATTCAGGAAGGAAGAGTTATAGCCTATGGTTCAAGACAACTCCGACCACACGAGAAGAATTACCCCACATATGATTTGGAGCTGGCTGTAGTAATTTTCACCCTGAAGTTATGACGACATTATGTTTATGGAGCAAAGGTGGAGATATACACTGATCATAAGAGCATGAAATATATATATCATTAGAAGGACTTGAATCTTCGACAAAGGCGATGACTGGAAGTATTAGAAGACATTAGACCTGAAATTAAGTATCATCCAGGAAAGGCCAATGTAGTGGCAGATGCACTTAGTAGAAAGAGGAGTTTGGCTACATTAATTGCAACAAGGAATTGGATGACGAGATAAAACGAGCCAGGTACTGAGGTGGTTACACAAAGCTTGGGTGCGATCTTAGCACGACTTGAACTACAACCAAGTCTGAAGGAGCGGATTAAGAAGGGTCAGGAAACAGATGCAGAGATTCTGGCACGTAAGGAACAAGTAAATGCAGGGAAACTTCCGGAGTTCAATATAAGGGAAGGTCTATTATGGTTTGGAGACAGATTGTGCGTACCGAAGGTGGATGATATAAGGAAAGAAGTTATGAAAGAAGCTCACACTACATTACTTGCAGTTCACCCGGGAAGTACCAAAATGTATCGGGACGTGAAGCAGTGCTATGGGTGGGCAGGAATGAAGCGGGATATACCGAAATTTGTGGCTAGATGTCTCACCTGTCAGAAAATTAAAGCAGAAAACCAGAAGCTAAGAGGGTTGTTGCAGCCGTTACCCATTCCAGAATGGAAGTGAAAATATTAGTATGGTTTCATTACAGGGGTTACCCAGATGTCCCAAAGGACATGATGTTGTTTGGGTTGTGGTTGACCGACTGACAAAATCAGCTCACTTTCTACCTGTGAAAGTTTCTTGGTCAATGGAGAAATTAGCAAAAGTATATAGTGAAGGGATAGTAAAGCTACATGGTGTACCCGTATCCATAACTTCTGATAAGGATGCAAGATTTACTTCGCGGTTCTGGCAAAGTTTACAGGTAACTGTGGGGACGAGAACAGATTTTAACACCGCTTATCACCCGCAAACAGATGGACAAACAGAAAAAGTGAATCAAGTCCTGGAAGATATGCTGAGAGCATGTGTAATGAACTTCAGAGGGAATTGGAAAAAGTATTTAGCCTTAGTAGAATACGCCTATAACAATAGTTATCAGGCTAGTATTGGCATGGCTCCGTACGAAGCACTCTATGGAAGGTGTCGAACACTGGTATATTGGTACGAAGTAGGGGCCTATGTTCGGACCAGAAATCGTGCAGCAGACTTCTGAGAAGATTGAGCTAATCAGAAAAAGATTGGAAATAGCACAAAGCCGACAGAAAAGTTATGCCGACACTCGACGAAGAAAATTAGAATTTGAAGAAGGGGACTCAGTAATTCTGAAAGTTTCACCAACCAAGGGCGTATTCGGATTTGGGAAAAGTGGTAAGTTAGGCCCTGAGGTACATTGGACCATATAAAATCCTGAAGAAAATTGGGAAAACGACATACAGATTAGACTTGCCAGCAGAACTAGCTCATGTACACAATGTATTTCATGTTTTGATGCTAAGAAAGTGCGTGCCCGACCCGAGTCACCAACTAGTAGAAGTTCCTGAAAATCTACAAGTGGATCTTACTTATGAGGAGCGGCCGATAAGAATAGTTGATCGCCAGGACAAGGTGTTGAGAAATAAAGTAATTCCAATGGTTAAAGTACTCTGGAAGAATCAGTTTGTCAAAGAAGCCCACGTAGGAGCTGGAAAGCCAAATGAAGAATATATATCCCTAGTTGTTGATTAATTTATGATTTCTTCGTTTGCCTCTCTACCTAAGTTTAGTTCTGAGGACAGAACTATTCTAAGGAAGGAGTGATGTAATACCCCTATAACAAACATTTTTCTTGCAATAAAAATATATATACATTGATATTGTTACTGTGTTTGTTTTTTTAGCATATCTATATGGTTAGTCTTAAAGCCTAATATGTTTTCTTTCTTAAAGCCCAACATTTCTTTTCTTAAAGTCCAATCCAACATGGCTATTTAGAGGTTAAGTGTAATTAATTAAAGCTTAAGGGGGTATATGTAAAAAAATGACGGACACCTAAGCCACCTAGAGCTTTCCACATACACCCATACTCTTCTCCCTCTCTCCCCTTCTTTCCTTCAGATGGCCGGCAGCCCCTCTTCCTCTTCTATATATTTGAGGGTAAGTTTAACCCTAGTGTATTTTCATTCAGCCCTTTCTTCATACTTTTTTTTCAAACTCTAGCCTATTTCTCACTTCGCATTCTCACTATTTTCCATTTTCAACTATATAAAAATATATATACATATTTATAGTTCCTAGAAGCCTTGGACTGCATAATCAAGCTAAGTTGTGAAGGAAGCAACTTGAAGCAAGGAAGAGAAGGAAGCATATTATTGAAGCTCACAAGATCACTAAGTAAAAAGTGGGTATTTTTCCTGTACTCTTGTTGATTTTTATGACCTTTAACATAGGAAATTATGCTTGTTAAAATTGTTGAATTGAAGTAGTGAAGTTATGTTAGAAGTTTTTCTTGTTAAGATGTTGTTGGTTGAAAGTATTAACTACTTTAGTTTATATAAAATAAACATAGCAAGAAAAGAAATAGAATTTGTAATATTGAATGCTTGCTTACTAATCATGTTCTAGTCTTTGACTAATTAATCAATTGTTTAAAGTTAGGTTTGAAATGGTTGAAGTACTATATATATTATATATGTGTGTGAAATAGTTACAACTCATGTTCTATCCTAGATAATTAATTAATTGTTTGTAAGAATATGTAAGTAATAATAGTAAAGAATAGAATTGTTAGTATTGTAAACTTAGTAGTAACTAGTATGGTTTAATTAGCTTGTGACCTCTCATCATAGTTAATGTAGAAATGACTACTTATAGTAGTCACTTGTACTAGTAGAAGGGGTTGTAGAGTTTATATATATAAAAAGCTCATGTAGTAGTACTGAACTTAAAAAGTTTATGAAATATTAATAAAGAAGTGAATAGAATAACTCATTGATAATTCATGTAGAACAACTTCACATTTAAGTTCATAATCCTAAATGAGTAAATGCACAACAATGGTATTAATAATTACCTATATTAGGTTTTGTATAGGAATTTGTATAAGAAAATTTAATGGAAGAATTGTGGTAGCAAATGCCTAGATAATATGTTGTTTAGTTAGCTTGTAGAATCCATAGTGATTCAAGGTAGTAGAAGACTACTTGTTTATGGTAGTGGAAATTACTTGTTAATTAGTAATTCATAGTAGTAGAAGTAGTAATCACTTAAAAGAGTAGAAATAATAGTCAATTATGAAGAACCTCACATGTAGAAACTACTTGTAGCGGCATGCTTAGTTAGTTAGTAATGCATGGTAATAAAGAAGAAGAAACTATTGGTAGTATAAGAAAAGATTGTAGGCATTAAAAGAATTAATGGGTAAGTATGCATACGGTATATGCATATGGTGATGTTTAGTGCATAGTAAAAGCACTAGTTTGATGTATGTCAAGCATGCATGCTGTGCCGACTCTTGGCTTAATTTGGAGAATTGGGTTGAAACCAAATTAGAGTTAGATGACTCGTTTAAATTAAATGACTTGTTATGAGACAAGATTAACTGCTGGGTCTAGGATAAATTTACCAAGTATTCAACCATTATTGGATAAGAAACTAAGTAGAATAAATTCAGAATAAATTAAGTAGGAAATAGAGCACGATAAATGTTAATAGAATTGCATGACCAATAAAATAAGGACAGACACTAGTTGGGAGTGTACTCACCTATCAAGGGGACACGTGTGACGTCATCTCATCTGGGACACGTGCAGCATAGTATCGACTGTTGATTTCTAAGGTTTAGTGATAGAAGACGAAATCTAGGAGAATGGACCCTTATGAGTATGGCTATATTATAAGTTATCCATACGAACAACAAAGAGCTAGAGTATAACTCTCAGTCTCTGGTGGTGTAGGGAAAGGCCTGCCAATTCGCCTTATGTTCAGATAACTTATGGTAAGAGTCCGGATGTGGATAAAGACCACCGATTCCGACAGGACTGCAGCTGAGCTGAATGATCACCAGCCTGTCGGAAGTGGAGAAACCACCGGCCGGGAGGAGTGGAGAGACCACCGGCCGGGAGGAGTGGAGAGAGACCACTGATTCCAATAGATCGGAGTGATCACCGACTTTCGGGAGTGAAGAAAGACCACCGATCCGATGCAGTAGGCGGAATAGACCGTATTTACTGCAGCTCTACCAGTCACTAAATAAATGTAAGGAACAGGAAAGAGTACAACAATATGTTTACATTGCGAGGGAGTGAACCCTATAATCTGAAGTACGCTCAAACTTGACTATGACATATATAGTATGGGAAGCATATGTTCCCAAATCAAGTAAGCATTAGAATAAGAGCATCGTGTACATATGAGTTGTGCATTAGATTTTAGGTCATAACATACACCAACACTCCTACTGCATGATTTCCACATTTTCTTTCTGCATTATTGTTGTTTGTTGAGGATTTGGAAAATTGCGGTTTTCATCCGTTTTGCGTTAGTTGTATTCAACTGACGTGCCCACAGTTGGTTTGTAGGACTGACCGTGGGAACAAACGAGTTATGGGCTGCGGAGCAACCAAGTCAGGAATATAGTTTTTCCTGTACAATGTAAGTTTTAAATTTCCCGTTATTTCTTTCCTATATTGAGTACTCATTTGAAACAATGATCTTGGGTTGAGTCATGAGTGTCCTGTATGAGGATCTCGGGGCGCTACAGGATTTGGGAGGATTAGGGTTTCAAGTTGAGGTGGGTTTGGGGGAATTAGGGTTTAGGGTGGTTGTGGTGGAGATGTGAAAAGAAGGGGTGGCGGCCATTGAAGGTGGTGCGGGCAATGGGTCGGGATGTGAGGGTGGGAAGGAGGACGATGAGGGTTTCGGGTTGTGATGTGTTTCGGGTTCCAAAAAAAGAAGCAGGAGAAGGGGAGAAGACGGCTAATAAGAGGTGGGAATTTTGTATAATGGATTGGGAATTTAGGGATGTAGTTAGAGCTTCTCACAAACCCTAATACTTTCTTAGGATTTCTCACAAACCCTAATAATTTCTTATGGTCTCACACGCACAAAAAAAGAATGCAGAGCAATAACTCAACACAATAATGTTTTTAATCAATAATAGCATACTTTCTCATTATTCTCAAGGCTTATATATAGGCTCAAAACAAATCTCAATACAAATCTTCAAAATATTCTAATGTATAAAATAAATGGTGCAAATTGCAAAACTACTACATATGGCTAAATCTCAAAATAAAATAAAACAGAACCGATGTCCTCATCATTCTCTCCGGATGGGAGAGAGCTTGACCCAGTCGAGTCAAAACCAGTGATCATGTCATAGTACTCCAAAAGATCTAGATCCAAGTACTGGAGCTCTTCACGATCAATCAAAATGTCCTCCAGCTTCAGGTTGTTCTTCCATCTCACCAAATACCTATGAATACCACCAACTCTAGTGGCAGAAATTAGCTGATCATCTAAAATATTATCCAATTTGTCTGTCGGCAGGTAAGTACGATCAGGTAAAGGGAAAAATGTGGGAATCTTACCATTAGGCTACAAGGTAGGCTCATCTATAAGAGAATTTTTAGGGTTAAATTTTGAGCCTTTATAGAGTACTAGATCCTCAATATTGACAATCTTATTTATGCCAAAACCTTCAGGAAAGTCAACGACATAGGCATTATTATTGATTTTATGCATAATTTTAAATGGCTTGCAGCACGTATGTTCAACTTCTTAACGGATCCAACTGGAACTGTTCCGACCGAATCCGAACCATCACTTCGTCACCAGCATCAAGAGTTTTAAATTTTCTTTTAGTATTTGCTATTAATTTTCTTAGAAATTTCTCTATGCAAATCATGAATGCAGGATGCAATGTGGATGCAGACTCTGAGACTTTGATATTCTAACACATGGATAAAATCTATATGTTGCCAAGTGACTTGTGAAGTTGTGAAGAAATGAGTGACTCGGGTACATTCAATGGAGGTGATTGGATCGACCGAATATAGTGGAGAGGTTGGTCATCCTCTTTTTCACCGAAGTCATCACTTACATGAGGTTCATAGGTAAACTCATTATCGAGCTCATCAACAATGACAGCTGTACCTTCTACAATGTTGATCCTACTGGGGCTAGAACAGTTACCGACAACATGGTCGTATCCCTTGCATTTATAGCACTTAGTGAGAGGATCAATCTTAGATTAGTCTCTTTCAGTGTTTTTACCAGTGTTGTCATCTCTAGGTGGATAGAAATTTGAAGTAGGCTGAATTGGGTAAGACTTATTGGGATACTGAGAAGATGATGGGTCAAACCTAGAGGACTCGGTAGAGGTCATTCTATACGAATGATCTCTTGAATCGCTGGACTTGTAAGGGAAAACATGCTTTAAGGAAATTCATATCGAGGATAAGGGCATAAGCTGCTGCCAATGAGTCAACATTTCTATGAATTAGCTCGTTACTAAGATCAGCTCGTAATCCAGCTCTAAACCTAGAGAGAGTTTGTTCTTCGCTATCTTTACCAAGGGCATTGCACTGAATAAGGAAGTCGTCAAACTTATCAACATACTCTTAGGTGGATTTGCTTGCTCCTCTGATAGAGTTGATTCCACGAATCAAGCATTCGGGTGTGGAAAGATAGGGGCACGTCTCTCTGTGAGCTTCTCTTTCATGGCCTCCCAAGTGGCTATGGGAGCCAAGTCTCGACCTCTACGGGCGTGTTCAAGATTGGTCCAATGTTGTTAAGCTTTACCAGTTAATTTCATAGTGGCAAATTTAATCTTTCAGGGTTTCGCTCATGTCAAACCACACAAAGTAATGGTCTGTGGCACTGATCCAATCGAGATAAGCTTGGGGTTCCATACGGCCTTCAAAGTGGGAAACGCCGTCTTATACTGTTCGTCAGGGTCACGATCTTGACGTCGGTCGTCACGATCATTCCCGTAAGGGATCTGACGATAAAACTCAAGAACAATATTTTGATTCAATTCCACTTTCTCAAGCCTCTGATTGATATTGGCAAAGAGTTGCTTGAATGGCAACAAGAGAAGTGGAAATATCAAAGTTATCAATTTCAGTGCAAGGAGGGGTTCGCTGATTTCTAGGATTCCTGATTGGGTGGTTTGGGAGGGACAAGAAAAATTCTTCGAAATTCGTGATGGTGCTGCGAAGACACATTCACCAATGGTGGAAAACTAGAGGTCGTGGGGACATGTGTTTGCTGAAATTTAGGGAAACGTGTCCTAAGTGCACCTAAGTTTTTTTCCTGTTTTTTTTATATGAAATAATCTAAAAGAAAGAAGAAAAATAAATGACAAAAGATCCTAAATGAATGCAAAAATTATGACAACATGATGCAAGAACTAGGGTTTTTTAAAACATTCGCTCTGATACCAAAATGATGCAAACTTAACCCTAAACAGAGAATTTCCAAGAATATTAAAAGATTAAGCCAGCAAGTAATGCAGATTAAGTTAGAAATTAAACTATTAATTGGTTTGATGGATTTCCAAGATATGAAATAGTTTAGCAAGCCCAAGTAAAGATTCAATTCTAACAATAAATAATTATATACCTAAGCATTCTTAGCAAGTAAAGCATGCAATAATGATTTGCACTCTAATAGGCAAGTATAAGCACACACTCTCAATATTTTTGGACGACAAATAGTTCGAATAATATTATAAAGATGATCGGCAGTATCACAAATAATTGAAAAGTGGAAAAAATTTACCGGGTTCGAAGAAAGTGTCGCGATTGCACAAAAAGAGGGGATCTGTTGCTGCTGGACTTGCGGCGCTGCAAGATCGAGGCAGTGGCAGCGATGGCGGAACAGCGAGGAGGAGGCTTCGATGATCGGAGTGGAAATGAGGCAGTGAACAACAATGGCTGCAACGGGGTTGACGGCAGTTGGTGGCAAGGGTGGAGCCACGGGGTGTTGCGGGCTGTCGAGCACGTCAACAGTGCTGGTTGCGGTGGAGGTCGATGGTACTCGGGGTGAAGCGAGCAAGGGAGACGATCGGGGGTCGAGGATGGGTTGCTTCGGAACCAGAAAGGAAGATAGAGAAAGGAGTTGGCCGCTGTATGGGGATGGATTAAGTAGGGTTTCGATTTGAAGTGGATTTGGGAGGATTAGGGTTTCAACTTGAGGTGGGTTTGGGGGAATTAGGGTTTAGGGTGGTTGTGGTGGAGATGTGACGAGGAGGGGTGGCGGCCGTTGAAGGTAGTTGTGGCGATAGATCAAGGTGTGAGGGTGGGGAGGAGGACGATGAGGGTTTTGGGTTGTGATGGACTGATGGGTTTCGGGTTCCACAAAAAGAAGAAGGAGAAGGGGGAAGGCGGCTGATGAGAAGTGGGAATTTCGTATAATGGATTTGGGATTTTAAGGATGTAGTTAGAGCTTCTCACAAACCCTAATACTTTCTTAGAATTTCTCACAAACCCTAATAATTTCTTATGGCCTCATACACAAAAAATAAATGCAGAGCAATAACTCAACACAATAATTTTTTAATCAATAATAGCATACCTTATCATTATTCTCAAGGCCTATATATAGGCTCAAAACAAATCTCACTACAAATCTTCAAAATATTCTAATGCATAAAATAAAGGGTGCAAATCGCAAAACTACTACATATGGCTAAATCTCAAAATAAAACAAAGAACTGATATCCGCATCAGTATATCTCAATCTATCACCCATATCTCAATCTGTCACCCAAAACAAAGACTGGATATTCCAAAAGTTTACATAATAGGTGTAATCACGCTTAATTTTCAAATTGTGCCTATACAATATTAACAGCGATGTTGACTGATATGTAGAACACTGACTGAGATATTTTCAAATTGTGCCTATACAATATTGTATATGTATAGACTACATACTTCACATTTAGATGAGGATGTTTATCTAACTCGACACTCTTTGATATTTTCAAATTTCCCTGACACATTAAAATCTTAAACCAATACGATATCAAAATCTAACATTGAGAACCTTGATTTTGTGAAACATATCTACTTAACTATTTCACTCATGAACTACATGACTACTGTTGGATTATTAGTCCACTCCCTATTCTACGAACATGAATAATTGCTTTTTGCAGAATTTTAGAATTCAATGTTTGTTTTTTATTAGTGATTCTCTTAAACTTCATTAACTTTTTCATCATTATTAAATCCTCTCTTACCATTCTATTAAACGTTCTTATCATCAGTTAAGATGTCCAGTTAAGGCCAGTCCTATTATTCATATCAATCCTTCTTAACTGCCTTAATCCTAGTTTATTTCCTCAACTAAAATTTTAAAACTTCCTAAGGGAGAGATATTAACAGCCACGTGGTCTAGCACCAACTTGCACCATTGGGACACTAACGGAGCTACGACTCCACTAGGGTTCTGAAGAAGTTGTGGATCCAACCTATATTTAAGAACAATTATATGACAATAAATTTTATAAAATTCAAGCCTATGAAATAATGAAAATAATCTTGAGTCAATATATATAAGCCTACAATGCTTGGCATTCAAGAAACAAAAATAATTGAAAATAAAAAACAAATAACTAATTATTAAATAACATTTATCAATAATCACAAAAAAGATCATATGCTTGACAAACTAACTAAAAGCTAAACAAAATCTAATTGCATAAATCCCATCTCCTATGAACAAATTGTGTCTATAGATAGTGGAATAGAAAATCTCGACAAGGGCGCTCTGGATCCTGGATCCATCCTCATCACTGAGACATCCTTCATACTTGACCAGCCATTTCTTAAGCAAATCATTTAGTTGGATATATTGTACATTGTTTTGGAATAAAGAAAAGAAAACAGTTGAGAGTCATGAAGGTTTTTAAGGGTGTAAACTCATAAAGCGTTGAGTGACAACTTAGCGCTGAAGGGTCATTAGAGGCTACGCTTTTTTGGATTCAGTATTTTATTTTAAAATTGTACGAGAACCTGTGTTTTTTGTGATACTCACGTAGAATCTGCTAAACATCTATTCATTAAGTTTCCTTTTATTCAAAATTTCTGCCTACTTTGTAAAAATTTATGGAATATTAGGGCAAAGCTCAGTTCCATAGTATCTTACTGGAGTGTGGAGGAAAAGACGCATTAAATCTAAGCTTGGGCTTGTTTGGGATCTTGCTATGATGGATTTTATCTGGATTATATGGTCGGAAAGAAACAGTAATCTTCTTAAGGAAATTCACTTTTGTATCCAACCTTTCGGATAAATTTGTATATTATCTTCATTTCTAGACAGATATTCTCCCCCTTGGGGAAAGAAAACAGAATGTTGATTTAGGCCCCCTGGACAGAACTGTAGCTGCTATTGTGCATCTAGGCAACAATCAGACCTCTCCTCAAATTCTTCTGATGGCCATGCTACTGATTCAAGAGCCTTGGTTGTTTCTAAAAGCTGATTACTCTGTTCCCTTGGACGTAATGGCTTTAAAGTGCTTTTGATTAGTCACTATTCTTATTAGTTTTCTCTTCTGGCTCAGTTTCTGTGTAAAGCTGACTTCTTTTTGTTATGTTTTGATGATCAGCTCTGAGCCTAGACTCATCCTGTGATTCTGTGGCTGTGGCTCTCTGAACCTTTCTATGACTTTATATATATATATAAAGCTATCTAGTGGCTGTCATTCAATAGGGTTGAAATCAATGTTCCAGATCTAACCTCACAAAACATATTTTTCCGCCCAAAAGTTCCCCCCCAAAACTCAAATTCAAATTCCCCCAAAACAACTCCTTTATTTATTTATTTATTTATTTCCTCCCCCTCCCCCCCCCCCCCCCCCCCTCTCTCTCTATTTACTCAGAAATTTATATTTTCAAATTTCAGGTTTGTAAATTTTCAGATTTTTATGCATTTTTTTATTGCTCATGTTACACTGAAAATAAAAAAATATCTCATCAATAGTTAAATTTCATCATTTTCCATAATCAAAGTTCTAAGAAATTGAATTTTACACCCCCATTTATAATTATTTTTCAACATATACTAATGAAAACATGGACTTTTATTTACAACTAACTATTGTTTTACTATTCAAACATGAGCTACATAATTGTTATTTTACTATTTACAAGACTTTCATATGCTGTATCGTTTCGAAGACGTGCCGTAGGCACGTGCCCACAGGAAAATCTAGTATATATATATATAGGAAAATCTTCCATTGTGCACCACCCCTCCATGTGCACTCGGCCTTCCCGCCTTCATATCGACCATCCAAACCGTTCACATTGATCTATACATCTAAATTAGTCTAAATATGTAAAATCAAATCATTTGAAATTCATTTGCCAATTCATCATGTGTCTAAAAAACAATGATTTTCAGCCATACAATTTTGTAACACTTCAATTGATGGGCAAATGAATTTCAAATGATTTGATTTTACATATTTAGACTAATTTAGATGTGTAGATCAATGTGAACGGTTCGGATCGTCGATACGAATGCGGGAAGGCCAAGTGCACACGCCGCGTGCACCATAGGTGGTGCACAACGGAAGACTTCCCTATATATATATATATATATATATATATATATATATATATATATATATATATATATATATATATATATAGTTTTTTGTTGGCTGGGGTCATTAGACCCTATCCTATTATCAAAAAATTGTAAAAGAACCCATGAATATAGGAAACTAAAAAATAAGAAAAATGTACAAAATGGTAGAAACTAGCGTACGATGAAAAATAAATGTTATAAATGCAAGAAAATGCTACAACTTTTTGATACTTCTCCAAATTGCAAATTGTACAATAAAAATATTATAAATTCATTATAAAAAAAACAAAATAATTCAGCATTTTGAGTTAAGTAGCCATAAAAGTATACAATAATATAGTTAAAACATAAAGTGATAAATAATATACCAACAACTCGGGATGGGTTACAAGTTTAAAGTAGGGTTATAGGAAATTCTTTTGTACAGGAATAACCCACCCCGAACCCCTTAAGCAGATCTACTAGCTTCAGCGAACCGCTTATTAAAAAAAGTGTAATAAAATTGGTTGCTTGCCAAATAGAGCCATGTTTTCTTCTCTTCATAGCAAAAGCATACGCTTGAGAGTAAAAAAACATAGGCTTCTAAGAATAGTGACAGTCGTGAAAGAATTGGAGGGAGAGAGTTGAATTACTATTAATAATGTTGTAGAATGTAATGGTTTCCATCATCTGTATGTCATCTTCCTTATAAAAAAAATTAACCAAGCTTTATATTAACTAAGAAATATTGCTGGTACACCAAAATTATAACACTTTGCTTAATTATGAAGCATCCAGTGCCATACAATATAAATGCAAGTAGTCAAAGAATTATAGGTAAGTGTTATGATCATCACCATCATAATGAAAGCAGCTAAGTTTCCTATCAAAATTGAGTTTCTCGAGCACCAACTAGCATGAAAAACTTGACAAAATATAAGACCGTCTATAAGGCAACTGCCGACATGACCCTTGCTTAACTGGTGTCAGATTCATGGGCGAGAACTATAGACGGTATCATCATAACCTAATACTTGTGGAAGACATATATTCTATATAGAACTACATTCAACTCAAACGCACAAATAGAGCCAGGATCCAAACAAAACACATTCTATGTTTTAAGACAGCTTGAGGAATTTCAAGAAAATAAATGATTGGACGTCATACACCTAGGGCAAGTGACAGTATGGGTAAACCCATTTACCGTGTGGGTAAATGTAAGGATAAGCGTAAAATTTCTTCCCCATTAAAAAATGGGTAGGGTAAAACTTGAAACCTTTCACCCATTCTAAAAACTGAGTAGGGTAAGGATAAGAAGTCCTCATGCCCTAAAGAAATTTAATCAAATAGATAAATAGGTATCTTAAAAACCAATTAAAACTAATGAATGAACAACCCACAATTTGCTGATGCCAAGAAAACACGACTGGATGTCATCCCAACCCCAACCTAGAAACAAACTATAAATGAATTGACAAACAAAAATATCCGATGGATATCAAAACCGGATAAAAGCAATGAAAGCATTCACTAACCCCATCCAAATTCTAATAAGAAAACGTAGAAAATAATAAAAACAGAACATCCATAACCCTTGAGAGATCAAATCTAACAGATTAATGTTAGGGACCATTTAGTCCCATATCAATTATATGGGTAGCTGGTGTAGGGTTGAAATAAACTTGGGTTCCCTCCCCTTAATAGATTTATAGATTTAAGGATGAGTTCTCCTGGGTGGGTTTCAATTGGTTTCAGAGCGGGTCTCATGCTCTTGATCTGCGGTGCTTGGAAGGGGTTATCTAGGGGTTGGGAAAGGGCTACCTAGAGGATGGATTAAAATTACTGGTAGATCTACCTAGAGACTGGATTAACATTACTGGTAGATCCGGGCCGGGCTAGTCCCCTTAACAGCTAGCTTTTAAGGATGAGTTCTTCTGGATTCATTTCAATTAATGGGTATACGCAGAAACCAATTTAACCCCAATAGTACAACCCTACGAATCATATAATTGCTATACATCCAATCAAACAGAATATACGGGCATCACAAAAAGTCAATAACTGAATTAGAATCCACTTATTTTAGCAATATCCAGAGAGAAAATTGTACCATTAAATGTCATACGAACCCTAATAACACACAAACCCATTAAATAAACTTTAGGGTTTTCCTGATTTCTCACAAAGCCCATTAATTGGATTTGATGAACAAACACATAATCCACACACAACAATACCATCAAAACCCTATTATTGTAAACAACAATCATTCAACTGCCCACAAATCAAATAAAGGTATCTGAGAAAAACCCATTAATTAAATTTGAACAAATAACACAAGATCCAAGCAATGATACCTCGGCCATTTGAAAATGAAAGATCCCCAAATGCTGTTGAATGATGCGGCTCTGGAAATGGGAAATAATGGGGAGAAATGGCTTCCTTAAAAAATTTCAAGCTCTTCGAGATTTCCTTTTTTGGCGGATCCTTGGAAAGCTTTACAGCCGTTCGATGAACAGCTGACGATCTTTGACCATTCGGATCATCTTTTGGGGATTTTTTCGGAATTTTCTACCAAAAAAATGACCCAGTTTTTGAAAGTTTTTACCGAAGTGGCCCACTGTCGAAAGTGTTTACTAATTGGTGAAAATAAGGCTCAGGTAATGTCATTTTTCTCTTCTTATAAACGATTTATCTCTTGTAACAGGTAGTCCACCTCTTACAATAATTATTTTAACGTTTTTTTTTACCTCTTATAAGCGATTTTTTCGCCTAAAAGGCTTCTAGTAGTCTCTTTCAAATTCTTATAAGCCTTCTATCACTTAAAAAGTCTATATTATCCCGAAATTAATGATTTAGTTATGCACCCTGATAATAGAACAGTAGAGTATATAGTATGCCGTACACTATAGATAAATATTTAAAATCAAGTCAGTATCACTTTTGTTGCTTTATTCTTAACAATCAAGACACTACAGGAAGAAAATCTATAAGATAATCTTCTTATGCATTAAAAATTTCCTAGAACATCAGCATTGGTAATGTTAACTATCAAAATTTTAGTTAATGGTTTTTCTAGTAAAACTGCACATCACTTACAGTTTGAATAGCCTGTACGAACCAGGAAAAAGAAAACGACGGCAACAAAATTTTCTCATGTATGCCAATTACAAGTAAGAACTGATAGTCAATTGATTGGTACAGTGAAATACTTAATATTATGAGATCAATTCAACACATCACTCTATACTGTATCAATAGTAGGGTTGTTTAGAAAGCCAATATGCACAAGCCAATATTATGCATATATATATATATATATATATATATATATATATATATATATATATATGGGAAATGCTCCACTGAAAACGCAAATGTCTGTGAAAACGTGGAAAACCACTAAGGCCATTAGCCTAGGGTCGTTTGCACGTTTTCACAGACATTTGCATTTTCAACTGAGCATTTCCCAATATATATATATATATATATATATATATATATATATATATATTGTGGTAGGGTAAAAATGGCCTGGGGGCCCAACCAGGGCCCAATACAACTCTCACTCAAGAAAGGTAAAAATAGCAATCTAGTTCGGCTTCGAACCACTGCAGGGTCGGCGCCGAACCTCAAGTTCACCCGCACAGAACTGGCCTCCTCGTATCCGACGAGCCTCAGTGGTCCTCGTCCTCCGATCCGTGACAGCCCCACGGGCCGTCCCCCCTCTCTGGCGAAGCATGGGGATGACCTGGCACAGCCTAGGCCCTCTGATTCTCCCAGAAGCACAGAAGACCCACGATCAGCCATGTCAGCTCCAAATACCACCAAGGATTTTGCCACGACAACCCTATACCGCTCCCGGTATTGCCACGTCTGCCCTAAACCCCCTGGGCCTTCTGCCACGTCAGGCCCATGGGCTTTCGGATCCAGACCCGGCCCCCAAGCGGAACTAAACCCGGTTGGGATTCTCTATAAATACTAGATCCTCACCCACCTTTTGAGGTAATCAATCTTTTACCACTTAAATTCACCTAGTTATTGCTACTCTCTCACAGAGACTGACTAGATCGTCGGAGGGTCCGCCACCGGGATAAACCCCGGTATTTCAGGACCGTCTGCAGGTACACAAGACCTCGGATCCGAACCCTCTGATCCGAGCCCAGATCTCCGCCTCATTCCGAGCCCGCCGCAGGTTCCGCCCGGTCAGCCGAGGGTCGTCAGACGAGTAGCTTTCTCCTTCAAATACAAATTGAGTCCGAACTCACACCTGGTGCATCCACACGTCTCCCAGAAATAAACCGCATCAGGTTGGCATCGTCTGTGGGAACACTGCTTCAGAAGCCGACCCGAGCCCGACCATCGAGCGACCTCGACAGCCGAACTCTCATGGCCTCCAAGGGCAAGGGGGCTGCTTCCTCCGTCAACCGACGGGACTCGCCCCCACCAACTGCTAACGCCGGGCCACACACTTCAAAACACAGGGCTCCCCATCAGGAGTCCCAGAGGAGCGTCACCCAGCAAGTCCAACCCGACCTACGAGGAATAATCGTCAACCGTCAGATCACCCGCAGCAGGGGAAGGGCCTGCTTCCAACCCGGTCCCGAACCATCCAAGACCGCCGCCCAAGGGACGGAGGCCAGCGCTCAGCCGCGTCGGAAGGCAACCTTCAGACCGACCGAACAAGGTCGAGGGAGCCCCCGTCACTCACAAGGGATTCCAGGACTTTCAAAGGGAAATTCTCGAAGCTCTCCGACGGACCCCCAGGGAGGAAGGCCCACAGGATCGGCGAGGTACTAGGAACCGGAGACTCTCACCTCCGAACCCTACTCCGAACCACATCCAGGGTCGGGATCCCGAGTCCGAGGGAGCCGTGGGTACGCCATTCACCCTGCACTATATCCACGGGGGGGCCAATGGGAGGAGAATCCGATACTTCCCGAAAAGCCTTCATCCAAGAGGTGAATGCTGTCCAATACAGCCCCTCGCCCAAGCAACAACCTCTGCCAATCTCCTTCTCAGGAGAGGACCTCGAAGGAGTTCACCTACCCCACTGCGACGCCCTCGTCATTAGCCTCCACATAGCTAATTGTGAGGTTCGCCGAATCCTCGTCGACAACGGCAGCTCGGTAAATATTCTTTTTCTCAAAGCCTTCGAAAGTCTCAAATTATCCAAAGGGAAGCTCAAACCAGCCGGATACACGTTGCTTGAATTCTCCGGCGTCCCGGTCGTAATAGAGGGGATTATTACCCTCGACGTCACCGCGGGATCGGCCCCTGTCAAGAGGACCGAATCCATGGATTTCATGATCATCAACATCAAGGCGGCTTACAACGCCATTCTTGGCCGACCCGGACTAAACTCCCTCCAAGCGATACCTTCGGCCTACCATCTGAAACTTAAATTTCCCACCCCCCAAGGGGTCGGCATCGTCCGAGGTAGCCACGAAGCAGCACGATCGTGCTACATAACCGCCGTCGGAGGGGGTGTATTCCCCCTCGACGCCGTTGAACTCGAACCCGAGAGGGACGGCCCAGCTCCCGAGCCAGTTGACGAATTAGAAGAGGTCCTGTTCGATGCCGAGGATGAATCGAAATGGTTCTGGGTGAGCCGCTCGCTCTCCAAGGACTTGAAGTCAGGCATCATCGCCTGCATCCGTCGAAACGTTGATCTCTTCGCTTGGAAGCCCTCCGACATGCCCGGGATCTCCGAAGACTTGATTATGCATCGACTGAGCGTCATCCCTGACTCTAAGCCGATCGTCCAAAAGATGCGCAAAGTCGCCCCGGAGAGGCAACAAATTGTAAAGACAGAAGTGGACAAACTCTTGTCCGCTCGATTCATCCAGGAAGTCAGCTACCCCGAGTGGTTGGCTAATGTCGTCATGGTGAAGAAGGCAACAGGGGGTTGGCGGATCTGCATCGACTTCACGGACCTTAACAAAGCATGTCCGAAAGATCCTTTTCCCCTCCCCCGCATCGACGCTTTAATCGACGCAACCTCGGGGCATGAGCTACTGTCCTTCATGGACGCATTCTCGGGGTACAATCAGATCCGGATGTTTCCACCAGACATCTCCAAGACCTCGTTCGTCACCGACCAGGGTCTTTATTGTTACCGCGTTATGCCCTTCGGGCTGAAAAATGCTGGAGCCACGTACCAGCGACTCGTCAACAGAGTCTTCAAAGACCTGATCGGCCGCAACGTGGAAGTTTACGTCAACGACATGCTTGTCAAAAGCCGGGCTGGGCCGGACGACGTCGCCGACCTCGAGGAAGCCTTCGGTGTCCTCCGACGCCACAACATGAGACTCAACCTGGCTAAATGCGCCTTCGGCGTCTCCATGGGGAAGTTCTTGGGGTTCATCATCAGCCAACGCGGCATTGAAGCAAACCCCGAGAAAATCCAAGCCATTATTGACATGTCCCCGCCCCGGAATGTCAAGGAGGTTCAGAGGCTCACAGGTCGGTTGGCGGCAATCGGCCGTTTCCTCTCCAAGTCAGGGGAGAAGTCTCTCCCCTTCTTCAAGGCCTTGCGCGGAAAAGGGGGCTTCTAGTGGGGTACCCATCAACAAGAAGCCTTCGAACAGCTGAAGCAATACCTCGCCAACCCGCCTCTCCTCAGCAAGCCCGAGCCGGGCGAGCCGCTTTGGCTCTACCTGTCCGCCTCGGACAACGCTCTCAGCGCCGTCCTCATCCGAGAGGAGGAAGGGGTTCAAAAGCCACTGTATTATGTGAGCAAAGTGCTCCTCCCAGCCGAGACGAGATACGCAAAGATAGAAAAGGTGGCCTATGCCCTGGTCATGGCAGCCCGGAAGCTTCGCCCATACTTCCAGGCCCACTCCGTCCAAGTACTGACCGACCAACCACTGAAGATTGTCCTTCACAAGCCCGAAAACTCCGGCCGCTTAGTCAAGTGGTCAATCGAGCTGAGCCAGTTCGACATCAGCTATCAGCCAAGAGCGGCCATTAAAGGATAGGCCCTCGCCGAGTTCATAACTGAATGCACCGTCTCCGAGCAGCCTAGCCTCGAAGGGTCGGATCCGACCTGGGAGGTCTTCGTCGACGGCTCGTCATGCGAAACAGGGAGTGGGGCTGGCATCATCCTTCGTGGCCCCGACCAATTCCTACTTCAATACTCCCTCCGCCTCAACTTTCTGGCCTCCAACAACGAGGCAGAATACGAGGCCATGATCGCCGGATTGACCCTCGCCAACCGAGCCGGAGCCAAGCAAATCCGGGCCTTTAGCGATTCTCAGCTCGTGGTCAATCAGATCACCGGAGAATACGAAGCCCGCGATGAACGCATGATGAGGTATTTGGCGGCAGTCAGGCGACTCCTGGCGTCCTTCAGCTGCGCCACGGTTATCAGGGTCCCCAGGGAACAGAACGCTCAAGCAGACGCGTTATCCAAACTTGCCTCTTCCTCATTCGAGGGCCTCGATCAGACGGTGCTCATAGAAGTCCTCCTGAAACCGAGTATCAGTGACCCAGAGCCGGAAGCGATGTGTGTGCAAGATGGGACCAGCCCGGATGACTGGACCACTCCCATCCGAAGATTCTTAATCAGTGCCGAGCTTCCTGAAGACAGAGCCGAGGCCAGACGAGTCAGAGTCCGAGCTGAAAGGTTTGTCATGATCGATGACATCCTCTTCAAGCGCTCGTACACCTTAGCCGACGGCAAACCATACCTCCGCTGCCTCACCAGCGACGAGGCCAGCTACGCCCTCAGAGACCTGCACGAGGGGATCGGCGGATGCCACATGGGGAGCAGGACGCTTGCTCGGAAGGCCCTGAATCAGGGGTACTATTGGCCAACTATGCTCCAAGACTCACAAGACATAGTCAAGAGGTGCGGCCCCTGCCAAAGATTCTTCCCTATCAAAAGGCTTCCTCAAGCCAATCTCCGGTCCCTGGCGAGCCCTACGCCATTCGCCATGTGGGGTATGGACCTTGTGGGGCCCTTCCCCCCAGCGGTAGGACAAAAGAAATTCCTGATCGTCGCCATCGACTACTTCACCAAGTGGATCGAAGCCGAACCACTGTCCAGCATCACCGAGCACCAAGTGCAACAGTTCTTTTGGAAGAACATCATTTGCCGGTTCGGAATCCCTCGAGTCCTCGTCACAGACAACGGAACCCAGTTCCAAGGTCAAAACTTCCAAACCTTCTGCGCGGACATCGGCATCTAGCAGCGTTTCTCCGCCATTTGCCACCCTCAGTCCAACGGCCAAGCGGAGAACGCGAACAGGCAAATCCTCGACGGCCTCAAAAAGCGCCTCAACAGTTCCCCCAAAGGGCTGTGGGTCGAGGAACTGCCTAGCGTACTATGGGCGCACCGAACCACCCAAAGGATCCCCACGGGGGAGACACCATTCAGTCTGACCTATGGGACTGAGGCAGTCATCCCTGTCGAGGTCGGATTACCTTCTCCCCGGATCATAGCCTTCGATGAAGCCGACAATGCGTCCGGCCTGAGGGCCAACCTGGACCTCGTCGCCGAGGTACGAGAGAAGTCTTCAATCCGGAGAAGCATCTACCAGCAACGGATCGAGAGGTTTTACAACAAGAAGGTCCGCCCCACAAACATCAAGGCAGGGGACCTGGTATTACGAAAGCTATCTGTCTCCGATCCAACCAAGAAGAGGAAATTGGCTCCCAACTGGGAAGGCCCATACCGTGTAGTCGAGGCCGTACGCCCTGGTACATACCGACTGGCGGATATGGACGACCGACCCATCAGCCGACCCTGGAACGCCGAGCACCTAATGAAATTCCTGGAAGAGCGAACCTAGGTTCTAGCCTGACTAAAGTAAAATTAAAACTGTTGTAAGCTTTCATGTGTAAAGGGCCACTTCAGCGACCCTCCCTATCTGGTATACAGGAGGTCTTTTTTTGTCAAAATCCAAATACCTCGGCAACTCCGACCTGGTACCGGACAATGGGATCGGCACCCGGGTTCTCGCTCCGGTATCGTCCCCAAGCGTCTCGGTAGGGTCGACCCAGCTCCGGACCAGGGAGTCTTCCTATTGCCCCGCGTCGATCCCTCACGAATCTACGGAGCCAAACCTCGCATCCACCGCCCCTCACTACACTGCTAACCAGAGCAAAGAAGGAAAAGATTTCTTTATTCATACTCTTTTATTTTGTTCGGGGAAAACAAACAAAGACCGTTACAGGACCACTCCACTCATCTCAAACTAAAGGAAATCACCGCCTTAGGGCTCCTCGGATCCAGCGAAGGGCGGGATCACTCCGACCGAACGACTTGGAGCTCTCTCTTCGTCATGACGGTCCTTCGGTTCTGCCACAGTCGACGCACCGGCCACGGAGCTCTGGGCATCAACGGATCGCATACGCTCCATCAGAAGCATCGCAGAGGGAACCCCCTCCGCTCGCCGACCCCCCGAGGAAGATATCGAGACGCCCAACATCGTCCTATAACGGTGTATCTCCATCTCCTTCTCCACTATCACATCACGAAGTAGCTTCTCAGAGGAGGGCCTCTGCACCGAGGAACTAGACATAGTATATCCAAGACCGACGCCCCCGAGCTCCCGATCCGCCATCGCCCTCCTCAGCCGGCTTGCCTCCTCACTAAGGGCTTCGGACTTATTCCTGTAGTAATTAAAGGCTGCATCAGTATCACGAGCCCCCTTTCGGTACCGAACCAAAGTGGCCTCCAGGGCCTCAACCTTGCTCCGAAGCCACGCCACGTCGGAACGACGGGGGTCCGCCTCAGGAGGGGGAGCCATAACCTACAAGAGAACCAGCCCACTCAAAACATATAAGCAATGAGGTTCGGAAGTATTCAAGGTCAAAACACTTGGCCAGCCAAAAACCCTCTTTTTATAAATTTAGTTTCTCCATACAAAAAATGCGGTGGCCAGTCCGCGGAAGGCAAATACAATCGAGAGAAGGAAAAAGAAGGACAAAAATTATACAACTAGTTTTCCCACCTCAGTGTCGGCAGGGTTCACAGGGGGGTCGGCAGCCTGGTCATCATCGGGCCCTTGTTCGCCAGGGATCTTCGGTGTCCCCTCAATCTCCATATCAAACTCGAAGTTGGACAGGTCGATAGTAGGATAGAAGTGCCTCACATGACTGAGGGCTTTTGCATAACAGTTGTCCTGGGCTTTGATCACCAGGAGCTGACACGACTCCGTCAACTCATCCTTCTCCTTCGCCGACATCTTCTCCTGAGCCGCCATCGTCTTCGCCCATTCCTCTTTCTCCTTGTCGAAGGCCGCCTTCATTTCCGTCTCCCTCCTATGAGAACCTTCGAGCTCTACCTTCAACTCCTTCACCTCCTGCTCGGCCTTGTCAGCCCGGTGTCGCTCTCGCTGCAAAGCCGCCTCATAAAGGCCTCTCATGTGGGCCCCCTACATGGTCGCCTGCAGTAGCCAGACAATACTAAGAAATCTTTCTTAGCGACATAATCTGAAAGCAAGTGGGTTCGGTAACTTACCAGCACATTGGCCTGTGCAAGACGCACGTACGCCTCGTCCAGGGTCTGGGCCTTCATATCCGAACGGTCCCGAGGGGTTGCCAGCTTATCTGCAACCTCCACAGCCTGGCGCCCTCGGACCAGGCAATCACCCTCGCGGATCGACCAATTCGGCACCCACGGTCGCCGAAGTCTTTCCTTTATCCCGGGATCCACCAGGGGACCCTTCCCCTTATCAAGGTCAGCAGCCCTGCCCTGATCCAAGCCCCCCTGAACCACCGCGTCCCCGCCTGTCTCCGAGCGAGTCCTTTTGGCCCTCGGCTGAATTGGGGCCTCGGAGACCACCTGGGACAACTCGGTCGTCTTCACCGCGTCCCCTTCTTCTCGGCCTTCTTCTTCTTCGTAGTGAGCCTCAGCGCCTTAATCGATTCTTCATCCATATCTGTAAAAAAATCCATTAAGAGCAATGAGCAAGAAAGTACAAGAGCGAGAGAAAAGAAACAACCACATTCTAAGCACGGCCGGGCTCAGTCCAACGCTCGCCAGGTGGGCCTCTGTCACCTTCGCCCAATTGATGCTGTACGACAGACGGAGGCGCTCAACAAACCTCCACTCCTCAGCCGTCAGGTCCCTTGGCCTCGGCGTTTCGTAGCTCGGCTTAGAGTGGTTCCACCGAGTGGGAATATCCCAAGGATCCTCACTCCGGATCACCAGATATTTTTTCTTCCAAAACTTGATAGAATCCGGGTGACCGTGGACTACCTTCCCCTTTCCACGAGGCGAGATATAGTATACTTCCTCTGCCGATGAGCCGATTATCAACATCGCTCGGAACACATTCAGCCGCAGGGGTACCTTCTGCTCCTCGCACATCAGCACGAAGCAGACGATCTGCTTCCGGGAGTTCGGCCCAAACTGCATCGGCGCCAAGGACGCCTAATTCAGCACATCCCGAACGAATGGGTGGATTGGCAGCCTCAGTCCGGAGATAAAGGCGTCCACAGAGAAGATGCAATACTTATCCGGCAGGGGGTCGGTCGGCCGAAGAGTAGAGTTCGGCAGCATGAGCTCATAGCTGGACCCTATGTAGTATGCCAACTGCAGAGCCCCTAAGTCGCCTGCCTCCAGAACTGTCGGGTGTGCGTCCACCTTCACCCTCTTTCGGCTCGGCGACGACGGCTGGACCCCAGAGAGCTCCTTATCGGAGAGATCGTCGGGATAGCAACGGAAAGGCTTGGGTTGTACAGACGACCCTGTCATCAAGTCACCGTAAACAGACACCTGACTCGAGCCGCCGGTCCACGACCCCTTCTTCTTCTTCGGAGCCCTCTTCTTCTTGGCTCGCTCCGGCGAGGGTGTAGACAATCGAGCCAGACCGGTCGGATTCCGAGGCCCTTCGGTGCCATCCCCTTCGGGACCACCCTCCTCTCCGGAAACCAACCCTGGAGTCCGGACTTCGTCTGAACTACCGCCCCCCTCCTCAGAGTCGCTACTATCCACCACGAAATGCCTCCGAGATCGCAACGGCTTCACATTATGTACCACCTCCTCGCCTACCGTCTCCTCCCACGAAGTCGATTTGAAGACAGGCTTCACTCCCCCCCTAGACGTTGACGCCGACGAGCCAGACTGAGCCCTGTCCATCTGTGCCTAAGCTAAACAGACTTACCAACTAACCTGAGATCACTTCGGAAGAACGAGCCTGCTGCAGGAAACTGAAGGGACGAACACTGAAGAGTTGGAAGATTTTTTGAAAAGTGAGGAGCCAGAAAGAAGTGGGCGATGGGAGGAGAGGGGAGAACATTTATAGAGGATAGAAACGACTCCTCGATTTTCGCAGTTACTATTCACCGATTGACGTGCAACTGTCACCTGGAAAATCGCGCCACGACCTCGAAACGCGCGCTGCTGACGTCACCAAGTGCCAGGCTGGCAGCCCTGCACAGGGGTCGGTTCGGGTGGAGTGCTCGGCGGGGACAATGTTTTGCTTAAGATTTAAGGCTCCAGGGTTCGGTCGGCTCACCTCTCACCCGCGAACAACTCGGGGCTTACGACCTCGGCAGTCGAAACCCCGAATTGTTCCCGGGTGGGAGAATAGCCACCATCGCCTGCGCCCCGGGCTCCAGGACTCGGTCGGCTCCCCTTTCACCCGCGAACAGCTGGGGGCTTACAGCCTCGGCAGCCGAAACCCCAAGCTGTTCAAGGGTGGGAGAAAAGCCACCATCGCCTGGGACCCTATCGGAAAACGGATCGCCCCCCATATCAGAGGCTCTTCAGCCTCAGGCCCAGAATACGGCAGAGTCACCACCAATCAGGATCGGGGGATAAAATTTTTCAAGAAAGAGACGTCCGCCGAAGCAGACACCTCTGGCGGCCAATGGACCACCCTTGCTGTGATCGAATCCTCAGGGGGGAATTAGGTATTTATAACCTCCACCATTGTCCTGCCACTACGGCGTTGGGAAAGCCAGACGGCGGAAGCCCATGCGCCATGCATTTATTAGGCAGCACCATTTAATGCCCCTAGGAAATTGGAACACCTGCACAGATCCCGGAGCGCCTTCAAAGCTCCGCAAAGACAGCAGACCATCCCGCTTAAATCCTTCTAAAAACACCACGGCTCGTCATCACCCTTACCGACCCATAATCCCTCGCCAGCTCGAGGTCCGGTCTGGCACCAGGGTACTCTTCTTCGGAAGATCCACCGGCTCGCCATCACCCTTACCGACCCATAATCCCTCCTCATCTCGAGGTTCGGTCTGGCACCAGGGTACTCTTCTCAGGAAGAAACAATGGCTCGCCATCACCCTTGTCGACACATAAACCCTCGTCATCTCGAGGTTGGGTCGAGCACCAGGGTACTCTTCTTCGGAAGATCCACTGGCTCGCCATCACCCTTACCGACCCATAATCCCTCCTCATCTCGAAGTTCGGTCTGGCACCAGGGTACTCTTCTCAGGAAGAAACAACGGCTCGCCATCACCCTTGTCGACACATAATCCCTCGCATCTCGAGGTTGGGTCGAGCACCAGGGTACTCTTCTTCGGAAGATCCACCGGCTCGCCATCACCCTTACCGACCCATAATCCCTCCTCATCTCGAGGTTCGGTCTGGCACCTGGGTACTCTTCTCAGGAAGAAACAACGGCTCGCCATCACCCTTACCGATCCATAATCCCTCGCCAGCTCGAGGTCCGGTCTGGCACCAGGGTACTCTTCTTCGGAAGATACACCGGCTCGCCATCACCCTTACCGACCCATAATCCCTCCTCATCTCGAGGTTCGGTCTGGCACCAGGGTACTCTTCTCAGGAAGAAACAACGGCTCGCCATCACCCTTGTCGACACATAATCCCTCGTCATCTCGAGGTTGGGTCGAGCACCAGGGTACTCTTCTCCGAAAGATTCAACGGTTCGCCATCGCCCTCACCTACCCATAAAACCCTCGCCAGCTCGAGGTTCGGTCAAGCCTCAGGGCAACCCCCTCATGAAGGCCCAGCGATTCACCATCCCATTTCCACGACCATGAACACTCCTCCCCGGCTAGCTCCCGCACCCCCGCAGGAGTGGGGGGCTTGTGTGGTAGGGTAAAAATGGCCTGGGGGCCCAACCAGGGCCCAATACAACTCTCACTCAAGAAAGGTAAAAATAGCAATCTAGTTCGGCTTCGAACCACTGCAGGGTCGGCGCCGAACCTCAAGTTCACCCCCACAGAACTGGCCTCCTCGTATCCGACGAGCCTCAGTGGTCCTCGTCCTCCGATCCGTGACAGCCCCACGGGCCGTCCCCCGACTCTGGCGAAGCATGGGGATGACCTGGCACAGCCTAGGCCCTCCGATTCTCCCAGAAGCACAGAAGACCCACGATCAGCCATGTCAGCTCCAAATACCACCAAGGGTTTTGCCACGACAGCCCTATACCGCTCCCGGTATTGCCACGTCTGCCCTAAACCCCCTGGGCCTTCTGCCACGTCAGGCCCATGGGCTTTCGGATCCAGACCCGGCCCCCAAGCGGAACTAAACCCGGTTGGGATTCTCTATAAATACTAGATCCTCACCCACCTTTTGAGGTAATCAATCTTTTACCACTTAAATTCACCTAGTTATTGCTACTCTCTCACAGAGACTGACTAGATCGTCGGAGGGTCCGCCACCGGGATAAACCCCGGTATTTCAGGACCGTCTGCAGGTACACAAGACCTCGGATCCGAACCCTCTGATCCGAGCCCAGATCTCCGCCTCATTCCGAGCCCGCCGCAGGTTCCGCCCGGTCAGCCGAGGGTCGTCAGACGAGCAGCTTTCTCCTTCAAATACAAATTGAGTCCGAACTCACACCTGGTGTATCCACACGTCTCCCAGAAATAAACCGCATCATATATATATATATATATATATATATATATATGGGTAAAAGGGATATGAGCAAGTGATTATGTGGCATGCATGTGATACATTGGACAACTAACCCTTTTAAGGATTTTTTAATCACATGCTGTTGATTCTTGATTTTGATGATTACAACACACTACAACATGTATCTGTGCTATATTATATAATTGCAGGTTGTATACACAAAGGCCTCAATTCTATACAGCTGAACAAATGAACAAGCACAAGCTCTGGATAAAGACAATGGCTTCACTCAAGACTCAAGTCAAGACCGATGCTTCAAATATTATTTATTTCTTGTAAACAAACGTAATATTTTTATTTATTTGAGACTTAGAATGATGTACAGCCTTGCCACACACACATACACTCACATATAACTCATTCTAAATATGTGTTTTTCAAAACCAAAAGTCAAAACAGCTTGAACTAGATTAGCTGTTGAGTACCAGTCGACTGCTACTTGTTCCAGTCGACCGAGTCTGTACAAAACTGCATAATCTTATTCAAACTCTGACCAGTCGACTCATTATGGCAACCTAGTCGACTGATCAAGTGTGTTTGACAGTTTTTTGTTTTTAAAATCGCTTTTTCAAATTCAAATCATTTTTCCGTTGGATGACAGTTGGAGCAACTGTTTCCCAACGTCCAGTGTATCTAACTCTATAAATAGAGGTTAGAATTCACTGTAAAAACTAACTAATACTCCAAGCATTTTTTGAGATCTTAAGTTTCATAGTTTCAAGAGATTAAAGCTTTCAATTCACTAAGACTTGGTTCTCTGTCTTCAGTCCAGTATAACATTTGATTTCATTCTGGACTGGATATAGAAGTCAACCATTTAGCCACGTACTATATCACAATCACAAACAAGGCTATAGGTTGATTGTAAACAATTTTTATTGTTTTCTTTTTCTCTCGGTTGGAGAGTAGGACTCTAGGGTGTAGAGTCAGGTTTGTCACTCTTGGTGGAAGAGTGGGTTGCATTCTCTGGTTGAGAGAAAGGACTACGGGTTAGACAAGGTTGTTGTCTGAACGCCGTAGGGTATTCTTGTAAACTTTTTTCAAGAATAGTGGAAATCTCAAGTGGGTTGCTTGGGGACTGGATGTAGGTCGGAAGGACCGAAGCAGGATACATCGTGTGCACTCTGTGGTTGTATCTCTCTACTTGCATTTATATTTTCTCAGTTTGTGTTTTTACTGTGAAACTTGTCTGGACAGTCGACTGAGTACTTGATAGGTCGACTGGTCAGACTCGTATACTCTGAAAGTTTTCTGTATGTTAAGTCGACTGTCTCAACTTTAAGTCGACTTCACAGACCTGTTTAAATTACTTTTTCATTTTGTTAATTCAGTCGACTGGTTTATCCCTTAAGTCGACTGTACAGAAGAAAAATCTCTATTCCGCATTTTAATTTCTTATAAATACTATTCACCCCCCCTCTAGTGTTTGTTGCCCTGCCTACGAGATCCAACACATGCAAGCCACATCATCAATTGCTTATTTACTAAATGAGCAAGTTGCTCATACCCCTTTTTCCATATATATATATATATATATATATATATATATATATATATATATATATATATATGCACTTCAAGTTATATTCAGAACTTCATGAAATTTTGTTTTATTATCAGGTGCATAACTAAATGATGAAATGTTGGTATAAATTGAGAAATTATATAAGGGCAAAAATGTCTAAAAGTAGAGAAAAAGCTCTTGTAAGAGGTGAAAAAAGAACAGAAATCTCTTATAAGAGGTTCTTATAAGAGGTTATTTTTATATAAAAAAACACCTCAAAAAGAGGCTCTTACTGTAAATCTCTTATAAGAGGCAAAAAAAAGAATAGTACCTAAATATAAAACAAAGACACAAAGTTTTGGGCCTATTTTTTAAAAAAAGGACACAAAGATTTTTTTTGTTTAAAAAAAGGACACAAAGTTTAAAAAAATTCCACTGGGTTAGTTAGGGGGGGGGGGGGGGGTTATTTAAACATCTGATTAGTTAAGTGATGTTTTTTAAACACAAATAAAAGATAATGTGGTTTTTTTAAACACAAATGAAAAATAGAAGTGGTTTTTTTAAACCCTAACTAACCTATTGGAGTTTTTTGAAATTTTGTGTCCTTTTTTTAAACAAAAAACCTTAATGTCATTTTTTTAAACTGGCCCAAAACTTTGTGTCCTTTTTTTATATTTAGCCTGAAAATAACTTCGATGTCTGAGATAGTGAGTGTACGTTAAGGTGTTAAAACGTGAAGAAAATTTTCAAGTTTAGCGAGTTTGGTGAAAACAACATCGCTATCTGAGATAGCGAGTGTATGTTGAGGTGTTTCTCCATCACTTGAAGAAAAATACCAAGTTTAAACTCGCTATCACGGATAGCGAGTGCATTTATGATACACTCACTAATTGAGATAGCAACTGTCGATTAGGGAGTTTTAAAATATTCGCTCACTGTTTCTCTATTACACTATTGCATGTAATATTCACGTTCAACTGTTATGACATACAATAATAATAACTATAGCTGTTGTTTGGTAGTAGCTGCAAAGCTTTACACTCTTCAATTAACTACATATTTGTTTCTTGCAACAGTGGTACGAGTTTAATTAGTTGTATAATTAGCATTAGTAGTTGCAGTTGAAAATGGTAGAACGAGGTAAGTAAGAACTAACAAAAAATACACTCAACTAAAACACACTATAAATTCATACTATATTAACTCTACCTGAAATGCATTCAATAACACTCACTATATGAGATAGCGAGTTCATTTAAACTAGACTCGCTATCTCATAAAATGTATACAACACTCGCTATCTCAGATAGTGAGTGTAGTTGTACTCAATTTTCAGAATTTTTTTGAACATAAAATTTATACAACTACACTCGCTATCTGAGATAGCAAGTCTAGTTCTGAACTCGCTATCTCAGATAGCGAGTGTTGTTGTACTTATTTTTCAGAGAAATTTTGAGCATGAAATACATACAACTACACTCGCTATCTGAGATAGCGAGTCTAGTTCAACTGAACTCGTTATCTCGGATAGAGAGTGTAGGTCTATACATTTGCATGTTTAATTTTCTTCTGAAAAATAAGTACAACTACACTCGCTATCTAAGATAGCGAGGTCAGTTGAACTAGACTCGCTATCTGAGATAGCGAGTGTAGTTATATACATTTCAGGTAGTAATTGCATGTTTAAATTTATCTTAAAAATAAGTACAACTGTACTCGCTATCTGTGATAGCAATGTCAGTTAAACTACACTCGCTATCTCCGATAGAGAGTGTAGTTATATATATTTAAGATAAAAATTGAATGTTCAAAATTTATCTGAAAAATGAGTACAACTACACTTGCTATCTGAGATAGCGACTTTATTTGAAAACCAAACCCTACCCTTTGGGTTCGGGCGGGTTTCCAGGTCGGGACGGACTTCCTAGGTAAAGAAGGGTTTGGTTTAGCTGGGGCAGGTTTTCCTCATATTCATTTATAGCGGAATATCCTTCAGTGGTAGGAATATCCTTTAGTGGTAGCAGGAATGTATGTAGAATTAATTAATTATACATACATATGCCAATTGAACATACATTCGCTAAATCCATTCTGAAATAACATACATTTTTTTTTATGAAAAGGATAGAGTCGAATGACTCTAGCCCGGACAATAGTATATATAAAAGTCAAAACAGAACAACGCAATGTGGAGTAATACAAGCAGTAGTACAGGAAAAAAAAAGCATAGGCTTGCGGACACGCGAAGCAAGTAAATAAGGCATTTACAAAAGAAAACAATCCGCAGCCAAAACCAATAGCCCCGGAAACAAACACAACAGACGCCTCAAAAGGAACACAGTTGCAGCTGCCAAAGCGGATGACTACGGCGAAAGACGCAACCACCGCGGATAATCACACAATGAACATGAATCCCACCTGACAAGCGTGTCATGGAGCAGGAGAGGAAGACACCAACGACTTGAAAAAGCTGAGCCTCCAAACCCCGCACCTCGAACGCACTAAAAGAAGTTGCACTGGAGCAAAAATTGCAATACTCCCATATAGTAAAAACTCGTGAAAAAAAAAACCCGCAGCCGGGTGAGAGTATCACCCTGGGCCGACAATGGCAACCACACCAACCAAAAGAAATCAAAATGCAACCAAAGCCAAAAAAGAAATGTAGAAAGATCCAAACAGTGGCACTAGGCCAGCCCAGAGATTAAGATTAAGAACCATCATAAGAACTAAGTAAAGTGGCGCATATACAGACCCCCAATAGGGTAAGACTTAGACAGTGGGGCTACGCCAATCCAAAGACAAGGAATAAAATACAACACAGTAAGCAACAAGTAAGGTAGTGCATATTTTGTCCCAAAATAATCCCCTGCAAAAGGAAAATACAGTCATATAAGCACATGAAAAAGCAAAAGTCCCATGTAAGGAACTGTACCAACCCCAAAGAAAAGGGGAGCTAGCAAAACGGGCTTCCAAAAGAACAACCGGACAACACTGAAAAGAGAGGGACACCTCCCACAAGCTTATAGCTGCAAAAGGAAAGCAAGAAAACCACATAAGCCCAACACAGAAAAAGGCGAACGGAAAACACCTGAAGAAAAAATCTGAATAGAAAAATCAGAGTAAAAAAAATAAAATAATAATATAAAAAAAAACCACTCAGAGTAAAAATAACAAAAGAGAAAGGGTAGGGGCAATAGGCTAAGAGAAGCGCGAAACCGATACACTACGGTGGAAGGAAGTTGAATTGATAGAATAAAGAAGCCACAGTGTCAATCCTTAGAAGATTTAAGGAGACACTCCTTTGCGGAGACAAGGCAGAGGCCCAGTGCTTAGGAAAGAAGAGGAGGTCGTCGATCAGACTCGAGATCAGATGCCTGGAGTTGGAAAACATGCGAAGATTTCTTTCCTTCCAAATGATCGAAATGAGGGCCATCATAGTGACGTCCTAGGACGGACGCAATCGAATAGGGACAGCGGAAGAGCACCAAGAAGTGAACTAAGAGTTCATAGATTCGGGAAAACCAAACACCCCCCAAGCCCGGTGGGTACTCCACCATAACGGCTGGGAAAATGGGCAATCAATGAATAAATGAAAAGCATTCCCCGGAGGCAAGTTGCATAACACACACATTTGACCAACCGCAATGTTTTTTTAATGAGGATATCCACAGTGAGTAATTTTTCCTGAATAGCGAGCCAAGTCAAAATTTTGATCTTGAGGGGGGCAAAAGACTTCCAAATAGAGTTAGCAAAAGGAGAGGAAACTCCTCCCGAATTGAGAAAGTTATAGAAAGACTTAACCGTGAAGATACCAGAACTGTTCCATCACCAGCGTAAGCATCCTGGGGTTGCCAGGGATAAGCTTGGACTGCGCCAATAGGCAGACCAGTCTGGGGATTAAGGTGGGAGGCAGATTGCAAACGAAAGGAATGAGCCATGACTTGGAGCCATTGTGGAAATTGGTATAATCGGCCACGGTGGTGTTCTGGTTGGCAGCCAACTGGAATAACTCAAAAAATGAAGAAGCAATACAGAGGTTGCCCAACCACAGGTCCTTCTAGAACAAAACGCATGCTCCAGGCCCGTACACTTTTAGCAGGCCACATTTAAAGAGAGATACTGATTTCCACACACCTTTCCAGAACGAATAGGTCGAATGAGGGAGTGAAGAGTGGAGTTCCCAAATTTTATGACGAGAGAAATATTTAAGACAAATAAGGCGAGCCCAAGAAGATTCTCCCATGTTGAGGATCCTCCAAATCCATTTACCCAATAATTCAAGATTCTGATTTCTGAGGTTAATCACTCCAAGACTGCCTTCCCGTTTTGATTTGCAAATCAAGCCCCAATTGCAGAGATGTTTGGCTGCTCTGAAGGCAAAAGAGCCCGACCAAAAGAAGTTCCATGTAATATGGTCGATCTTCGCAATAACCCAGGAAGGAATGTAGAAGAAGGATATCATGTATAAAGAGATGGACGAGAGAACCGAATTAACAAGGATAAGACGTCCTCCCCTTGAAAGCAGTTTACCAGCCCACACATTGAGTCTGGACTCCACTTTATCAATCAGCGGAGTCCAGTCTGATTTGTGTAGTTTACCCCACCTCAACGGAACACCAAGGTAAAGGAGAGGAAACGACGCGATCCCACAGTTAAAAAACTGAGCAATTTCAAAATTATGATTCTCCGATCCTCCAAGCCAAAGAACCGAAGTTTTGGTGAAATTAATAGATAAACCAGAAGCATTCTCGAAAAGATAGAGAAGGAGTTTTAAGTTACGCAAGGCTACCCCGTCCGGTTTTAAGAACAAAATCATATCATCAGCATATTGAAGATTAAGAATACCCCGAAAACCATTGAAACCACCCAAGCCCTCGATCAGATTGGAATTCCAAGCATGCAACAAAAGTCCACTGAAAACATCATCGACTAGGGAGAATAATAGCGGAGAAATTGGGTCACCCTGACGGAGGCCGAGTTTACACTTAAACTTATGACCTTCGGTACCATTAATCAAAATGGAAGAAATACCAGAGAATAAACTGGATTGAATCCAAGCAATCCATTTTAGACCGAATCCACGTTGGAGCAGGATCTCCAGGAGGAAACTCCAATCAATCTTATCGTACGCTTTTTCGAAGTCAAGTTTCAAAAGAATCCCTTCCGAGTTAGAACGATGACAAGTGGTGATAACTTCCTGAGCAGAAGCCACACTATCCAAGATGAATCTGTTTTAATAAAACCCGATTGCGCGGGTCAATGAGGGGGGAAATAACCGAGCTAAGGCGATTAGCAAGAACTTTCATAATGATTTTGAAGGTAGAGTTTAATAAGCTAATGGGTCTGAAAGCAGAGACACGAATGGCACCCAAAAATCTTTGGAATGAGGACGATGTTGGCATAATTAATTCGGTTAAAAGAAAACTGGCCAGAGAAGAGGTCAGCGAACAGGACCAAGAAATCGTTCTTCAGAAAGTCCCAAAATTTCTGGAAAAAGAATGTTGGGAAACCATCCGGTCCTGGAGCTGAAACACTCCGTATAGAGAACACCGCCTCTTTAATTTCTTCCATAGAGAATGGTAATTCAAGACTAGAAAGATCATGATGCTCCATCCCATAATGATTGGGCCAATTGAGCTGACAAGAACTAGGCATCGCCGTGCCCATTAGAAGTTTGAAGAATTTGAGAAAGGCAGAATGAAATTCGGAGTTAGTACGAACTTCAACATTCTCATCGAAGACGGAGGAGATATAATTACATCTTTGACGGTGAGACGCAAACTTATGAAAGAAGGACGTGTTCTCGTCCCCCTCTTTAAGCCACTTAACTTTGGCTCTTTGAGCCCATTTGATATGATCCAAATGAAGAAGAGAAGCAAAATCCCTTTTACACTCATTTCTTTTCGAACGCTCAGCCTGGGAGAGAACATGGTTCTCTTCCGCACGGTCGATCTCTTGAATAGAAGATTGGAGAGAATTTTTCAAAAAATGCATATCAGCGAATCTTTGTTTATGCCAAATTTTTGCTGCCGTATTTCACCACATGAAGTTTCAAAAGAATTCTGCCCAGTCCATAGGAGTCAGTCAGAGTAGACAGGCACTCCCCAACTAAGTTGACGAAGACCTGGTCTTGAAGCTAGAATTTTTCAAAGCGGAACTTAAAGGGTTTGGCGAAGTTGAAATCCGAATGAAGGGCGATCGGCACATAGTCTGAGGAACGATTAGGGAGGGCCTGAGCAAAAGAATTGTGGAACTTGGAGATCCACTGTTGGGAGACTAAAAAACGGTCAAGCTTTGCAATAGAGGGAGACAATCTCATATTGGACCAAGTAAATGAGCGAACATTGATCAGAAGGTCCACCAATTGGAGGGACCGAATGCAATCGTTAAACTTTGAAGAGTCCACCGAATTGGAAGCATTCCCCAAACGTTCATGAGCGAACCGGGTGACATTGAAATCCCCACAAAAAATCCAAAGACCTTGTATGGAACCAACAAAGGAAAGAAATTCTTGCCAGAATGGAGGACGACGATCATGGGTAGCGAGCCCATAAACCGAAACGACCGTCAACGTACAGTCATACTGAATCCAAAAGATGGTGACGACAAGGAAAAAGGAAAGACGCTGGATAGCAATAACATCGAAAGCAGAGGCTTTATAACCAAAGAGGATCCCGCCTCTCGAGTGGATTGCATCTAAGGTAATCCAATCTGAAAGGAGAGAGCTTCCAAGAGCCCGACCAAGCACAGAAGCAAAGGAATTAATCTTAGATTCCTAGATAGAAATGAAGTCACAATGGAGAGCAGAGATAAGGTTATAAATAGCTTCTTATTTAGCGGTAGACCCTAAGCTATGGATATTCCAAGAGATACTAATCATAAGAACGATTGTTCGCGCAAGCTCTCGCTGTTTCGAGCGAACGAAGAGAATTGAGAAAGGAAGGATTGGTTGGGTCCATGATAAAGCCCAACTCAGAAGCTAAGTCAAGAAGAGCTGGATCCGATAATGAGTCAAAATAAATCTGGTAGACTGATCCCAAGGGCCCTTGGGAATCAACGGAGCAACCCAGATCGGGGGGAGGGATTTCCAGATTGCGCACATGCGCAGCCAAGGAAGATCTTTTAGCTGAAGAGCACCTTCCTTGGTTCTTAGCTCGAATGCGAGCGCTTGATCTAACCAACTTGGCGCTGGAAATGGGCTGCCCTTTACCACCCGGCTGATCTTGTTGAATCACCCTCGCACTTGGCGAAAGGGGAGAAGAGAATTGGTTTGGGGAAGAAGAGGGGTGAAGAGAAAGAGTAACATTGGTCGGGGTGGGTGATTTTTCACCGCTGAACATAGGTTCAGCACCAAGAAGGTCCCGACCAGTATAGGAAGGAGAAACTTTGCACTGAACAAAGAGCCGTGGTTCATCCGGAACGGGAGAACCAGGCGCTAAAGAAATAGTCGAAGAAAAGGGGATCGAACTACTATCATGTACACAAATTTTAAACCAATCGAAAATCTCACAGGAAACCATAAACTTACACGGATACAATAGAAAAGAAAAACAGCAATTAACATTGAAAGACCCCAGAGAGTAATGAAGAAAACTAATAGAAGAGGAGGAAACCAATACCTTGCAATCGGTCGACTTATTGCGTAACTCCCTTTCTTCAACACCGAGAAGGTCATCTTGCTCAATCCACTGGCCATCCAATTCACGAACAGCAGTGGAAGATTTGGAAGAAGGATTGGCGGGGATTGCAGCGGTGAACTTGTCCCAATCCGAAGCATAATGGGGGTTAATAGACCAATTGGGCCACTTCGCATCAACGGCAGAGGGAACCGGGTGCTTAGACGGCGGCGACGGAAAGAGAGCAGAGGATGGCTGACCGGGAGGCACAACAAGTAGTGACCGAGAGCTAGTTTTCACAGTTGCTAGAGAAGGAGAACTGGCCGCGATATCGGGGTTAATCCACACTTGATTGGGGGGTTTAGAGGGAGACTGCGCGAAAGGGGAAGAAGTAGAGGTGGGAGGGCGGCTGGATTGCGGGAACCGTACACCCCGAGAGTTCCCCTTGTGAATCTTATTATGCTGTAGCTGAGACTTAGAGGCAACAAGCAGGCCAGAAGACGAGCCTTCAGTGAAAGCAAGAGCCTTCTTAGTCTCAGCCACAAGATGCTGCGGCAAGATGTTCTCAGAGATCGAAGGACCCTCTAAAGAAGAAGACTTAGTGTCATGGTAATAGACAGCGATGGTGAATGAATAACCTCCAACCCTGATGGAGTACTCTTTAATACGAGAGGAAGGAGGGGGGCATAAAAATATGGCTTCCACCTGTAAATAACCAGAAGCAAGGAGAGAAGTTGAGGAGGTGCAAACTAGATCACCAATACAAACGGTCATATCCGCCACCAACTTCGGGGAATCACAAAAGGGAGGTAAACCGACGATGGTAACTTTAGAAGATATAGCATAGGACTCTGCCTTACAAGCATCCACACAAGCCCATTTACGAACCCGCAGTGCAGTGGATCAGAAGGATAGCGATTTCATGGCTATCAAATCCTCCAGAATCTGAACCGAATGGCAATTAATAACCACTTCTCCATTAGAGCAAGCATTAAGAGCCCAAGACTAGTCAGAAATTTTATAGGAATTTGAGAGGATCGTATTGAGGGAAGAGTGGGAAATGGAACCTCTAGAGAAAGAGATGGCACCGAGGCAAAGCATTTGATCCAATTTGACTAGAAGATCTGGTGTGAGAGTACAAACCAAGATATTGGGGGGTTTGGACAATGGAGGAGGAGGAGTCACTGCTTTCGAAGCAGGAGGATTGAGCGAGGGGGAAGGGAGGAGCAGAGATGCCGGCGGCGTCGGCAATATAAGAGCCTTCTCCGAGACTCTGGCCTTTTTTTATTTAGTGGAGTTGAGATCCACTAATTTGGAGAGCAAGGAAGAAAAATCCAGCGCGGAAAGGACGGAATCAGAAATGGACACCCCCAAAGGCAAACCCAATAATTGTTGTAAAGAGAAACATCTATTCCGTAGGTGCCCAGTCTTCTCACAAAACAGACACTTCATTTTAAAAGAATAGAAAATTTTCAGATGGCCGACCTGAAGACAGCGGTGGCACTAATGGAAGACGAGAGGAACAGGAAGAAGAGGAAATTGGGAGAGAGGAGGAGATATGGCGGGAATAAGACGTGCTAGAGTGCCCTAGAAGGTTCCGAGCAACGGAAGTGTGGGCCGCAGAAAGCCCAAGGGGGGCCAAATTTTTTTCCCACCTTTTTTTTAACCACCTGAACCCAAGTAAGGTCCATGACGGACACCCAGCCCAAACGAAGCAGCCCCCCTCCCCCCCCCAAATAAAATAAAATAAAATAAAATAAAATTTATATTTATTACAGAGGGAATGGCAGCACGAAGGCTGACACACGCTGCCCAGGAACGCGCATCGGAGGAAGACACCGCCGGAACTTCGGCAAGGGAGAAAACGATGCCCCACTGGACCGGACCTCCTGGCAGAAGTCGAAACGCAGAGGGGGGAAGAAGCCAACCACTAGCGGAAAATCCGAGAGCAAACAGGCAGGAGCTCGCCAAGCGAGAAAGAAGCAACATGAGCGAAGGGAAGAGAGAGGAAGGCAGTCCCGAACAAACTGAACCCTGATAGATGAATGTCGAAGCCACGAAGTGGGGAGCAACGGAGGCGATCCCAGATCTAGATTCACCAAGCTCCAAAAAATCCTAAGGCAAAAGAACCCAGATCTAGATCCAGCAAGCTCCAAAAAACCCAGGGGCAAGAGATTACCCGAGGATCGAGCCTTGGAAAATCTCTGGGACGCAAGGAGAGGCAAGAGAGGAAAAGACAGGGAAAAGAAAAACCGCAATAGGGGAGAAGGGGGACAAAAGGGATTTGGGTGTGAAGAGGATCTCAAAAAACCACAACTTTAACAAAGGGAGGATGATGAACAGGAGAGGGTAGAGACGAGATCTGGGGGATGATGAAGGCAGCGGTTGCGCCAGGGAAGGCCGCAACACAGGAGAGGCAAAAATAAAAGGAACTCGATAGAGGGAAAAAAGGAAAAGGGTGTGAAAAGAAAGATGGGCTCTACAACTTTAATGAAGGGAAGGGGATCGAAAAGCAGCTGAGGACGATGGATCTGAAATAACATACATGTTAGAGATTTTATTTCATCGAGTAGTATTAATGGACAAACCGACAACAACAAAAAAACACTTGGCACCTGCACTTGACAACCATACAACCTTTTTTTTTTTTTTTTTGATATTCCGGATAGAGCCAAACGGCTCCAGCCATCAAATATATATATATATAAACAGTTGAGTTACAGAAATAAATATAAGAGTTTACAAGATGTAAAACCGAAAGTAGATTACAAAAAAGAGTACAAAAAATGGATGAGTCGTACGCAAATAAGAGATCTGCGATCTAAATGAAGAACAACTCCGAGACGGGCAGCAGAGCAAAACAGCCAGTATAACATCGCAACGACAGGAGCAAAACACTAATACGCATCAAAACGGAGAGAAAACGTCCACAAGGCTAACGTCTGCAAAGAACGAGGATTTGCAACGTACAGGAAGTACGATCCAGGAAGACGCAAACCTTGTAGACATGCGCAAAAATTGTGAAACCGATCCAAAAGACCAAACGAAGACTCAGGAGGCAAACAGCCTCACCCGAAGGCACCAAACACAACCTGCATAGAAAAGAAAAGAGAAAAAAACGCAGACACCATTCACGTGTCTGCGAACACTGAGTGCGAAGATAGGAGGAGAGAAGGAACACCACAAAATATGTTATGATGAGGCTAAATGAAACAGACCCATCAGCTCAGGAAAACACAAGCAACACCAACAATGCAATACCCCAGAATACCAATAAAGAGAAGGACCGAAACTGTGCAAAACCTCAGGTGTGCCCAAGAAGAGGAGCCTACACAGAAGCTGCTATCTTCGCTAAAATACGAGCACTCACGCAAGTTGGCAGGTTAGAGTAGAGTTTCTTATTGTATTTACGCTTAGCGGGGGGAAGAACGACCTCCACCAATGGGAGCGAAATCACACTACGGACCGGTATGCTCGCCTCGACTTTGTTTAGGCGAGAAGAGGGTAAGAGGAACTGGAAGAAACTAAATATGAAAATGGGATGGAATTAGTAGAAAAAGAAAAACGGGAAAATGAAGACTCACCCAGAATTGGTTGATGAATGTGCCCCTTCGCACTTTGAAACCAAGAATGGCAATAACCTAAGGATTTAAACAAAGCAGACTGCTTATCCAGACTCTTACTTACTGAAAGCCTCACAGCTATAGAATGGGAACGAGGCTGAGAAGTACCCAAACGCGGAAAGGGAACTAAATCCTTGAAAATTGAGTGAACCTTAAACAGGCTAGCAAAATTAGGAAACTGAGTAGTAGCTAGCGAAGCACCAAGAGCAGTGGCATAAGTAGTGGGGTTCGTAGATGGATAAGGAACCGCTACTGGGAGACAAAATTCTTGCCAGTCTCAAAACTACTCATCCTCGCGAAGCATGCAAGAAGCTTGTGCCTAAAGAGTGGATAGGTAAGAAGAGAGCGACAATTGGCCAGTAAGGATTTAGCCGATACAAAAAACCTATCCAGACTCCTAAACAACATAGGCTTCACAGCTTTAGATGGGGGACGAGCCTTATAAGGACCCAACTGAGGAAAGGAAACGAGTTTAGTATAAATCGTTCGATCCTGAAACAGGTTAGTAATATTAGGAAGCTGAAGCGTGATCAGGGCATCACCAAAAGCTTTGGATGAAGTAGTTGAGTTCTTAAAAGGATAAGGAAAAACTACCGAGGAGTCAAAATCCCTTTCCAGCTCCAAACTAACCATTCTCGCCAGGCGTGCATTAAGCTTGCACTTTAAGAGCGGATAGTTAAGAAAGGAGAGGAGTTTTTCCGATAAGGGTTTGCCTCTCGGAAATCCAAGAAGTTTTTGAAGGGAAAAACATCGCCTCCGCAAGTGACCAAACTTGTCACAGAAGAAGCACTTCATTTTGTTCACGCACTCTCGTTTAAAATGCCCAGGGAGAAGACACCTGAAGCAAACCAGGTGTGGATCAGATCTACAAGAGGAAAGGGGAATAGGGGGTATGGGAACGCCACGAGAGCGACCAATTTTAAAGGGCCTATTTTTTTTTAACGACCTCAACCCAAGACGGGCATAAAGGGGCCATGACCCAAGACCCGAGAAGGGAGAGAGCTAGAGGATATCCGAGCAGGGTTGTGGAAACTGATATTGAAAAGATCAGTTACTGCAGTAAGTGCTAGAACAAAGAGAGTAACGGATCGCAACCGATCCAGGATAAAAACACTAAAGCAATTCGATGCACAGGGACAACCAAATATCACGCACCAGGGGATCGGACGGATCCAAAACCACAGCGAATCTGAACTCACGAAAGTTCAGAACGAGAAGTTAAGAAAAGCCTAAACACACAAAAAACTCAGCCCACCACCGGGGGATCCAAACGGCAAAACAGAACTCGGAGGGACAAAAACTTCCACCGCTCCAAAAGGCCTCAAGAGACTTCCACGGATGGTGGAGGAATTGAGATCCAAACACCAATTTCACTCCGAACCAAACACCCCCAAACCAGGGAGCAAGACAACCCAACCCAAAAAAACAACAAAAACACACCCGAACTTACAGTGCAAGTGGAGCAGCGCTGAGGCACCGATAACCGCGGCACTGAGCAGCGCTTTATGCAAAGATGGGAAGTGGATCTGCAGCTTAACACCAAGGACCTACAAAGTAAACAGCACCGGGACGGAGGAGAAAAGGAGGCTGGCGGAAGTTTGGGGCTTGAGAGGAATCTGAAATGAAGGGAGAGCCCTTGCCGATAATCGTGGATCCGAACGGGACGGGAAGAGGATCGCCGGAGTTGAAGATGGAACAGGGTTGAGCAATAGGGCGGATGAGAGGACGAACGGAAGGGGGAAAACAGCACCCAAGTCCGCTCAGCGACCTGGGAAGTGCCGTAGATCGGCTACTCAAGAGGAGTTCCGGAGGAGCAGGAGAAGGTCGAAACTAAAAAGTGGGTCCAAATGCCTCAAGGGGAAAAGGATATGGAGGTCTTGAGGAGCTCTACAACTTTAATGAAGGATGGGGGTGGAGAGAGGGAGAGAGGGCTCCGGATATGAGCTCTCAAAAATTTGGGGGAGAGAGTAGGAAATCGCCAGAAAAGTATATGGCTCTAATTGTTTTCCACCATACAACTTTTTATATTACACAATACCTGCAACATAAATTGATGGGAAAATGGAACATTTTACCAAAATGGCCCACTTTTTGAAAGTATTTACCAACCTAAGCCTCATTCGAAACTATTTACCTAATTGACCTACTTGCTATCTATGATAGCCAGTTTAGTTCAAATAAATTCGCTATCTGTGATAGCGAGTCTAGTTCAAATAAACTCGCTATTTCAGATAGCAAGTGTAATTGTAGTTATTTTTTAGAGAAATTTTGAACATGCAATTTTTATTTGAAATATATATAACTACACTTGCTATGCAGATAGTGAGTCTAGTTTAACTAACATTGCTATCTCAGATAGCGAATATAGTTGTATTTATTTTTTAGAAATTAGATTTTGCGTTTCTTTCTATCCCAAGGCGCGTACCTATGCGACGGTATATAGGCTATGATCTCGTTATTACTGACCTCGCGTCGAGAATTGTTTAAACATGCAATTGCTTCATGAAATGTATATAACTACACTTGCTATCTCAGATAGCGAGTCTATTTCAACTGAACTCGCTATCTCAGATAGCGAGTGTAGTTGTATATTTCATGCTCAAAATTTATCTGAAAAATGAGTACAACAACACTCGCTATTTAAGATAGCGAGTATAGTTCAACTGAACTCGCTATCTCAGATAGCGAGTGTAGTTGTATACATTTTATGTTCAAAAAAAATTTGAAAATTAAGTATAACTACACTCGCTATCTGAAATAGCGAGTCTAGTTCAAATGAACTAGCTATCTCAGATAGTGAGTGTTATTGTATGCATTTCAGGTAGAGTTAATATAGAATGGATTTATAGTGTGTTTTAGTTGAGGATATTTTTTGTTAGTTCTTACTTACCTCATTCTACCATTTTCAACTATAGCTAGTAATGCTAATTATACAACTAATTAAGCTCGTGCCACTGTTGCAAGAAACAAATAAGTAGTCAATTGAATAGCTAGTGTAAAGCTTTGCAGCTACTACCAAACAACATCTATAGTTATTATTGCATGTCATAACAGTTGAACGACAATATTACATGCAATAGTGTAATAGCGAAACAACGAGCGAGTCTTTAAAAACTCACCAATCGACACTCGCTATCTCAGTTAGCGAGAGTGTTATAAACGCACTCATTATAAACTTGATATTTTTCTTCAAGTTTTTCTCAAAGTGATGGAGAAACACCTCAACATACACTCGCTATTTCAGATAACGATGTTGTTTTCACCAAACTCGCTATCTGAGAGAGCGAGTCTAAACTTCAAAAGTTTCTTCACGTTTTAACACCTCAAATGCTATCTCAGACAGCGAAGTTATTTTCACCAAACTTGCTATTTCAGATAGCAAGTGGGTCATTTCGGTAAATACTTTCGAAAGTGGGTCGGTTTGGTAAATTCTTTCAAAAAGTTGGTCATTTTGGTAAAACATTCGGAATTGGAATCGGAATATGGTAGTGGCAAAGCAGTGAGCTTAATTAACCTACAACGTGTAAATATACATGTGTTGTTTTTGATGAACCGGATAGAGCCCGAGAGCTCCAGCCACAGATATACATGTATTGTTAAATGTCAATACAGATATGTGTATGTATTGTTTTTTGATGAATCGGATTGGGTACCGATGTGTGTATGTATTGTTAGAAAAATATATATTTGTATACAAAATTGAGATGATTCGGATTGGGTACGGGCAGGTTAGACGATATATCAAAACCCGGCTCATCTATTTTAAAAGTAAAATTTTCAAATCCAGATGGGTTTGGGTTTTCAAGAACTAGTATAATGCACGTGCGATGTATTTTTAAAAAAACTATGTATTATACACGTGCATTGCAAGTGAGGAAAATGGGGAAGGAAAATGAAAAGGACAAAAAAAAATCTACGTATTATACACGTGCATTGCACGTGGGGAAAATGGGGAGGGGGGATGAAAAGGACTAAAAAAAAAATTCTACCAACACGTGCTCTGCACGTGTTGACACACACACTAAAAAATAATAAAAAATTGTTTATTTTTTTTACAACCCCAACTTTCCCATTAATATAGTAGAGATAATAACCCATACCCGGTCAATTTTTGGATTGGGTCGGGCAGGTAAGGATCTAGATAACTCTACTGCATACTTGCATACTGTAATATTATGATTGAATGCAAGGGCATTCTTTCCTATTATAGATTTTACTAGTATGATGCACGTGGAGGAGGAAGGAAAAGGACAAAAAAAAAACCTACCAATATGATGCACGTGCGATGCACGTGGAGGAGGAAGGAAAAGGACCAAAAAAAACCTACCAACACGTGCGCTGCACGTGTTTGCACACATACAAAAAAAAAATGTTTATTTGTTTACCAACCCCATCTCTCCCATTATAATAGTTACAGATATATACCATTTTATTGCACATAACAGTATTATGTAATCTTATGCAGATTAGTCCATTAAAGCACACTAGTAATTTACACATGCAATGCACGTCTTAATAATTATAGTTTTTCAAAAGAAAAAATTCCAATGTATTCTGGACTTGAACCTGAAATCTTCTTTATAATAACTATACTAGTATTATCCGGTGCAAATTGCACAGCCTAAAATAAGTTTGACAGACTCATAAGTCACTGATTATCTACAAATTCTAACAAAAAATATTAACTACAAAATCCTAAATTAGAGAGAAAAAAAGGGTGGTAAGGTAGCTATGATGGTGTTGTGAGTAGCAGTGACGTTCTTTAGTTCGACCAAAACCATCTTATCGTTCAGCTTCATCAAAAACCTCAAACTCATCTCCAGAACTAAAAAATGAACACAAAAATTAAAGAAATAAAACATAATAATACTATTAAAAATCAAGAAATCAAAGAAGATAGGGAGGTACCTGCAGTGAACAGCAGTGACGTGGTTGAGTTCAATCGAGACCGTCTCGTTGTTCAACTTCAGCAAAACCCTAAAACTCATCCCAAAACTGGAAACAGAACACGAAAATTAAAGAAATAAAACATCATAATGCTAATAAAAAATCAAAAAAAATCTAAAGAAGCGAGAGATACCTTCCGTGAACAGCAGTGACGTTCTTGAGTTCGATCGAGACCGTCTCGTTGTTCAACTTCATCAAAAACCTAAAACTCATTCCCAAAACTGAAAAAAAACACAGAAATTAAAGAAATAAAACATAATAATACTAATGAAAAATCAAAAAATCGAAAGAAGATGGAGGTACCTACCGTGAACAGCAGTGACATTCTTGAGTTCGGTCGAGTCCTTCTCGTTGCTCAGCTCCATCAAAAACATAAAACTCATCTCCAAAATTGGAAAAAAAAGAACATGACCATTAAAGAAATAAAAAATAATAATGCTAATAAAAAATAAAGAAGAAATAAGAAAGGGAGGATCTGTTGTGAACAGCTCTGGCATTTTTGATTTCTGAAGTTATCTAGGCGGGCCCTCATCGGCAGCCCTTACTATCGCTTAGTGAATTTTAGAACACTGAACACAACATATTAATACAGGGTATTTGTGAGACATTATTCAGCTAGCTGAACAAACTCTTACTCGATGTCAATCCTTAATACAGAGTACATCCACATTACTTCATTGAAAGTAATAATCAAACTGCAATTCCAATATGTATAGTAAACATTTGAACACACTATGAAGACTAATATACTATTGCATAAATCTTATGACAAAATCAGGGTACATCAAATTATTCAGGATTACGCGTAATTACATTAAACATACCAAATCTATTTCATACTCCAAAAAAAAGAACGAAAGAAAACAGAACAAAATTAAAATGGATCCTAACTTTTAGATTATCAAAGATATATAATATATAATTCAATGCTTACTTTTAGTCAAAAAATAAACATAACACTTCGAGAAAGATGCTACTCAACCTCAACTTCAAGAAACGCAAAATAAATCCCAAAAATTACTACTTCAAATGAAAGGGGAAATTAAATAATTAATGGGACAACGATGCAATTACATCAAAACTAAACAAACTCAAATTAGGATTAGGCTCTTCCAAAATGATCCCCCAAACTTTTTTTTAAAAAGAATGAGAAAATTGATAAAATGTGAAATTTTTCTTGCTAAATATTCTGAAACATGCAATAATTTAAACTATGTCATCACAATGAATGATCATTTCTTATGTCCATATTTTTAAGAAATGCCCAATTTATTTTCTATTAAGAAAAAAATTGCAGACACATAGTATATTTTAATTGATCGACATCTAAGTTTTCGATGATAATAAATCACTCCTATTCTGAAATTCCAATTCCATTTTCATCTAGTTGACTCGTTATACTTTTGGTTCTCCTAAATTAAACATGCTAATTGAAATCTCATCAACGTTGCACTAAAAGATTATAAGTATAATGAACTTAATCATATCCAAACAACATGACAATGTTATAGACCCCACAATGGCAATAGTCTTTGAAAAAGAGCATTCTTTTAGTTGTATATTTTCCATTCTAGCAAAAAACAAAAGCAATGATACACTATAATGGTTAAAATTCAATTAAAATTACAACATTACAAATTAAAAGTAGAAGACTTGTCTTACAATTGCCAACTGCATTTAGATATAGTATAATTACGCTCTAACATTTATATAACCTCAGCATAATTTTTTTAAAAAATGAGAATTAGGGAATTAGGGATGGAATCGTAATTCAAACGACATGAAAATGTCACAGAACGGTAAGCCTATAATGCTGTTTCAGGTCTTCTGGATCTAGGAAACAGCAAGCTCCTCAAATTATAGGATTAGCCTAACCCTACAATTTGAATTTGAAGGGAATCAGAAATCGAATCATACCTCTGGTTATTAAATCGGAAGATAAGACGAAACCCTAGCGCCCACTTCTAGCTGATTCCGAGAAGGGGAGGAGCGTGGGAGTCGTAGGCGGAGAGTGCGAGTGGCAGCGGCGAGGAGCGCGGGAGATGGAGGTGGCAAACGTGATAAGAGAAAAAGGGAAGAAGAACCTACGTTTACATTAATAGGTATTGACCATGAGTGGTACCAAGTAAATTATAACAAAACTAAAAACAACAGTTGTAAACCAATTCAAAATGATAAAATAGTTTTTTTTTTAATAAAAACAATATGGATAAGAATTTTAGCTGCACGACTTGTAGTTCAAAAAAGTACAGAAAGAGTGAAAGCATTGAGGTACAGAACACAGAATGAAGAACAAGAACAAAATAAGACAGGATCGAAGTGAAAGTGCAAATGGGTTTGACGATAATTAAATCTGAGAATTTTTTTATCGTGAACAATAAATCTTAGTCTGACGCATCATCTCGGGAGGTGGAGGCGGCGAACGGGCGGCGGGAGGTGGCGATGGAGGGTAGAGATGGGCGGGATCGGGGCGGGGTGGACGGCGGGCGGCGGTAGGGACGGACAGGTGAGGAGCTGTGGGTGGGTTTTGGGATAGGGAGAGTTAGGGTTTGTGGGTTTTGGGGAGATGTGGAAGAAGAAAGGATTTTTTTGGTGTTTTTTTTAATTAACTCTGTTTTGGCAACTGGTGGGGGCTGCACGTGTAAGTTCCTACTTCTGCTCTCCTTTCTCTATTTCAAAATAGAGAAAGGAGATATGGGGTAGACCTATTAGCTTAAGATATATATAAATACGGGTGATGCACGAGTTTGTATGTTTACAAATGACAACTCTAACTCTCCCATTATAGGCTAAATATAAAAAAAGGATACAAAGTTTTGGGCCAGTTTAAAAAAAGGACACTAAGGTTTTTTTGTTTAAAAAAAGGACACAAAGTTTCAAAAAACTCCACAGGGTTAGTTAGGGTCAGGGTTATGGTAGGTTTTAAAAAAATCACATTCATCTTTTATTTGTGATCTGTCCACGTCTTTCTGTGCCCACTCTAAGATAATTTTCATGCATAAGAGTAAAGACTGATTTTGATTACATTAATCAGCTAAGCACTTTCTCATAAAAGTAGGCTTAGTTATGTGGAATTTCGAATCATTTTGACTATGGAATATATGACTCAAAGTTGGAAAAGTTCTTAGAAAATTGGACAAAATTTTTATGAATGTGTAGGGAGGTAGGGGTGTAAAATGAAGAGGATGGTCCGTCGTCTGTCCGAGTCCGGTTCGAGAAATGGCTCGATCGTAGACCGTCCGAACTGTTATACGAACCCAGGGCCGGCCCCACCATTGAGGTCGGTGAGGCACCCGCCTCAGGCCCTCAGATAATTTGCAATTTTAGGGGCCCCAAATTTGTACTTCCAATGTAAATATAGGCACAAATTTTGCGCGTAAAAAATTATTGTTATTAGGGGCCCCAAAAAATAAATATTTGGGCCTTTAGAATTTTGTTTAAAGGCTAAATTTTAAAAAAAAGGACACAAAGTTTCGGGCCAGTTTTAAAAAATGACACTAAGGTTTTTTTTGGTTTAAAAAAATGACACAAAGTTTCAAAAAACTCCACTAGGTTAGTTAGGGTTAGGGTTAGGGTTAGGTTTGGGTAAGGGTAGAGTTTTAAAAAATCACTTTCATCTTTCATTTGTGTTTAAAAAATCACATTCATTTTTATTTGTGTTTAAAAAAAACATCACTTAACTAATCAGATGTTTAAATAAACCCCCCCGAACTAACCCTAACCCTAACTAACACAGTGAAGTTTTTTGAAACTTTGTGTCCTTTTTTTCAAACAAAAAATCTTGGTGTCCTTTTTTTAAACTGGCCCAAAACTTTGTGTCTTTTTTTTATATTTAGCCTTTGTTTAAATTATTTGGGTTTGGACTTGATTGAATTTGAGGCTTTAAATTTGGGTTATTTAAAAACAAATCCACATTTAAATCAATAGAAACTCAAACCCGAAACCCACATTCAAATTCAAGCCGAAACCCTTACCCTTAAACCCGAAATCTGAAACTTACATTTAAAACAACCCTCTTTTGCTTTTTCTTCTCAGTTATTCGATGATATATATTTTGCATATTTTGCTTTGAACAATGTACAAATTTTTTGTATACATGTTTTCTAAAAAAAATGTATGGGGGGCCCATTTCGGGAGTTCGCCTCGGGCCCCCGAAAACTCAGGGTCGGCCATGTACAAACCGAACTTGAACAAATTATTAGGTCCGATGTTTCGCAGAGCTCGAGTCGGACATAAGTCAGCTCGAGTATTATTGTGGTCCGATGCTTTACCGAACCGAATCCAGACTATAAAAATTTTGTCCGATCTGGACCGAGCCGGACATAAGCCCGTCCGAGTAAACGGTCTGAGCTTGAACATATGACTGTCTGGTTCCATCCGGTCTGATTTACAGCCCTACAGGGAGGGGCATACCGACCTTTCTCTTTTCATGCCAATACCCTTTACAAAGTAGCTATTAAGATGAGAGGGTTATGCTAGCTTCTAAAATGCTTGAATTGGATGACAATGCTTTTTCACTCATTTAATTTTGGCAAAATTCAAATACATGTACAGTTTTATTTTTTTGGTAATAATTTCTGTGTTTTTACAATATACAATTGTTATGGTAAGCATATGTACATCACTGCTATTTTAATGGAAGAGTTTGTCATCATATAAACTTTATTTGTAACCCAACAAATACGTGCATTGTAACCCACCAAACACATGCAATGCACGTGTATAACTATATAAAGGAGGTTTTAAGTTCGATGTCTGACAACGTCGGATTTTTTCCATATATATATATATATATATATATATATAAAGACGTGCATCGCATGTATGAATTACTAGTTAAAATAATGCAACAAGTACACAACTATCTAATTTTGTATATACTGGTAATCTACACGTGCAATGCACGTTCTAATTATTATTATTTTTTATAGTAAATAAGAAGACATAATCTGGCATCCAACCTAAGACCTCCCTTTACTCATCACATACCCTTTACAAACTACCCCTAGTGGAACAAGATTTTACTTTATATCAGTGTCACTTTTGTAAATAATTATGTCGTAAATACATTTGAACTTTGAGAATATTATGTTAACCACCAGTTGAATAAATGAATGGTTAATATAAACCCCACTTAAAAACGAATGGTTTTTTTTTTTGAAGAAAAAAGGTGGAGTATGGCCACCCTGTTTCATTAATAAGAAATTAATGATACAAATCCAGAGAACTAGGCCAGATTACAACCTACAATCAGGAAATAAAACATACATGAAGCAACATGACCCGTACAAATAGAAAATCCCTCCAACAACCTGGAGGGTGGGCCGACAAATAAGCTCGGTCCAGCAAAATTGTATGTACATCAGTTTAGCTTCGTACACTGCCTCCACGACACATGCACACCCACCTGAAACTAGTCTTGCAGGATTTTAACACCCGTCGATCCCTGCCTTCTCCTCGCTGGGGGGACCCATCTTTGGGCCCAAGCCCCGCAGGCCGACTAATGACATCACGACACATGCAACCACACCCTCCCACCAACTCCACCACTCATCCAACAAACGCGCCAACAGCTCCCATAGTCGCTACCAAAGAGATAGCCATGAAGAGGATACCTTCACCTCTCTCATGATTGTGCTATCTCAAGCGATTTCTCACCAAACAACTATCTCGCTCACCCACCAAAAACCACGCTCCAGGAGAGAGACGTAGAGAGGATAACTTCACCTCTTTCACGCTCTTGCTCTCTCAGGCGATTTCTCACCACACAGACTCAACTCGACTCTTACTCCCAACGAGGGAAGAGGCGACGCTGTTACGAGACAGTGGCCTAAGCTGGAGGAAGCTCAATAGCTTGATAGTAGGCGCTGTCAAGACTACATCGGTGGCATCATTGGACACCCAAACAAGTGAGCACACATCATGGAGGGACCCCATCTTCGGGCCCAAGCTCCACAATCGTGCACTACTGTAATACCCCATAAAATTAGAAATGACAATTTTGTCCTTGTGTGTTACGCACGTGTATCATGTAACGTGTTTTCACTACGTATTTGGATTTCCGTCTGTTTATGCATTCTCAGTATTTATTTGAGTCAACTAAAATATAATATTTCAATCTCTGCATTTTTACGTGTTTTTTACGTGTTTTCGATGCACGTATCGATTATGTATTTTCACCGCTACGTGCAATATTTTCTATGCATTTAAAATTATTTTTTTATTTATTAAAATCTACTTTTATAAAACGGAAACTCATTTTTCTTGCATTTTGATATAAATACTTTTGTACGTGTAATGCACGTGTTTTCTACGTACGTAGCAATTACGTCGTAAAATTAATAAGTATATTTTCTTATATTGTATTTTTATTATGTTTAACATTTTTCTGTTGATAAAACCTAATTTCGTATTTTTATGTTTTACGTGCGATGTACGTGGTTTGGTGCGTGTAATTGAGCGTATTCGTTTTCAAAATAAATTTTTGGAGTATGTGTATTTATTTTATTTGTGCATGATACATTATAAATTCTAACTAAACCATTTTTACTTACATTCTAAGATAGTATTATACAGTATATATATAGTATATGTATATATAGATATATATAACTATATTTTGAAAAATAAAGTGGTTGTTTGAAGTAAATTGATTGTTGTCAGTTGAAGTGTGTATGATGGAGGGCCCCACACGTGAAGAAACAACAAAAATTTGCTGTGTGTTCTGGCTGACGTCACCCGAGGGTGACGTGGCAGTGTGTGGGGGGGGGGAGGTTTTGGCTGTCTCAGGAGCGAGGGGTTTCGGTTTTGGGAGTTTGGTTTTTTTGAAGAGGTGGGAGTTAGGAAATTAGATAGGTGGAATAATGAAAGGTTGGGGGGTTTTAAGAGTTAAGAAAATGAAGAGATGGAGAGTTAATTGAGTAATTTATTAGGTGTGTAATTTTGCACTTTGATCCATAAACTTGTCCTATAAATAGCACCCAATTCTCCTTCTCTCTTCACACCAAAAGTAAATAAAATAAGAGAAAGAGAAAGAAAGAGAGAAGAGTGTTCTTGTGCTTAGAGGGATTCTTGTGCTTGGAGGAGTTCTTACTAGGAGAAGAAGGATTTGCTAGGAGCTAGGAATTGTGCTTCCACTTTTGTTCAACCATCATTAGAGGTGGGTGTTCTCATACTTTCTAATTTTAAGAACTATGCATGCTAGTAATAATAAATGAGTAGTATGGAAATTTTGATTATGATAAAGTAAAACAATCGTTGCTATTGGGCGTGGTGAGAATAGTAGTGAATCATGTTATGATTAGTAGATTAAATTACAACTTATTAGTTGATAAATGAGAAAATGAATAATTGATTATTTTGCTATGCACTAGTATACATAAATGAAGAAATAGTTGATAGTATGAATCATTGTTGGCAAATGAGTTTTGTAAAAGTGAATTTGATACTATTGAACTCCTTTGACTGTTTATAAAATTTGTATATGTGTTACATTTGATTAAATTGAAATTCATGTTTATTAGTTAGAAGAAACTATTTGAAAGTTAATTTTTATTTTCTAAAATATGGATCATAAATTAGTGAGTCAATGTTAGACAGTAAACTCAGCTTATACGAATGAATTTCAGTCTAATAAAAGACTAGATCGAGTGAAGAATCGAGTTTAATAAAAAATGAAATAACAGAGAGTTTGAATAAAAGTCTACTAAGTAATTTGATATCAGTGGGCACACTTGGCCCTGTGTCTTGGAGTTGGGCAGTCACCTTGCAGACCTGGGTTCGAGAATTGTTTTCTTTGTTTTGTTTTAAAAATATCCGAAACCCGAGATTGTGTTTATGAAGCTTTCGGTGAAGACTTAGAACACTAAGTCCAATGAACTTATTGGCTAGGGGGTTTGAGTTTGGGCATTGGCTGTGTGTTTCGGCCAGTCACGGGTTCAAAATCTAGGGCCACCATTTTGATTCTTTTTTTATTATTTTCTTTCATATAATTGAGTTTTGAAGTGAAAAAGTTTTACAAATAAACTCTATTATTGATATAAAATGAAATGGAAAATAGTAAGAGATAGTATAAAGTTCTCTTGTATGTTTTTGAAGTATAAAATGGAATTTTGTGAATAGAACTTTGTAGTGAAGAAAAGCAAAGCATTAACTTGTGAAGTGAATTTAAGGAGATTATACTTTTATTTTGTTTAATAAATATTTGAAGTGAATTGAGACATTGTAAGAGCTTGAATTTGTTAAATAAATTTTCATGTGATAAAGATGTGTTCTTGAAAGAAATTATTTGCTTGTAGAGATTATGAATGAATAACTAGATCATGATTAGTGTCAAGACTAAGAGAATGATTACATTGTGGATAAGTGTTAAGATAAGTTATTGATCATTTGTGAATAAAATTGAAGATGAAAATATCTAAGTTTAAAACATATTTATTGAAGGGTATGTGTACCCATGGATTTTCTTGTACATGATAAAGTCGTGATTTAGAGTTAGTGAGACCTCGGGTAACGGCACTATTGAATTGAAAAGAATTGAGATATATTTGAGATATGGCTATGGAGCTATCTCGTATTTGTTGATTAAGACCGGTAGGAGGTAATACTAATTCTATGTTTGGAAATTTATTCATGTCTTGAACTAAATAATTAGGCACATAAGTGAGGATGTAGTAAACCTGGGCAAACAAAAGTGGGTTGCCTCTATATGGTCGGCGGTGGATCTCCGTGGCTATAGACCCAGTCGGCGGTGGATCTCCGTGACTTTGGTTGCTCCGTGGGAGGCGGGCTTTTATTTTTAAATCCAGGATTATAATGACGGGTCAGCGGTGAACTCCGAGATCTTGAGTAATCGGGCGGATAGTTTGTCATACTCCAATGTATATACATATACCGGGGCTAGAGGGGCACTTGCGGGATGATTCACACGATGAGGGATCTATTATAACAGTCAGCGGTGGACTCCGTAGCTGGGATATCCATATTCGTGGAATGATCTAAACCTTATTTTATTACTGGGTAGCTTCATGGCGAGGGATCGAATCCTTAAATGTGGAGTACGTAGGTGCTTGTCCTCGGACCTATGTAGTATGGGATGCATAGAATTCGAACAAGTATGCATTAGTGGCATCCTAGTATAAAATGTGTGCATTAGGCATTAAGGCCTGGCATACACTTACATGTTTAGCATAGTCACAATTTAACACTTTATTGTTCATTCAAATTTTGTGGTTTGTTAAAGTAATGAAATCGTTATATGCACGGCATAGAGAGGATGACCAAGTATAACATTTTCGTCAGTTGTAAATGACTGACTTGCCCACAGCTTAATATGCAGGTAATGGACTTTTTATGAAGAAGTAAAGTTGCTATGATGCAGTTGATGACTTACATTATTAAAGTTGTACAAGTTGTATTTTATTTCATTGTTGTATTTCTTTTATTCTTCCGCTGTGTAAACGAAATGTAAAGAACTCTAATGTTGTTGAAAAAGTTTTAATTTTCTTGTAAAATTGTACGAAGTGAAGTAAAGATCCTGTGAAATCTCGAATTCCGTCTTATTTGGAATTCGGTGCGTTACAACTACAACGTGTTACACAGTCCACACCTCCCACAGCAAAAAACCACCGGCCTGGCCCCATGCCGAACCACCGACTTGGCCCCACGGGCCCCATACGGAACCACCAACCTTACACACTTGAGCTCCAGATCCGTGGCATTCGCGACAACAGGTGCGGAAGGATGCGCTGATGCGACATAGTCGCTCCGCGACAGTTGAGACAAGCACCCCGAAAGTTGAGACAAGTAAGCGCGAGAGCAGACGTCGACGACTTCGACAAGGGAGGGACTGGGCGTCGGCGATCTAGGTGTCGGCGAACCGGGCATCGCCGACCTCGTCAGGGGAGGGACGCCGTGGAGCTTCGTCGACGCGAAGGAACCTCGTCTTCAACACCGCGAAGGAAGGGAGGATGGGTCGCAGCGAAGGTGGAGGGCTGGTCAGGGGGGACGAGGAGGGGGGGGGCACTGGGGGTCGCCGTGGAGCTCCGTCGATTGAGGAGCGAAGGAAGGAGTCGCCTCTTCGTCGTCGTGGAGTGAAGGAAGGATCGACGTGCTGAGCGTGGCGGTAAGGAAGTGGACGAAAGGTGGGGGGGGGGGGGGGGCGAGGAAGGGCTAGCCGCCGCCGCCGCCCTAGGGTTTTCAGATCTAGGGTTTTGTTGGGTTTTTTTGAATGGGGGTTAGTTTCTCTCTCTAAAATTTTCTAGTGAGAGAAACTCTTTTTGTGGATCTTAAAAACGAATGGTTGAGATTAGTTTTAACTTTTCATGTATGAAATTAGTTATAACTCATTAAATTTTACATTCTGGAAGAGAATATGGAACTACAGGAAACATGCTCAAGAGGTTGCTGAAGTTAAGCGATAACAAGCTCGCCCACTATATGAACTTGATGAAGACCCGAGCCATATGGAAGAAGCTTGTAGAATAAAGACAAAGACTGCTATTTAGAGTTGGACCGAATCTGCATCTTCTATTTTTACATTTATTTATGCGTGAGGCAAAAATGCATAGAAAAATAGATGGCTTGAAGAAGAATCATAAAGTGGTGGTGCGTGAGAAAGATGAACTAGTAAGTAATAAGACAACTGAGATTATTATGTATAACTTTTGGGACAAGGGTAAACTAACGGCTAAAGTTCGGGTTCTAAGAGCATCCACTATGGTTGGCTATTTATCTAAAAAATGCAAATTTTGGCAAATTTTACCCCACTACGGTCTGCTATAAACCTAGTTTATAGCAGCGTAGTGAACAGGAGTCGGCCATATATAGCAGGGCAGAATAGCATTTGGAAATTATAGAAGACGGTAAACGATCTTCCGTCTATCAAAAATTTTGATTTCTTTGGAATTAAAAAATCGAATAGACGGTAGAAGATCTTCCGTCTATACAATTTGACCGGTCAAAATTGTATAGACGGAAGAAGATCTTCCGTCTTTATATTTATTTAATTATTTTTAAAAAAAATTGAAAGAGACGGCCCTTTCATTTTTTTTTCCCTTTTTTTTCCGTCCTTTTCTTTTTTGTCCTTTTCCTAAAAGAAAAAAAAAAAATCAAAAAATCCCAAACGAGGATCAACATCCAGCTGAGACTTTAAAAAACATTTTTAAAAAAATTAAAAAACCCAGACGGAAGATCTTCTTCCGGCTGGGTTATTTTTTAAAGCAAAAAAATAAAATGGAGAGCAGACGGGGGATCTTCTTCCGTCTATATATTTTATTAATTTTTTTTTGCAAATTATAGCTTTCACCGTAGTGGCGGAAGAGCATCCATACTAAAAGTAAATCTGCATATACTCAAAATATAGATCGAACCATAGTGGATGCTCTAATAGACCTTTTTTTTTTTTGATAAGTTCTAATAGACCTTTTGGAGCGGCTTTTGGGCAGTTGGGAAATTTATTGACCGTCTCAACTGCGCCATTTACTAGTAGTGAGGCAGACATTTGTCAAACTCAAAACAATTAGGAATGGGAACGACTGCGTTAGTTGTATCCAGTTTTTGATATTTTTGGGAATTTAGGTCAAAGAAGATTCATTATAGGTTATCTCAGTGGTACTAAATGATGTCAAGGTAGAAAGCATTTTGCCAACGGATATATGTGGGACTTGTTGAATGTGTTTGGAAGAATTTTTTTTTTGAAGAAATGTGCAGTATAGTTACCGTGTTTCATTAAAGAGAGTTTAACAAAATAAACTAAGAGTACTGTATTTAAATACAAGAACTACTGAGCATGAAAATAAAACTTAGTCATAGATCCTCCAACAAAACCCTAGAGGATTGGAGCTATCCAAATTAGCCTGAGCAAAAACCAACATACATAGTAGACTAACAAAAAACAATCCCTCCAACACAACCCTGGACGACGGGTCACAGTAAACCGATCAATCGAGAGCAGGGCTGAACACAGCATCCTCGTCATTGTACTCATCCACCTGTAAAGTCCTGGCAATCCTCCTCCTTTAACCCGTTGCAACTGTTGTAGCCCATAAGAAAATAAGGTGCATGGTATGAGTAAGATTACCAAAAATAGTATTACAAGAACCACGAAAGTGATAGTTATTTCTATCTAGCCATAAAATCCAGGTCATTGCAGCGATGGCGATATACCATACTTCTTTCATGTATTTCTTTTCTAAGGCAAATGTGGGACCAACCCATAGCTCATCATAGGAATGTGGGTACGTCGATGTACCAAGGGCTCTGAGGACCTCGGAGAACATCGATCTGCTCCTATGACAGCCTAGGAATTTGTGGTTTCTCGACTCCAAATTAGTGTTGCAAAAGCGGCAGTTCGTCCCAACATGTGGTAATCTCTTCACTAAGTTTTCTCTAATTAAAATGGCATCATTTAGGACTAACAACAAGAAAACCCTAACTTTCAATGGGGCCTTTGCCTTCCAAAGTATCGAAGCCCAACTCGATCTATAGCCCCTGAATTGAATGCGGTTATAAAGAGAACGAACTGAGAAGGAACTCATCTTTTCCAGCTCCCATGATTGCTGATCAGGGCCCATTGAGCACTCACCCCCTGATTGTGTAATGTACTCTTGCAATGATTCAAATTGTGTTTGCACTTCAACTGATTAGCATGATCTGAAGCAGGGTCTCCACGAACCCCTTTTCCAAGCCTTGGCCACAGAAATGTGAAGCTGAGTGGCAGTGTCATAGAGATTCGGAAATAGATCGCGTAAGGCATGGGCTCTACACCATTTGTCCCACCAGAACTTGGTCGTCAGTCCGTTGTCAATGATGGAAGTTAATCCAACACAGAAAGTGTGGTGAGCTTTTGAGACGTCTCTCTAAAACCAGGAGACCCTGGGTTCCACACTAAAACCCCGATTATGTGAACCCTTACCTTGTAAATAAGACTAGATAAAGTCGTGCAAACCTTCCATGTTCAGGTGGTAAGTTTTCCACTACCATTTTCCGAGAAATGCCAGATTCATATCTCTTAAATCGATTATGCCTAGCCTACTATGAATCTTTTCATGCAGACATTTTCCCACCTGATAAGATGGTATCTCCCTCTACTGCATCTGAACTTCGCCAGAGGAATCTTTTCAAACTCAGTCAATCCATTGGATCACCCATCTTGGCATTTTGAAGACGGACATGTAGTATATTTGGAAATTAGATAAGACTGATTTGATAAGAGTTACTCGCCCACCAAGAGAGAGTGATTTGCCATTCCAACCTGATAATTTGGCCTCAACTATGTCATTGATTGGAAGTCAATCTGATTTCGTCAGTCTACTTAGGCAAATCGGCAACCCCAGGTATTTAAGTGGGAAACTATCTTGTTGGCAATTTAGGATGGAAGCATGAGATTGAGCTTCACCTTCAGACATGCCAGTGAGTATGAGGGCACTCTTATAAAAGTTTAATCGTAATCTGGATCAAGCTTCAAAATAATACGGAGCTCCTTTGAAGGAAAATGTTTCCCCAAAATCTTGATTATCGAAGAGTAGGGTATCGTCAGGATATTGGAGGATTGTACAGCCCGGACGATTTCAGCCACTAACTACCGAGGTTATCCACCCCACATGAGTGCAATTATCAATCATACATTTAAGGACATCTGTCACAATAGCAAAAAGAAGGGGGGATATGGGATCTCCTTGCCTCGGACCTCTTATGCAAGAAAAAAGGGACTCAGATATAACATTAACAAAGATAGACGTCATGCTCGTAGTCAAGCAATGTCGGACCCATCTGATCCATCTATTCCCAAAGCATTTTCCTCTAAGAGCTTCCAACATGTAATCCCAATCAGCAAAATCGTAAGCTTTCTCGAATTTGAGTGTAACGCCCCGAGCCCGGCTCAGCTGCGCACGTGGCTACACGTGCGCGCACGCGAAAGAACGGACACAAAACTCTAGCCACGTCCACCACAGGCTGCCTCAAAAAGGTGGTTAACCGTTGGGTAACCCTTCATCATGGGCTTTCCTATATATCTCTCTTTCTTTCCTTCTTCATGGCCGGTATGGGATTATTAATCTCCAAGGTCAACCCGGTCCACACCACACCACACACTTCCTTATCTCATTCATTTAATCCTTTCCTTAGCCCCATAGGAAATCTCATAGGCCCATCATGCCATCACATCCCATAGGATCATCTATAGGCCATCATTTAATGCCTACTCCACTTTCCTTTCCATGCCACGTCACCCACTTCCATTCTTTCTTTCTACTAGTATATATATACCATACTAGTATATTATACTATATAGAAATATGGGGTCTCACATTCACCCCTCCTTAAGAATTCAGCGTCCTCGCTGAACCCGGACTTACAACATGATTCAGGATCCCTTTCTAGCCGATGTGGAGAGGATTACCCTGATTCTGCTAGTTGTACAGTTCCCTACCCGGGCGACCTGTCCCAACCTAGCTCCCTCTCAGGCGTACATCTTGCACACACTCGGTGTCGAAAGTCGGCTCTGATACCATTTGTAACGTCCCGAGCCCGGCTCAGCTGCGCACGTGGCTAAACGTGCGCGCACGCGAAAGAACGGACACAAAACTCTAGCCACGCCCACCATAGGCTGCCTCAAAAAGGTGGTTAACCGTTGGGTAACCCTTCATCATGGGCTTTCCTATATATCTCTCTTTCTTTCCTTCTTTATGGCCGGTATGGGATTATTAATCCCCAAGGTCAACCCGGTCCACACCACACCACACACTTCCTTATCTCATTCATTTAATCCTTTCCTTAGCCCCATAGGAAATCTCATAGGCCCATCATGCCATCACATCCCATAGGATCATCTATAGGCCATCATTTAATGCCTACTCCACTTTCCTTTCCATGCCACGTCACCCACTTTCTTTCTACTAGTATATATATACCATACTAGTATATTATACTATATAGAAATACGGGGTCTCACATCGAGTTTAAGCAAAAAGCTTATGATGTTTGCAATATGAAAGTGGTGAATAGTTTCTTCTGCAGTACTCACGCAGTCAAGAATACACCGACCATGATGAAACCGGATTGTTCCCGACTGATCAGACTATCCATCAGCTTAGCTAGCCTATTGGCAGGGACTTTGGTGATAATTTTGACTGAGCAGTTGAGGGGCTGATGGGGTAAAAGTCTCCAACCTTTTTCGAATCTTCCTTTTTCGGGATAAGAACCACCTCCGAAATTAAGCCTCCCGAGTTTAATTTTATGATCGCAGAATCTAACATGATCGCCACGACACCATTCTTGATTTCTTTGCAGAAGGTCATGTAAAATAATGTTTGGAAACCGTCTGGGCCAGGACTAACATACATAGGGAAGGTAATGAAGTTGCATATTTAGGCTGCGAATCAGTGTGTGAAAGACTCAGATATTTCCTGATGTAGGATTCTTTACCCACGAAGCTGATTAAGTAACTGGAAGCAGATGCTTATGGAGTTTGCTTCCTCGGAGAGTGAGCATTTTAATAATGTTTTAATTGTCCTAAATTTTTCTTATTAAAATACAAAAAGATACACACACGTATATAATGCATTTACATGAATATAAGTACTACAATCAAAGAGTATATAATTCTCCATACATAAAAGAAAAGATTCCTATATTATTAAGTTTAGATAAAAATTGAAATACTAAAGAAATTAAACAATTGCATTTTCACTTTTAGTTGTAATAACTTAATTCATATATATCAGAATGACAAGCCTTCTGACAATAGTTGCCAAATAGAAGACGACATGCACACTCTAAGTGGCTAATCTGGTTACAAATTGTACAAAGAAGACTGAGGCGAACGGCGAGAAGGGTGCTACGACGGATAGGAGGAGCAGGCATGGGACTGGTGCGGTGCCCGTGAGAGGCAAGCGGAAACTCGGTGGAGACGGTAAGGTATTGACGGAATTGCAGCTCCATGGTGATGTAGATGTAGTAAACCATATATTTTTTTTTGTTTTTTTTTTAAACTCGAATTCGAGCTCATATTTGGGTTTGGAAGTTGGGTTTCAGGTTTATGAAGGAGATTATGATTTGGATTTTGATTTTGGATAAAGTGCATTTTGGATTTGGATTTAGAAGCAGGATCATATGTGGATTTGGGAATTGAGATTTGGATTTGGGATTAAGTGGATATTTTATTTGGATTTGGGAGTGGGATTTGAATTTGGAATTTTTTAAAAAAAAATATATAATGATTTGGGATTTGGTTTTGGATATTTTTATTAGCATAGGAATTTAAGATTTGGGAGCTGGATTTCAGATATGGATGGGATTTTTAAACTATTCGTATTATTTTATTTTATTTTAATTTGTTTTGGGAAAATACATATCATGTTTGGGTTTCAGATGTATGATTTCTGGTAAAGGGTTCGGGATCAGTTTTGTGTGTTGGGGGGGGGGGGGGGGGGGGGGGGGGGGGGGGGGTTGGAGATTTGGAGTAGGACATGGAGTGGAGGCGGGAGGGGAGTTGGAGAGGATTGGGGTAGGGCAGGGCAGGACGGGAATTAGAGTTGGAGGGGACTGTCGGTCAAGATTAGGAGCATGGGCGTATCTGAGTTACAGGGGGGCCTAAACAATATCTCAAATAGGGCCTTTTGCAAGTTGACAAAAAAATGACATTTATTTAAAGGAAAACAAACTTGGAGTCTTGAAGGACAAACTATTTAAATTAAAACAAATATATATATATGCTTCCAAAAAAATTTAATTGATAACGTACGCATTTTACATGAAATGTCTCGTGACAAAAAGAAACCCGGACAAACTCTAAGAAAATAATAATGATTTATTTCTGAATTGTTTGTTATCTGAGAGGATGAAAATGATGAATGAGAGAATTAAAGAGGAATAGGAAGAAAAAAACAGTTTTGTTCAAAACATACAAGCAAACACATGTTGAGTTTGTGTACATTAAGATGAATTTTTGAGCTGACATGATTGAAGTATATGTATAATGCTATTTTGAATGCTTTCATTGATACATTTGGTTTTATCAAATGCCCTTATACAATTTTTTTTTGGTTTTGAAGGCAACCATATATTCCTTTCTCAACAGATACAAAATTTAGAAGAGAGGAAAAAAAAGCAAACAAAGCAAACATGTATATGCACATGAAAATTACATTATCGCAAAGAGGTAAATATGATATATTAGAGAACATGGTCAGAATGAAGTGATGATGAATATATGCATATGAGAATACTAATTGGAAGCTTAAAATGTAGACTAACCATATGCACTTGAAGATTTGGTTATAAATTTATTATAAACATGTAAATATGATAGTCCATAGAATATTGAAAAATATCATAGAGTGGCATGCATGGACTAAGTGAAAAATAATATTAAATTCATAAAATGGTAAAATTTCCTGTATGACTATGTGAAAAATAGTTAGTTTAAAAAATAAAAAAATGATTGAAAATTTAATTATCCCATGCAAGTTTTGACTTGTGACCTTCGTATTATTAGCACGACACTCTAACCATATGAGCTAATAGGTCAACTATTGTTTCAAAATTTCATACAGTGTAATTGTATCTAAAAACAATTACATTTTTTAAAATATTGTAAGTACTTAAAAAATATGGGGCCCTATATCATAGAGTTTCTTGTGCTGCTTGGGCCCAGATCTACCCCTGATTGGGAGATGGCCGGTCGAGAGGTGGTTGTTACAGGCGGGATCATGATGATGGAGATGAGGGAGCGGTGGTTGCAATCAAGATTCGGGATGATGGAGATGAGGGAGGTCAGTGGGAAGGTGATCAGGGTCGGCCCTGAGTTCGTGGAGGCCGAAAGCGACATGCCCAAATAATTATATTTGGGGGCCCCTAATTACAATATAATTTTTTACGCGCAAAATACATACCTATATTTTCAATGAGAATACATATTTGGGGACCCTAAAATTACAAAGAAATTGGGTGTCTGAGGCGGCCGCCTTACCTTTCTTAAGGTAGGAGCTAGCCTTGGAGGTGATCAGGAAGGCGGTAGAATTACGATCTGCAGCGGATGTGGATTTTGGAGTGGATCGAGAATAGTTTAGGGTTTTGGATTGGGAGGGAGGCAAAGTCAGGGTAGGAGACGATGGGCTGTTGGGACTAGAAGGAGGTCGGGATGGAGTTGGGTTTGGGTTTTGGAGGAGCGATAATGAGATGATGGTGTTCTTCTTCTTCCTGTTTGTTTTGGAGCCTGGGTAGTAGAGGATTTGTGATTAGGGATTGGGATTAGGGTTGACTTTGATACCATGTTAAGTTAACTGAAAGAGATTGGGAGAAAAGATGAATTAATATTATTGGGTACTAAGACCAATATATATAGGGGTACATGTACAATCTCAGCCATATGTATCTGGCAATATATCTAACAATATACATAGAAAGTTTTATAACTGTGTCAGCCATTTACTCGTTAAAGTAGGGCATGGTTCGAAAAAGTGTTCAAAGAAAAATGCTGGTAACTAGGCCTTTAATGCTTGACTGCTATTTTTAAAATTTAAAAATAATTTAAAAATGCAATTGCAACAGTAGTAGGAAGGAAAGGTCCAACAGGTTGAAGGAGAATAGAAGCATCTAGTTACAGAAGCAGATGATGATGGAGAATTGAAGGAAGCAGAAGCCGGATGACAACAATGGTAGCATGAATAAGAGATGATTGTGCGAATTTGGTGAGGTTGTGGTTTCTAATTTCTACCGAATTTGTGAAGTTGGGGGTAGGCCAGTGCAGGCTCACAACGATCACTTGGAAGTTAGAAGATTTGAGGAATGATTTGGGAGGTCAAAAAAGGATATTAAAAAGTTACCCATTTTCACTTTTTACAGGTAAAAAAGCACAATTTAAGCGTTTGTTAACGCTTTAGCATGCTTTTTTTTAATATTGTTTTACTATTTTTTTGGGTATTTTTTTTAGACCAACACTTTTTTGTGCTTTTAGGCGGTTACTCTTAAGCAACGCTTTTGGGCACTTTTTAGGGCTGCAAACGAATCGAGCTATTCACGAGCTATTTGGCTCGAGGTCGGTCAAAGCTCGGCTCGAACCGAGCTCGAGCTCAAAACTGAGCTCGTTTCGTAAACGAACCGATCTCGAGTTTGGTTTTTTTTTTAGACTAAGCTCGTGAGCTATTCGGCTCGAATACGGTCAAAACTTGGTCAAAGCTCGGCTCGAATCGAGCTCGAGCTCAAAACTGAGCTCGTTTAGTAAACGAGCCGAGCTCAAGCCTGAAGATATTCGGCTCGGCTCGGCTCGGCTCGATTGCAGCCCGAACACTTTTTAAAACTTTGGGATATGGTAAAATAATTTTCTAAATTATCTTGTTAGGGTAAGGGTAAATGATTTTGATTTTAGGTAAACTCATACCCAATCCTTGTCCTACCCTTGCCATCCTTAATTAAAGTGATTAGTTTGGGACTAAGTGCAGCATCATTGATAAAATTTGACATCAACACGTGCCATTATACATATCGGCAAAATCCTCATATTTATCGTCAATACAGGACAAAACCCAAAGCCGAAAGTTAGCAAAACTTGAAACCCAATAAGGATGATTTCAATAAGTTGTTGGATCGGACATTCAGATTGTTGCTCTTATCATCTAATTTTTGGGTCTTATCAATTAACCACTGGATTAGTTCCCTACAAAATCCCAACCTTATCTCAGTAATAGGGTAATCAATCAATCCCTCTCTCTCTCTAATTATCACTCTCAGCAAAAACTAAGCATTGGAGGAATTTATACTGAAATCAACACCAGTGTTTGACTTTTCGCAGGTATTCAGAGGAGGTGAATGCTAGATCAAGATCGAAAGATCGGTATCCTAATTCTCCCATCCTTATCAACTTCAAACTCACATCTGCGGTGATCACACCAATTATGAAAATTTTGATCTTACTGAACTAAGCTGGAGAAAATATATGTAAGTACAGTGGCCAAAAAGTGTAAAAGACTCCAATAAGAGTGTAGGTAGTGAAATCCTTCAATAAAAGCGCATCTAAAATAGTGAAGAAAACGATAATAGAATTGATAGTGGGTGAAGCTGTACTCTTTTAAGAGAGACAATTCACTTACTCTTTTAAGAGAAAACGATAATGGAGTATAATTTTTTCTCAAAAGTTGATCCAACGTATTAGAATTTGCATGATGTTGTAATTAAGGCTTCATTTTTGCAGTTCAACAATGAACTAATTTGAAAATAGTGATTTAGTGAGAGCTAATTAGTGAAATGACCCACTTTTTAGGAATAATTGACAAAATGACCTAGTTTGAAAACTATTTAGCAAAATGACCTAGTTACTATTTAAATTTCTATAGTATACTTCATATAATAATATTCATCGAAATAATGTATATTGTCTATCTCAGAAAGGTAACCAAACGTGCCTTCAAGATCTCCCATATATTCTAATTCTGTCTCAGATATTTCACTATTAGTATCATATAGAGGTTCTTCGAGTTCTTCTATATGTCTATTTCCTTCTCCAATCTGTTCATTTTCTTCTAGAAATTGTCTATATGCTGTTGTAGGACTCCAGATATAACTACTAAATACACCATTCTCATAGAATAATAACGATATTTCATAAAAAGTTAGATCATCAATTATTTCGACATTTATATTACTAGTTTCTCCAGAATTTATTTGATTTATTGTTATAATTATTACTCGTTGTACACTAAAGAATAATAATTTGAATTCATAATAATCATTCATGCTTGTTGCTCTATGAGGATAATAAACATAAAAAACTAGATTTCTATCACTTCCTTGATAATTAATCATTAATTCAAAAATTTCTGAGGCAACACTCAAACTATTATTATTCATTACTAATATGAAATTGTTGTATTTTTCAAATATCATATCCATATATCTTGAAATATTCTTGGACTGTTTTTATAACCAAATGGCAATACATTCCATTTATAAAATCCCTGAGGTGTGCTAAAGGCTGTTAAATGTTTTGAATCTTCTGTTAGTTTTACATGATAAAATCCTGATTTGCAATCAAATTTTGAATACATTTTTCTTGTTCTTACTGTGTTGAGTAGTATTTGCATGTCTAGTAGTGGGTATCCAAATCTCTTAGTATTTTTATTTAGTTCTTTATAATTTACTACCATTCGAGATTTACCTCTTTTTTCTTCTCAATGCTTTCTTACTATGAATGCTGCTGATGAATGTGGACTTTGTGATTTTCTTATGTAATTATTTTCTATTAATTCTTTTATATGTATTTTGAACCCTTCTAGATCTGTTGGAGTGTGTCTTATAAGTTTAATTTTTATTATTTTGTTCTTATCTATTAACTCTATATATGCTGTGGGTATATTTAAGTTCCATTTTGCCAAAGGGTCTTCTCTGTACAGATCTTCTAATTGTTTTTGTAAAAAAAAAAAAAATTGTAGTTGTTTCTTGAACTTGTTGTATTCTAGTTTTGTTTGGTAAATATTGGTATTCACCACGCTTAATTGGTTGAAGAAACTTTGATGTGTGGCAGGTTGGTTCTGGAATAAGGTTGAGTTTTCTAATTTCTATTGCTTGGTGTCGGCAAGGTGTCGTAAATACAACTGATTTATGTGATATGGTTATGGGATAGTATTGTTGGAAAAAGTCATTTCCTAAGAGCATATCATTATTCATGTCATCAAACTGGTATATTATTTGTATTTTTAGTATGTAACTTCCTATTTGTACATTAGCATTTTGTTGATACTTATCAAGTATGATAGATTGTCCAGTTAATCCAGTTACTGTTTTTTTTTTATATCCATCTTGTTTCCATTTTGGTAGTATATTTTTGCGGCATAGACTAGTGCCTGCTCCGGTATCTATTAGGTTATGATAGTTTCTTGATTTGTATCATTCGTAAATAAATTCTGTTAGTATGTATAATGTGTTTTTTGTTGCTCTTAATGGATTCATTTGTCCAATATTATATTTATTATCATACTTTCACTGTTTACTGTTATTGTGATTTTTTCTTCTTGAATTTAGTAAGGTTGTACTGATATAAGGAAGTCAGTTCCTAATAATATTTCATTAACATGGTGTTCTAGGTCTACATGTAAGTGTAATAACATTTTCTTTCTACCATTTATCCTTAGTGGCAGTATAATTTTATGTACAATTGGATGTCTATTATTGTAATAGTCTAGGTAGTAATATGGGTTTTCTAATGACATTAATTCAGTTGTTTTTACATTTGTTTGTTTAATATGTGAATTAGTAGCTCCTGTATCTACTAAGGCTACTTGTTTATTTTATTTTTCATTGTCATAATATTCTGTTTCAATTTTAAATTAATTATTGTTTTGGTGTTCTAATGTATTTATTATCGGTATTAATTCCAATGCCCGTTGTTTATTTCTTATTGATAGTGATCTCTTTCTGAACATTATTTGTGGTGGTTTTCCTTCTGCAATTTCTTTTGCTTTATTAAAGTCGAATTCTATATAATTTGGTATAGTCATTTCAAGATTTTCTCTAGCTGGTTTGTATCTTATAATTTCGCTGAATAGCGGCTCTATTTTAAAATTATTTGTATTTCTATTTTTTACTTCATGCTTACTAGTAAAAACATAAATATTTCTTATTTGTATACTCATAACTTTGTTTTTCTTCTTCTATAATTTCTAGTCCTGATAATCTGTGATACATGGCTAGACTTTTGTCTTTATTTTCTTCTGACATGCTTATAGAGAAATTAGGTTTTATTGTAAATTTTATCTTTTGGTACATTATGTTTCCTTGTACTATTCCTATTAAGGGATCTTGTGTACTTGATATTATTCTATCATCCATTAGAAATTAGGTTTTATTGTAAATTTTATCTTTTGGTACATTATGTTTCCTTGTACTATTCCTATTAAGGGATCTTGTGTACTGGATATTATTCTATCATCCATTAGGTATATTTCCAGGGGTGTATTTATCCCTTCCTTAAAATAGGCTTTTATTATTATTTGTACAGCTCCTAAATTTATGTGTCTTAATATTTTTCTGGTTTTCTCATTTATTTTTTCATCTCTTGTCTTATTATTCTTTCGGTTATTAATGAGATTATAGTTTTTTTCTTGCACTTGTTCAATGTCTATAGGTTTTTCATTATTCCTGACTATTATGATGGTACTTTTCTTCCGTTCGAATATTGGTAGTTTAAAATTTTCTTTTGGATTTATATCTAATTTGGTCGCTTTTATTTTATCGTATTTTTGTATGTCAATGCTCATTCTTTCTCTTACTTCTTCATTGTTTTCTTCTATTTCTGATGATCCTCCTATTTCTGTTATTTCTATCATCATGTTTATTTCACATTCTTCTGTTTCACCTTCACTACTTCTACTATCTTTTTTCATTACCATTATTTCTTCATTTTCACTTATTTCTGATCATTCTTCCTCATATTCTATGAGTTCTTAATTTATGTTATTTATTTCTTTAATTTTGTAACATCTTGTAGTTTTCAAGAGTGTGTGTGTGTGTGTGTGTGTGTGTGTGTGTGTGTATATATATATATATATATATATATATATAAAAGTTGATAATATATATATATATAGGGAAAGCTTCGGTTGAGCACTACTCTAGTGCTCACCGCGTGAACACTAGGCCTTCGGGCGTTCATATCGAAAATCCGAACCATTCACATTGATCTACACATCTAAATTAGTCTAAATATGTAAAATCAAATCATTTGAAATTCATTTGTCCATTCATTGAAGTGTTACAAAATTGTATGGCTGAAAATCATTGTTTTTATAGTCACGTGATGGATGGGTAAATGAATTTCAAATGATTTGATTTTACATATTTAGACTAATTTAGATGTGTAGATCAATGTGAATGGTTCGGATTTTCGATATGAACGCTCGAAGGCCTAGTGTTCACGCGGTGAGCACTAGAGTAGTGCTCAACCGAAGCTTTCCCTATATATATATATATATATATATATAAGTTGGCTGTTGAAAAACTTGGAAGTATAAAAAAATGTCACTTTGGTAAAATAATGAATGGTACGCATGTGCGTGCGTGCGTGTGTGGTGGGTGGGGGGGAGACACGTTGGAATGCAGCAGTAGCATGTCCTCACTTCAGTCAAAGGAAAAAGTCTTGAGGACATGGCTTAAATCCCTTGGGGCCCACCTAGTTTTCACAGTGCTTGGTTTCGGAATTTGAGTAGAGATGAAATAGTGAATAGTACAATATCGGGTATTAAGAAAGATAAAATAGTATATAAATAATAATGCCAAGAATTAAGAATCACCTAATCGGTTAACTAATTTTTAAGAGGCAGTCTGTGGTGGACAGTTGTACCACATATTATCTAATTTGTCTTATAAATTCTATAAATTGTCTGAGCTAGGCGCAGGTACCGTTACAAATGGTATCATAGCCGATTTTCGACACCGAGTGCAGGGCATGTCTTATAGTCGGGCAATAGGTTGACTGCGTCGGCAGCGATTCATCGGGCGGTGGGTTGACTGCCTTGGCAGCGATTCACCAGGACTATAGACCTAGTCGTCGATTAACCAACTTTTGAGAGGCAGCCTATAGTGGACAGATGTACTACATAGTATCTAATTTGTCTTATAAATTGTCTGAGCTAGGGGCAGGGGTGTTACAAATTTCTTCTACGTATTTTACATTTTCTTTTTTCATTCTTTTAGAGTAATTTGGTGATATATGTCCTACCTTCTCACATATGTAACAATTACATTTCTTAGGGTTTTTCGTATATTGTCTATTTTTATTTTTATTTATTCTTCTAAAGTATTTTTTATAGGGGTTTTTGTATCTCTTAAAAGTTTTTCTATATTATGGTTTATATTTTTGGAATTTGTGTTTACTCTTCTTTGTATAATTATAGTTATTATTACATCCCAAATGATTCGATCTTGCATCTTCACAACAAATTCTTTGTTTATATGTTCTATAGTATTTCATTGTTGCTCTAGTATCTTGGCATACTTTATCTCTATAATCTTTTACAAATTGTGTTCTTACCCTAAAGTGTCTAAATCTGGTTTTACTTTCTCACCTATGTATGCATTATATATGTTTATACTCCATGGATCAAGTAGTTTTAGAAAGAATGAGTCCATAATTGGACTCCGTTCTTCTTTTGTGTAATAACTATCTTGAAAATATTCTCGAAATTCACAAGCATAGTTGTTAAAATAACACATGTTGCATATTTCGAAGTTGCTTAGTCTCCATCTTGCTTGATTCTTTTTGTATATAGTGTGTTTTTCTCCTTTATCGTATACACTGAATTCTGTTCATATTGCTATTTTGTAATTTGTAATTATTTTTTTTAAACCTAAGGTTCGTTGTGCTGAGATTCTTCAGTTCCTCTATCATCAGTTGGTCAGCTTGATTTTCTTATAGTATTTTTTTCTTCTTCCTTTTGTCCATTTCACCATTTTTTCACTACTCCCATAAAGGTGGCTTCTATGAATTTCGCAAATGCGTAGCCTGTAAGATTTTGCCTAAATCCTATTATTAGTAAGGCATTGACCCATTCTTCAGTTGTCCTATCTACGTCTTTTACGCAATCTAGGTCTAGCCATTCTTCATTTTCTGCTATTCTTTTTTCGTAGTGTTCTGTAGGTTCATATTTTGAGATTTTCTTTTCTTTCTCTTCCTAGCCGCATTCTTCTTTTTGTGTTTTGCCATTTCCATGGTAATTGATAAGATTTTTTGTTAGTTGGTGGCCTTAAGATTTCGTACATGTCATTTAGAATTTCTGTAGGTTTTGTTATAATCTTATCTTGGTCCATTTTTATTTCTTCATTTGTTATGTCTAGATTTTTCAAGCATTCTTCTACTTCTAGTGAATTAGGATTTGCCATTAAATCTTCTATTTCCAAAATATTCATATTAAGTTTTGTTATGGCTTCTAATTCCTTCATACGTTCTTCCGTTATGCCTAATTCTTCTTCTGGGTAGTTAGTTATATATCTACCTAATTCTTGTATATTTTTATTTACGATTTTAAATCTTTTCTTATATCTCCTACAAATTCAGGACCACTACAATCTTCTTCCAACTCTTGTTTGTTTATCATATAAATTTCTGGGCTTATGTTAGGATTTAATGCGACTGCTTCATTGGTCATACTTAGCCTGTTATTTTGTATGCTAGTAGGTGTTGGTAATACCAACTTATTTCTTTGTTTCTGTAACGTAATACTTTATATGCTATCTTTTTTTGTATTTTTTTAGCTAGTTTATTAATTATTTTTCTTGTTAGTATTCTGATATTTCTCTATTAGTAATATGCTTTCTTCCTGCTAATCTTCTATCAATATATCTAATCTTAAATTTAAAAAGATTTTTTAATTTTAGTTTCTTTATTTTCTGTAAAATATCCAGCTTTTATAAGAATAAGATGTATTATAGTTTATAATTTCTAAAGTAAGGTTATATAGAAAATTTTGTTTTAGGTTATTATACCACTAGGGTTAATTGGATGTAATATTTTGAAAATTTTGCCGTACTACCCCACTTTTTGAAAATATTTGGCGTTCTACCCCACTTCCCAAAATAATTAGCGATATGTCCTTGTTTAGGACACGTCAGCAAGAAACGTTATTGGAAAAAACGACATAAGTTATTTTGATGTCGTTCTTCCCAATAACGGCATCTATTTGAAAAAAAAGTGTCATGCCGTTATGTGAGATCCCGTATTTCTAAGAGAGTATATATAAATATACTAGTATATGGTATATATAGTGTATATATATATATACTAAATAATAAAGAAAAGAAAGAATGGATGGGAGTGGTGACGTGGCTTAAGGAATGGATGGATTTGGAAAAAGAATGGATGGGTTGACTAGTTGACCATGAAGGAATTAATTAATGAATGAATGAAAGATGGAATGAATAAGGAATGTGTGGTGTGTGTGGATAGTAACCGGTTGACCATGGATGACAAAATCCCATATCGGTGGGATTAATAGGAGAGAAGTGAGATATAATAGGAAAACCAAGTGATAAAGGTACCCAACGGGTATACCCACCTTTTGATGGTGCCTGTGGTGGGCGTTGCTAGAATTTAATTAATTGTGTGCGTACGGACTGAGTGCGGGGCGTTACAGATGGTATCAGAGCCAACTTTCGACATCAAATGTAGGACTTGTATATAGGAAGTGCGTGGGACGCAATATGTGTGTATGAGATGCGTAAGATCCTGGGAGGGCAGCGATTAGGAGACAAGTCTATATTCGACTAGAAAGACGATCCTGTACTAGATTGCACGTGCCGATTACGCTGAATTCTTAAGAGGGGGTGAATGTGAGACTCCGTATTTCTAAGAGAATATATAAATATACTAGTATATGGTATATATAGTGTATATATATATAATAGGAGAGAAGTGAGATATAATAGGAAAACCAAGTGATAAAGGTACCCAACGGGTATATCCACCTTTTGATGGTGCCTGTGGTGGGCGTTGCTAGAATTTAATTAATTGTGTGCGTACGGACTGAGTGCGGGGCGTTACACGTTATTTGGAATAACGGTATAGATTGAAAAAAATTGCAAGTGTGAAAACCTTATAACAGATGCCGTTATTTCAAATAACTGCATTCTCAATACTGATGTCGTTATTTGGAATAACGGCATCAGTTATAATTTTTTTATTATAAAAAAATAACTTACTATTCAACCTCTCTGATGAATAAGTTAAAAAAAAATTATAACTGATGCTAATTAATGGCATCAATTATAATTTTTTTTTTTAACTTTTCATTCATTCTCTCTGTTTCCAAACAACGGAAAGAGTTCATATTCAGGATAACGGCATTATTTATAAGTTTTTTTTACACTTAGAACTTTTTAAAGTTAAAAGATTCACACTTGTAAGAGAAATATACTGATGCCGTTATTCCAAATAACGATATGAAAAAAAATGTAAAATAGATGCCGTTATTGAAAATAACGGCACGTAAATAACCTATGCCATTATTTTCAATAACAGTTTATGGTGACGTGTCCTAAACAATGACAGATCGCTAATTGTTTTGGGAAGTTACAATGCTAAATGTTTTCAAAAAGTGGGACAGTACAGCAAAATTTTCCAATATTTTGTCAAAAAGGATCAGTTGGCTAAATATTTTTGAAAGTGGGTTGTTTAGCCAAATAATTATTGAAAGTAGGTCAGTTATTAGAGTTAGCTCGATTTATAGTGAAGACTTAAATTAATTGTAGGAGGCTTGTGAGGGGACACACACAAATGTACAATGTTTTATTAATAAATGATATTAGTTTAAATTTTTTTGGTAAGGAATAAATGACATTATTAAAAGGGTAAACTGCTCATAACCCCTATTGACTTTGTCACTTTGGCACATAACTGATAACTCTCCCCACTTCCTATTATCATCGCCCCATAATATTTCTTTGCAATCAATTTGTCCAGTTAATTTTTGCGTTGAATGACTATCTTGCCCTTGCAAAGAAATTTCACAACTACATGAGATTATCAAGGACTAGAAAAGAAATAAACCATAATACATTTATTTTACTAGTATGGATAAATAGAGCCAAACTAGAACATTTGATAGGTTTACAATATAACATGTATAACTGGAACTACATACCGTCCCAGTTACGGTTGACACAAACCAAGAAACACACCATCAGTCAAAAGAAGCACACCATAATTAAGGATATACAGAAAATGTTCCTGTTTATTCACCTACAAAGATCAAGCATTATAAACTTGAAGAGAGATCATATTCGCCATGCATGAAATGCATGAAGGAAGAAAGGCCTTCAATGGCGGCCGCCATTTCCAGAACCAGACCCGCGGCCGTAGCCTTCACCGTATCCCTCACCATAACCGGATCCATTTCCAGAGCCGGATCCACTTCCATATCCACGACCCTCACCATACCCCGATCCAGAACCAGACCCACGTCCACTCCCTCTGCCAGAACCTTGGCCAGAGCCAGCACCAGAACCAGCACCTGATCCTGCACCAGAGCCAGCACCAGAACCAGCACCTGACCCAGCACCTGACCCCGCGCCAGATCCAGCGTAGGAGCCAGCACCTGATCCCGCGCCAGAACCAGCAGAGGAGCCGGAGCCGGAGCCGGAGCCGGAGCCGGAGCCTGAGCCTGAGCCTGAGCCAGAGCCTGAGCCTGAGCCCGAGCCGGAGCCTGAACCCGAACCAGAACCTGAACCTGATGCGGAGCCATCCCCACCCAAACCTAGACCAAGTCCAAGCCCGAGACCAGCACCCCCACCTAGGCCAAGGCTTAAGTCCTTCCTCATGGGTCGGGCCTCCAACTCAACCAGGGTTGACAACAGGGTTGCCACTAGTACAACCCCTGTGAAGAATGCTCTGTTAACTGCTGCCATCCTTCTTTCTTCCTTTCGTCACTACTCCCTTAAGAGTACTATCTCACTGCTACTAATGATAGTTCAAACACTTCCTATAGTGTTGAGTCTAGTAGTGGTGGAGGGAGGGGTTTATATAGGCATCTTCTGGAAACATGATAAGAAGTAGATGATGAGTAGTCAATGTCTATGGCCATGTGAAGGTAGAAGATTATGAGTGAAGTTCAAGTTAACATGGAAGACTCTAGAAAGCACGCATGGTATGGTATTATGATATTGAGTGGCCCAAAGATCGAAAGGAAAGGTGGTGGGGGATCCAATATACTCCAATATGAGGCAGAGAATGAATGGAAAAGGCTAGCAATTTTTGAATGCCACGTATGGGCGCACCAGCTAGGGTTTTTATTTTGGCCGCAAATTAAACAGTGTGAATATTTTGCAGTGGCACAGTGGGGTGGTGAGTTATTTAATTCATGGCTAAACCTAATAATTTTGACGCATAGTGATTGTTTGCATGCACGGTTAGAGAATAGTGACTGGGATTGTTGTAGGTGGCTCTTGGTGGAGATGTCTTGTTCTTTGTTTTTTTTATGAGTGTGTTATGCATTCTTTGTTGTTCTCAAACACTCTTGTAATAAGTGTGCATGCATCTTATCAGAACACCTCACATGCGCGCGGAAGAAGTTCTGATAGATATTGTAGCAGATTCTTGGTGTCCGACCCTTGTATTGTCAATCTGATCTCGAGTACAAATCTTATCAAAACATGATCATATAAGGAATTTCTGATAGGTAGGAAATTTTTGCTTCTAATAGAAATTTTGCTACAACATCTCACATGCAAAAACCGTTCTGCTAGTTAGAATGTAGCCTATCCATTGTTGCTGGTATTTTCTGTGTGGAAGCAAATATATGTTGTGAATATTTTTATGGAAACAATAAAAGATCTGACATTTAATTTTCACCGATTTTGGTCACTGCTAACTGATCTTAATTCTGAATTCTAAATCGTGTGATTAATGCTTAGATCTAATCTGAACGCTTGTGATCGCTCTGATTAAAATGCAAAACAGTATAAAACATTGGGGTTAGCCTTGGTGACAGATTCTCCGACGCCCAAATTAATCAGAAAATTCAGAACAAATGTAGAGTTTTGTGTGCGAAATTTACAATTACTTGTTTCTGAAGATATCACGAAATATTTTTGGTAGCTGGAGGGACTATATATTTTCAAGGATATTGATTTATCTCCATTTCCGCCAATCATTCACACGTACATTTTTCGGAAAAATAAGTAAGTTTTCTGAGCTGGCGGTTCAACTTGAACCTAGCTTGAGCGGTTCAATGATAACGGGCCGGGTCAGGTTTACCTGATTTTCACCGTATATATCTATCTGGCTTTATGAGAAACCGGACCGGAACATGGTCTGGTCACGCTGGGTCCGACCGGTCGTTCCCATCTAGTTTTAACAATCCAAGTATCCAACCATCTTCCACATCCTTTGAATCTCAGAGCATGTACGAAAAACTCCATAATTCTTTGGCTGTAAGTTGTCATATGAAGAAGATGATGAGTAGGAGCATGAAAAGCATGGAGAGTTAGGGAAGAGATAGGAGGAGAAAGCTGAGGTAGAGATGAATATTGGCCAAGGCATGCAATCATGTTAGCGATCTCAACACGACAAAAATTGAGCGAGAATCATGCATGGCTAGCTTAAGGGGGCAATTTGCTATCCTTGTGCATGAGATGTTCAATATTCTCCATACATAAACTTGTGGTTTTCCCATGGATGAATTCATAAAACTTCATTAGTATTATATTGTCTAGGTGTCTTCTATGGTCTCTAGGTTGCATTTACATTTATTTTCGGATTGATATGAAGTACTATATATAGAGAGAGTCATGCATTTTTCAAGCAAGTTTCGTAAGTAAAAAGTAACTAATTTGCAAGTGAACTCTGTTGATCTTAGCTCATGTGATAACATTCTTCCTCCGTTGAGGCCATTGAATCTCCTCAGGATATACCTGAGACATGGGTTTCTCCAGATCTCGAAACATCTATGTCAAACAGTGGGTATGAGATCAAATCCTACATGGTGGTGGTATTACTGGCTAAGAATCTAGGAGAAGAAGGTATAAGAAGGATTGAGTGAATGACACTTGTATTCTAACAAAGTATAAATGTTGAAAGGTTTCTTAACTTAATTTTATCCTAATTTATATACATTGCATGCTTATGTATCAATCAATAAAAGAAAGCGATGAATTTGTCCAACTCTAGCTCGTGTGAAATGGTTATCGTAGTTGGAACTTAGCTAGTAGTGTGAAGTGTTTTTCATTTTTTGAACTCTATTATTACAATGGCTCCTCCATTGTTGACTCTATTTGAGTGCGCTAGCTGGGCGTAATTGCATACAGTGTTTAGGATCACTATAAGACAACGTGTCCTTGCGCACTAAGAGCAAATTATTGTCAACCACAAATATAACATAAATTCACTATAAGACAACGCGTATTGCGCACTAAGAGCAAATTATTGTCAACCACAAATAGTATAACATAGATTGATCGTGAGACCATCCATTTCCCTTTCACCCTCGCTCAATAATTACTCTATTATTCACCTTCACTAGCTAGACCCTGTGTACTTCGCAACTCCTATAAATAGGACCTAGGTATCTCACATTCTCTTCATCAACTAACTCCATACCTGCTTGATTACTTCCATAAAATTAACGAACAGAGGTCCGAGAAGTGATTATAGGATTTCCGTAAAATGGTTCATTTGAAGCAACTAGTCCTTGGCATATTTTTTGTTGCTTCTTCTGTTATGATAGTGGAAAGTCGAATCTCGAGGAAGGATCTTGGAATAGGGCTTGGTGGTGGAGGTGGAGTTGCAGTTGGTCTTGGCGGGGGCGTTGGTCTAGGCACAGGAGAAGGTGGAAGTGCCTCGGGCTCAGGCTCAGGCTCCGTCTCGGCCTCTGGCTCTGGTTCTGGCTCCGGCTCTGGCTCTGGTTCAGGTTCCGCCTCGGCCTCTGGGTCTGGATCAGGTTCAGGCTCAGGAGCAGGATCATCTGCCGGCTCCGGTGCAGGATCCGGTGCAGGTTCAGGAGCGGGGTCATCTGCAGCATCTGGTGCTGGATCGGGGTCGGGCCAGGGGAAGGGCTCTGGTTTGGGTTCAGGTTCCGGCCACGGTGAAGGATATGGATCCGGACGTGGTGAAGGAAGTGGTGAGGGTTATGGTGAAGGTTCTGGCTCTGGATATGGTAGTGGACATGGCAAGGGAGCGTGAGATCCTATGTATTGCTGTGTGCATGCATGGGAGATTTCTTATATGTACTTCGATGTTATGTACTGTGTGAGTTGCTTATATATATATATATATATGTACTTGGTTTCCATCTCATGTCTGCATTAGTAAGGAGATGGTAAATAAATAATGAATGTTATGTTTTATATGTTCTAATTTTCGAAAAATTTTGCCGTACTGCCCCACTTTTTGATAATATTTGGCGCTCTGTCCCACTTTCGAAAACAATTAGCAATCTGTCCTTGTTTACGACACGTCAGCATAAACCGTTATTGAAAATAACGACATAAAGTTATTTACATACCGTTATTTTCAATAACCGCATCTATTTTACTTTTTTTTTTCCATGCCGTTATTTGGAATAACGGCATCAGTATATTTCTCTTACAAGTGTGAATTTTCTAACTTTAAAAAACTCTAAGTGTGAAAAAAACTTATAAATAATGCCGTTATCCTAAATAACGGCATTCGAATGACTGATGCCATTATTGGAGATAATGGCATCAGTTATATATAAATGAACTCTTGCCGTTATTTGGAAACAGAGAGAATGAATAATAAGTTAATTTTTTAAAAAAAAAAATTATAACTGATGCCGTTATTTGGAATAACCGCATCAGTTATAATTTTTTTTTATAAACTTATTCATCAGAGAGGATGAATAATAAGTTACGTAAGCTTTTTAGACATTTAAACCAAACTAGGTCTTCTATGAATCTAGGTCATTAATGAAGTTGTAGATTACCTCCCTAATCTATATAATAAATTAGAAAGAAATCTATCAAGTGACTCACAATCAATCCCCTCTAAAATCAAAGGCCTAGATCAAACCCCACAAAATATATTTTTCCTCCAAAATTCCAAACCCCAAAATAAAAATTTTTCCTCCAAAACTAAAAAACTTATTACTTTATTACTATCTTTCTTCTCTCTTCACTTTTTCATATTTCTCTCTTTCTCCCTCTCCCATTCTTTCTATATTTACTTAGAAATTTAGATTTTCAGAATTTTAATATTTTTTTTGCACATGCTGGGTTGTGTTTTTTTTTGCACATGCTGATTTTCAGATTTTCAGAAATTCTGAAATTTAGATTTTTCAGAATTTTAAGTGGGTCGTGTTGGGTTCGTACCTAGCTCTGCCCAAGCCCTACCCACAAATATACAATAGGGTTAGTGCATGGGCTTAGTCCGAGTGCGAGCCTAGATTCTCATGCACTAGTCCTATTGGGCCTGAGCAGACCAATGTGCCTGATATGGGTTGGATGACGTGGCCCCTCCTAGACCACAGGATCCCTTCAAAATGCGCGTGCCTCCAGATCATCCAGATCTGCCGCGTCAGCACTGGAAAACCGTCCGGGTCTCTGCCACGTCAGTCTGGAAACCGCCCGGGCCCTTGCCACGTCAGCCTTATACCGCCCGGATTTCCACTGCTTCAACCCCACAGGCAACCGGGTCCAGACCCGGTTGGGTTCTCCTATAAATACCAGACTCCTACCTCTTGATCTCGGTAATCGATCTTTTCCCACCAAAACCCTAGATACTGTTACTCTCTCTCAGTAGTTGACTAGATCGTCGGAGGGTCTGCCACCGGGACCAACCCCGGTGTTCCTAGAACGTCTGCAGGTACACGAGACCTCGGATCCGAGCCTCCCGATCCGAGCCGAGCATCCAGCCTCCACCTCACTACGGCCTGCTTCCGCACCGTTCGCCCAGCCGAGGGTCGTCTGCATAGGAGCTTCCTCTATCAATACAAATCGAGTAAGAACTCACACCAGGTGCATCCACACGTCTCCCAAAACAAACCGCATCAGGTTGCTGCCGTCTGTGGGAACCTCTCTATTATAGACGCCGAGCCGAGCTCCGCTGGCAACGATGTACCGTCAGTCCGAGCTCACATGGTGCCTAAAGCCACGAAAGCAGTTACCTCTGCACCTCGGCAGGACGTCCCTCCACGGGGCATCGCTACCGACGCTCAGGAATCCAACCATCTGGGGGTCAGTCACCCACATCAACCGAGTGCCTCCCGCCCGGTCCAGCCCGACCTGCGGGGGGTAATCCTGAACCGACAGGCTAGCCGCAGCAGGGGAGGAGCCGCTTCCAACTCGGCTCCAAACCGTCCAAAACCTCCGTCTCACGGGTGGGGGCCGGCGCTCAGCCATATCGGCCAGCAACAGTCCGCTCAACCAAACCGAGCCGAGCGGGCCCTGGTCACTCACCAGGAGTTCCAAGACTTCCGGAGGGAAATCCTGGAGGCCATCCGGGGGACCCCTGTCGATGAGAACTTCCACCATTCCCATATCCGATCGGATGCCGAGGCCAGCGTGACTCGCGTCCCATCTATCGAGCAGGAGTATGACATTGACCTCCTGAAGCGCCTCCAAGAAATGGAAGACCAACTCGACAACTTCGACGACGGCGGCCCAAGGACAGCTCAGGAGTACAGGCCCGTCCGACCTCCTTTCTCTGCCCTCATCCTACAGGCAGAGATACCCCGAAATTTCCGTCCTCCCCAGTTCGAGACCTATGATGGTGAGGGCGATCCTGCTGATCACATGGAGGGCTTCAAGACCCTCATGATGATTCACAGCGCATCGGATCCCCTCCTGTGCCGAGCCTTCCCCGCCACCCTCCGGGGTCTGGCCCAGGAATGGTTCTCCAAGCTCACCTCTGGCTCCATCTACTCCTTCGATCAGTTAGAGGGCAACTTTCTTGCCCACTTTGTCACCAGCCGAAAGGCCGAAAGGACAAGTGCGTCCCTGCTTGGCCTCCGGCAAAAGGAGAGGGAGTCGCTCCGAGTGTTCGTCCGGAGATTCACCGCTGAGGCAAGGTCGGTCTCCTCCCTCGACCCCGGCGTTGGCTCAGCTGCCTTCCGACACAACGTCCGGCACGGACAGTTGAAGGCCGTCCTGGCAAAGAAGCCCCCGGGGGATTTTCCCGACCTCCTCAACCGGGTCGAGAAGTACATCCGGACCGAAGAAGCCATAAACCCAGAAGAGCCCAGGGAGGTTCCCGGGAAGGGAAAACGGAAGGCCGAAGAGGCCGAGCCAGCAAAGAAGGCTCCAAGAGACCCGGGCGCCATGAAGAAGGTTCCGCCGGTCCCTCGCTTCGAGAGGTACACCCCTCTGACGCAGAATGTATCCACCATACTTTTGGCAATCGAAGACAGGGATCTCGTGATGCTCCTCCCTCGACCATCCAATAACACCAGCATGAAAAGGGATCAGCGGTTCTACTACCGCTTCCACCGGGACAACGGGCATGACACAGAACATTGTCGTGCCCTGAAGGACGAAATTGAGGCCCTCATTCAACGAGGGTACCTCCGAGAATTCAAAAGGGAAGGCGCCCGGGAATAGAGGGACACCAGAAATAGGAGGGATTCCCCTCCTCCTCGAGCACCCCGACAACGCCCCGAGCAGAATTCGGAACCCGAGGAGCCCAAGGAGCCCGAAGGTCAGGCAATCTTACATTGCGTCCACGGAGGGCCCATGGGAGGAGAATCCAACACTTCCCGCAAGGCATTCGTCCGAGATGTCAACACCATCCAAGCCCCTCTCTCCCCCCAGGTCCAGCAACTTCCTGTCTCCTTCTCAGGGGAGGATCTGGAGGGAGTCCGGCTCCCTCATTGTGACGCACTCATCATCAGCCTCTGCATGGCGAACTTCGAGGCCCGGCGAATCCTCGTAAACAACGGGAGCTCGGTCAACATCTTGTTCCTAGAGGCATTCGAGAACTTGAAACTCTCCCGTGAGAAGCTAAAGCCAGCCGGATATACCTTGCACGGATTTTCTGGCGTCCCGGTGACAATAGAGGGGATCGTCACCCTAGATGTCATGGCGGGTACGGCCCCGAACAGAAGAACCGAGTCTGTGGACTTCATGGTTGTAAACATCAAGGCAGCCTACAATGCCATACTCGGTCGCCCCGGACTCTGCTCGCTCCAGGCGGTTCCCTCGGCCTACCACCAGAAGATGAAGTTCCCTACCAACACTGGTGTCGGTGTTGTCCGAGGAAATTAAGAAGCAGCATGCTCGTGCTACATGACGGCCATCGGGAGTGGTGTGTTTCCCCTCGATGCCCTCGAACTAGTGCCCGAGAGGACCCAGCCAGAACCAGAGCTGGCTGACGAGCTAGAAGATATCTCGTTCAAGACAGGGGATGCGTCGAAGCACTTCCGAGTAAGCTGCTCCCTCGTGCCCGACCTTAAGAATGCCCTGATCGGCTGCATTCGTCGCAACGTCGACCTCTTCGCCTATAGTCGATGTCAGAGGGCCCTCTGACATGCCCGAGATCTCCGAGGATCTCATCATGCACAAACTCAGCGTGATTCTCGGGTCGAAACCCGTTGTCCAAAAGCGGCACAAGTTCGCTCCGGAGCGACAGCAGCAGTAAATGTGAAAGTGGACAAGCTCTTGTCCGCGCATTTCGTACAAGAGGTCGGCTACCCTGAGTGGCTGGCGAACATCGTCATGATCAAGAAGGCAAGTGGGAGTTGGAGAATCTGCATAGATTTCACCGACCTCAACAAGGCACGCCTCAAGGATCCGTTCCCTCTCCCCAGCATTGACGCTCTGATCGATGCCACCTCGGGTCACGAGCTCTTATACTTCATGGATGCCTTCTCGGGCTATAACCAGATTTGGATGTTTCCTCCTGACATCGCCAAGATGTCCTTCGTCACAGACCGAGGACTATACTGCTACCGGATTATGCCCTTCGGGCTGAAGAACGTCGGTGCCACCTACCAGAGACTCGTCAACCGAGTCTTCAAAGATCAAATCGGACGTAACATGGAGGTATACATCGACGACATTCTCGTCAAAATTCAAAAGGGATAGGACCACGTCGCCGACCTGGAAGAAGTCTTTGGGGTCCTTCGAACCCACAACATGAGGTTCAACCCGGCGAAGTGTGCCTTCGGCGTCTCCTCGGGAAAGTTCTTAGGGTTCATTGTCAGCCAGCACGGCATCGAGGCAAACCCCGAAAAGATCCAGGCCATAATAGACATGGCCCCTCCCAGGAACGTCAAAGAAGTCCAGAGGCTAACGAGGAGACTGGCGGCCATCGGCCGTTTCCTCTCCAAGTCTGGAGAAAAGTCCCTTCCGTTCTTCAAGGCGCTGCGCGGCACCAGAGGGTTCGAGTGGTGTACCTAGCAGCAAGAGGCTTTCGCCCAGTTAAAGGAGAACCTCGCCAACCCTCCTTTCCTCTGCAAGCCCGAACCAGGCGAGCCACTCTTGCTCTACCTCTCGGCATCGGAGAACGTGCTTAGCACCGTCCTCGTTCGAGAAGATGAAGGGGTCCAAAAGTCCCTGTACTATGTAAGCAAGGTCCTGCTCAACGCCGAGACCAGATATTCCAGGATGGAGAAAGTAGCATACGCCTTGTTCATGGCCGCGCGAAAGCTCCGTCCATATTTTCAGGCACATTCGGTCCTGGTACTCACGGATCAACCCCTAAAGGCGGTGCTCTATAAACCCGAGAGCTCAGGGCGACTAGTCAAGTGGTCGATCAAGCTCAGTCAGTACGACATCGACTACCAGCCAAGAACGGCCATCAAAGGGCAGGCCCTTGCCGAGTTCATCATGGAATGCACCATCTCTGAGTAACCCACAAGTCAGGGAGTCGATAGATGTGGGAAGTTTACGTCGACGGCTCCTCTTGCGAAGTAGGGAGTGGTGTGGGCATCATTCTTAGGTGTCCAGATGGTTTCCTCCTTCAATACTGCCTTCGCCTCAACTTTCCGGCCTCTAACAACGAGGCTGAATACGAGGCCATAATCGCTGGGCTCAACCTGGCTCATCAGGCCGGCGCCAGACAGATCAGGGCCTTTAGTGACTCTCAGCTGGTGGTCAACCAGAATACCGGGGAGTACGAGGCCCGTGACGATAGGATGATCAGGTACCTGGCCTTGGTCCAATGCCTACTAACGTCCATCGACGAATCGGATGTCTTGAGGATCCCCCGGGAGCTGAACGCCCAGGCTGACGCCCTGTCAAAGTTGGCTTCCTCATCCTTTGAAGGCCTCGACTGCTCGGTCCTGATTGAAGTCCTGTTGAAGCCAAGTACAGACTTTCCGGAGGTTCTGTGCGTTGAAGACGGAGTCCCTCCCAACGACTGGACCACTCTTATCAAGAAATTTCTAGTCAAGGGAAAGCTCCCCGAAGACCGGGCTGAAGCAAGGCGGGTTAGGGTCTGATCAGAAAGATTCGCGGTAATCAACGCCACCCTCTTCAAAAGGTCCTACACCACAACGGATGGCAGACCCGACCTCCATTGCTTGACCCCCGACGAGCCAAGTACGCCCTCAAGGAGCTGCACGAGGGGATCGACGCATGCCACATGGGAAGCCATTCGCTAGCGCGGAAAGCATTAAATCACGGGTAGTACTAGCCTACTATGCTGCAAGACGCCCTCGCCCTAGTAAAGAAGTGCGGCCCCTGTCAACGGTTCTCCCCCGTGAAAAGGGCCCCTCAGGCAAACCTCCAGTCAATGGCCAGTCCGACCCCTTCGCAATGTGGGGGATGGATTTGGTGGGCCCATTTCCAAAAGCAACGGGCCAACGAAAGTTCCTCATTGTGGCGATCGACTACATCACCAAGTGGATCGAAGCTGAGCCATTAGTAACGATCACCGAGCGACAGACCCAGCAGTTTTTCTGGAAACACATCGTATGTCGGTTCGGGATTCCGCAGGTGCTCATCACAGACAACGGGACTCAATTTGCGGGTAAGCATTTCTGCAAGTTCTGCGAAGATCTCGGGATCTACCAGTGCTTCTCCTCAGTATGACACCCCCAGTCCAACGGCCAGGCCGAGAACGCAAACCGCCAAATCCTCGACGGCCTCAAGAAACGACTCGATAACTCTTCTAAGGGGTTATGGGTCGACGAGTTGCCAAGCGTTCTTTGGGCCCAACGGACAACAAAGAGAATCCCCACGGGAGAATCCCCTTTCAATCTGACATACGGTGCGGAGGCCGTCATTCCCTTGGAGGCCGGGATCCCTTCACCCAGAATCATGGCTTTCGACGAGGCAGCTAACTCCAAATAGCTGCGAGCCGACCTGGACCTCATAGACGAGATCAGAGAGAAGTCCGCCATTAGAAGAAGCATCTACCAACAAAGGATTGAGAAGTTCTACAACAAGAAGGTGCGTCCCACCAACATCAAACTCGGAGACCTCGTTCTCCGAAAACTAGCGGTATCCAATCCCGGCCAGAAACGGAAATTAGCCTCCAACTGGGAGGGCCCTTACAGAGTATCGGAGGTCGTGCGCCCAGGGACGTACTGCCTGACCAACCCATAGGGCAAGTCCATCAAGAGGCCCTGGAATGCAGAGCACCTCATCAAGTTCCTAGGAGTAGATTAGCCTCCATCATGTAAATTCAGGAATGTAGTCGGCACGTTGTGTCTTGTTTTTTGTAAAAATCCAGTATGATGTAAATATGCCAGCTTTCTTAAAACAAGTTTGTGGCTTCGTATTTTGTTCTCAATAAAAAACGTCTCGAGCTCGGCGCTCGGATAGCATCGCGAGCCAGAAAAGCTTTTCTTTACAATCTTAGGGCTCGGCGCTCGGATTGCATCGCGAGCTAGAAAAGCTTCTCTTACACGCTTGAGGCCCGGCGCTCGGATAGCATCGCGAGCCAGAAAAGCTTTTCTTTACAAGCTTAGGGCATGGCACTCGGATAGCATCGCGAGCCAGAAAAGCTTTTCTTTACAAGCTTAGGGCTCGGCGCTCGGATAGCATCGCGAGCCAGAAAAGCTTCTCTTACAAGCTTGAGGCCCGGCGCTTGGATAGTATCGCGAGCCAGAAAAGCTTCTCTTACGCATCTTTCCTGAGAACAAGGGCGGGAGCTCGGTGTCGACCTCGAGCAAGGCGGGGGCTTTCTTCAAAGCTCCTCGACCTTAACGCTCGGCGACAACCCGTGGCTATGCCCGTTACTGGCTTTCTCCCCGGTGTAGGGGCTCGGCACCTGTCCCTCGCATGGTTTGGGCTTCTTCAAGCCCATCAACCATAGCACGAGGCAGCAACCTCTAGCTACACCCGTGCCGTCTCTCCTGAGAACAAGTGCGGGAGCTCGGTGTCGACCTCGAGCAAGGCGGGGGCTTTTTTCAAAGGCCCCCGACCTTAATGCTCGGCGACGACCCGTGGCTACGGCCGTTACTGGCTTTCTCCCCGGTGTGTGGGCTCGGCACCTGTCCCTCGCATGGTTTGGGCTTCTTCAAGCCCATCAACCATAGCACGAGGCGGCAACCACCAGCTACACCTGTACCGTCTCTCCTGAGAACAAGTGCGAGAGCTCGGCGTCGACTCCGAGCAAGGCGGAGGCTTTCTTCAAAGCCCCCCGACCTTAACGCTCGGCGACGACCCGTGGCTATGCCCGTTACTGGCTTTCTCCCCGGTGTGGGGGCTCGGCACCTGTCCCTTGTATGGTTTGGGCTTCTTCAAGCCCATCAACCATAGCACGAGGCGGCAACCGCCAGCTACACCCGTGCCGTCTCTCCTGAGAACAAGTGCGGGAGCTCGGCGTCGACCTCGAGCAAGGCGGAGGCTTTCTTCAAAGCCCCCCGACCTTAATGCTCGGTGACGACCCGTGGCTACGCCCATTACTGGCTTTCTCCCCGGTGTGGGGGCTCGGCACATGTCCCTCGCATGGTTTGGGCTTCTTCAAGCCCATCAACCATAGCACGAGCTACACCCGTACCGTCTCTCCTGAGAACAAGTGCGGGAGCTTGGCGTCGACCTCGAGCAAGGCGGAGTCTTTCTTCAAAGCCCCCCGACCTTAACGCTCGGCGACGACCCGTGGCTGCGCCCGTTACTGGCTTTCTCCCCGGTATGGAGGCTCGGCACCTGTCCTTAGCATGGTTTGGACTTCCCCAAGCCTATCAACCTACGCGCGAGGCGACAATTGCTGGCCACACCCGTACCGTCTTTCCTGAGGTTTAGGAGCTCGACGTCGACCCCGAGCAAGGCCGGCGCTTTCTTCAAAGCACTTCGACCCGTACGCTCGGTGGCGACCTACCCGCACGAATACTTCAACAAAATTTTTCATTAAGGTTTAAGGCGTCTGCCTTCCGCGGATGCCCTGAACTTTGAGTCGATTGGTAGACCCTCCTCTCGCCCTCGAATAACTCGGGGTTTACCGCTTTCACAAGCCAAAACCCCGAATTGTTTGAGGATGGCAGGAGAGCCACCGACCCTCAGTTTTCTCCGAACCTCCGAATCGATCGGTCGGTCCACCACTCACCAACGGACAACCCGGGATCCTGCGGTCCTCAATGCCCTAACCCCGAATTGTTCGAGGGTGATTGGTGTGCCCCCAATCCGGAGCCCTCGGAAAAATATTAATTTCAGGGCGCCCGCCCTCGGCAGGCACCCAAGTCGAGCGACAGATCAGTCACTCTCACTCCTTAACAACTAGCTTGGGGGAGTGGGGATTATATATAGCCCCTGAGGGGTGCAGTAATGGCGTCTGGGAATGCAAAACGGCGGAAGGCAAAACGTCGCCATAAATGTTCATGGGAAGGCGAAACGTCACCATTAATGACTTATCGACAGGCGATACGCCACTGCATATGCGCCCGTTGCACCCTTCGCAACAAGCACGGCAACCACCTTCGGCGACCGAGACAATCAAAGTTCAGAAAATCAAATCACTCCCTTCGGGGCTCCTCTCACGCTCGGCTGGACCGACCTGGGTAGAGACTCCTGCCACCGAGCTTCCTGCATCATCTGGCTGGGCTGCTTCAAATAAAAACATCGGAGACCGCCCTGGCGTGGAGTTGCTCGCCTCCTCGATCGGACCCACGCCCAACACCAACTTCAGCCTCTGGATCTCCAGCTCTTTCTCAACCACAGCCTCGCGAAGGAAAGACTCCGAAGCCGACTGCCTGCTCGAGGCATCCGAATGGATCAGTCTGTCTCGATTACCCACCGGTCCCGGTCGGCTATAGCTTTCTTCAGATGAGCCACCTCCAGACTGAGCTCCCTAGACTTATTCGTGAAGTAATTTATAGCGGCCACTCGATCACGAGCCTGTTTTCGCTGGCGAGCCAAAGCATCTTCCAATGCCTCCTTCCCTGCTCGGACCCGGGATACCTCGGCAGAAACCGGGCCGGCTCCCAAGGTCTCGTGCGTCTATCCAAGGACAAGAAGAAATAAACAATCACAAGGAAAGCAAGAAAAATGCACAAGTCACAAAGCCTCGGCCCAAAAAAGTATATTTTGTTTCTTTAAAAAAATTGATACAAAAGCCGCGGTGGCCAGTCCGCTCGAGGCATTTACATTTAAAAAAAAAAAAAAAGAAAGAAAGAAAAAAAAGAAAACTAGTCTATTCTTGAGGGGGGGTGGCACCTCATCTTCGGCCTGGATGCCCCCCGTTTCGTCGCCCCCCGGGGTCGGCGGAAGGATCGCCTCCCAACCATAGTAGAGGTGGTCCACGCTCTGCTCTGGGTAGATCTACCTGAAGTGCGCCTTGGCCTGCTTATATGCCTCGTACTGCGCAATAATCAGGGCTTCCGCCGAGGTCATCTCCATCCTCTTCAGGGCCTTCCGCCCCTTCTCCGCCTCCTCATCGATCCTCTCCTTGAGACGATCCACGTCAGCCTAATGGATGTCGCAAAGCGAGGCCATCTGGGCCTCGTGGACGGCAACCATGCTCTGAGCCTCCTTCAGATCGTCGGTCGCCTTGTTCAGCTCGCGGAGGTACTTCTCCATATTCCTCCTCTCTATGTAGATCTCCTTCTCCAAGCACTTTTGAAAGTGCTGACCGTGGAGCATTGCCTGTCCGAGGGAGAAAAGATCAGAAAAATTCCACCAAGTTCAAAACCAGGGGAAAATGTGCCGAACTAACTCACCGAAATATGCGCCTGGGACCAGCGCATGAAGGCATGCTTGGCCGTTTGCGACGCCAGCGCCATGTAGTCACGCTCGGTGCCGGCCTTTGTGACGAACTCGATCGCCACAAGTCCGTCGAGCAGACTGTCCCCCTGCACGATCGACCAATCGGGGGCAAAGGGCTACAGTCCCTGTTGGCCCACCATCTGCTCGGCGATGGGGCATGGCGGGGGAAGCCTCTTTCCCGGGGCATCAACAGTTTTGCCCGAACTGCCCCCTGTATCCCGGGGCGCCCTCGGCGTGGAGGGGTGGTGATGCTTCTTGGCCTTCTTTGCTTAAGAAGGCTCCTTGGCAACCACGGCCGGCCCCTTGGCGGACCCCCCCGGCCTGAGCGGCCAGCTTCTCCTACTCCGCCTTCTTCTTCTTTTGCATATCCACCCTCGCCTTCGCGGCAACGGCTAGTAAGGCTCGCCTCTCGTCCACCTGTTCTGAAGTCATCTCTGTAAGAATGAAAAAAGAGGCTAAAGTTAACACGAAGGCAGAAAGATGAAAAAATCAGAACGAAACATACTAGGGTCGGCCGGGCTCAGTCCGGCTCGGACGAGGTGTAGCTCGGTCACTCGAGGCCACGCAATACTGTGCCCCCTACAATCTTCTCTACTCTCTTCCACTCCTTCGCTGTCAAGTCGCTTCGCTTCGGAGGTTTATGATACGACTTGAAGAAACTCCACTGGGTCGGTATTCCCCAAGCCTTCTCCCTCTGCACCATAAAATACTTCTCTTTCCACCCTTTGATGGAATCCGGATGGTCAGTGCATGATCTTCTTGTGCGGCCTGGGTGAGAAGTAGAAAATCCCTTCCTGATCTCCGAGCGAACTGATCTCTAGGATGGCTCGAAGTACGTCAACCTCGGCTTCACCCCATTCTCTTGGCACCTCAGAATAAAACAGATCAAGTGCTTCAAGAGTTCAGGGCCGTACTGCATGGGCATAGCTTCGCCCAATTCAAGACCCTCTTAACAAAGGGATGCAGAGGCAGCCTCAGGCCCAAGGCGAAGGCGTCCTCAGGAAACATACAATAGCCCGACACCAGGACCGTGGTGGGCCGATTGCCGGGGCTCGGGATGAAAACTTCGAACTCCCGCGGGATGAAATAAGAGGCCCTCAGAATATGGAGATAGTCTGCCCGCAAGATGCACGGGATGCTGTCCATCTGAATCTTCACCCGACTTTCTTCACCTGGTAAGGGAGGGATTGGGTCGATGTCCTTGATATCATTAGGATACATCCGGATCGACCCCGAATTTTTGAAGGAGACTCGGGGGAACTCAAGCCCCGGCCTGGGAGCATATTCATCCTGCGGAGGAGGACTGTCTGGGATAGTTAGCTTCCACTTCTTCCAGTGAGGACGAGCCTTCCTCTCAGGAGATGGCGTCGACAAGGGTGGGAGAGGTGGAAGGTCATCCCTGACCAACCTTCCCACTGTGCCTTCGCCATCACCCTCTTGAGCACCCTCATCCTCATCATCAACAGCGCCCTCATGCTCCTCATCCTCATCGTCGGTATCTAGATCCTCCTGATCCTTATCCTCACCCTCCTCTTCGCCGTCGGGGCCCTGGTCCTCCTCGTCCTCTCCCTCCTCCTTTTCGCCCTTGGTGCCCTGATCCCCCTTGTCCTCTCCCTCTTCCTCTTCGCCCTCGGTGCCCTGATCCTCCTGATCCCCCTCATCCTCTTCCTCCTCCTCTTCACCCTCGCCTACAGGCTCCTTCCCGAGCCTTCAGGATCTCAGTGGTGACACTATGAAGACTACGTCGTCACTACTCGCTGACCCAGGGTCTGTCATGACCTCCTGCTTCACCTTATATTTGCTAAAAGATGAGGACGTCTCGGACTCGGACTCCTTCGCGGAGCGGCCCGACAAGCTGGCCTTGGATCCGGACTGAACGCGCGACATTACAAAACAGAGAATACTAACCTGAAGAGTTTACCGAACGATCACCAGAAAAAGTCGCCGACGGTAGGTAAAACCCTGTTCTTGAAATAGTGGAGAGAGTAAAGAAATGAAGAAGAAAAAGTGAAGAGGGGGGAGGGGATTTATAAGGAGAAAGAGACTCATCGATTTCCGCAATTAAGATTTGGCCGTTGGATCTTAACCATCAAGATCTAACGGCCGCTAAGATCTGGAGACGCTTCGATCCTTGCGCTCCTGACGTCAGCAATGGGAGTGGAATTACCCAAACTACCCCCAGGCCTTTCTTCCCCACACCGCGAACTTTCTCGACAATTCAATGAAGCTCGGGGCTCGGGTGGCACCGCGAGCCACAACTCCTCTCCTATTTTACAGAAGGGTCGACGCTCGGATGGCACGGCGAGCCACAACTCCTCTCCTATTTTTTCAGAAGGGTCGATGCTTGGATGGCACCGCGAGCCACAATTCCTTTTCTATTTTTACAGAAGGGTCGACGTTCGGATGGCACCGCGAGCCACAATTCCTCTTCTATTCCACAGAAGGGTCGACGCTCGGATGGCACCGTGAGCCACGATTCCTCTTCTATTTTTACAGAAGGGTCGACGCTCGGATGGCACCGCGAGCCACAATTCCTCTTCTATTTTTACAGAAGGGTCGACGCTCGAATAGCACCGCGAGCCACAATTCCTTTTCTATTCCACAGAAGGGTCGACGCTCGGATGGCACCGCGAGCCACAATTCCTCTTTTATTTTTTCAGGAAGCTCGACGCTCGGATGGCGTCGCGAGCCATAAAACAGCATCCCCTATTCACAGGGGCTCGGGGCTCGGATGACACCGCGGGCCCCAGAGTCCTTCCCTATTTACAGGGGGCTCGAAGCTCGGATGACACCGCGAGCCCCAGTGTCTCCCTCTATCCCACAGGCAGGGGGCTCGACTGCCGACCCCCAGAGCTCGACAAACCGAGCCCCAACTCACCTAACCTCGACGTCATCTCGCTCTTCCAACTAGCGAGAGGACTGTCTGCCAACCCAGTGTCTCCCTCTATCCCACAGGCAGGGGGCTCGACTGCCGACCCCCAGAGCTCGACTGCCGACCCCCAGAGCTCGACAGACCGAGCCCCAACTCACCTAACCTCGACGTCATCTCGCTCTTCCAACTAGTAAGAGGAACGTCTGCTGACCCTCTGAGCTCCTCTGCCGACCCCAGGCGCTCTACAATGACCGACCAACGCCAGCCGTCAGGACTCCTAAAGCATTAAATACAATGAAATCATCCAGTCGCTACTACCAAGTGTATGGGCTCGGACCTCGGATGTCACTGCGAGCCCCAGAAGCACTCCCCTATTCACAAGGGGCTCAGAGCTTGGATGACACCACGAGCCCCTACAGCCCTACTCTATTCTCAGGAGGTTCGGAGCTCGGATGAAATCGCGAGCCCAAAAAACTCTCCTCAAGCGAAGGGCTTGCTGACCAACCCTCTATGCTCGGCGAGCCGATCTCCAACCCAATAGGCGTGGGCATCCCCTTGCTCTTCCAACTAGCGAGGGGTCGCCTGTCGACCCTCGAAGATCGTCCACCAACCCTCAACGCTTGCCTATCGACCCTCTATGCTCGGCGAGCCGATCTCCAGCCCAACAGGCGTTGGCATCCCCTTACTCTTCCAACTAGCGAGGAGGTCATCTGCCGACCCTCGAAGCTCGTCTGCCAACCCTGGCCACTCGGAAAAACGAGCCTCAATCGAACGGTCCTCGACGTCCCCTCGCTCTTCCAACTAGCGAGAGGATCGTCCGTCGACACCCGAGGGTCGTCTGCCGACTAAGGGCTCGTCTGCCGACCCTAAGGCTCGGCAAGCGTCACTCCCACCCCTCTACACAGCATCCTGCGCAAACTTCGATGAGGGATCCCTTCCTCATAACCCCTGACCTCTTCTGGAAGTAACAGATCCTACTTTCTCACCGCACCCTCCACCCTGCTCTTCCTACAGAGGCGAAGAACCACTCCTACACGGCTGGTTCACCCAGTCCTCCAGGAGTGTGGGGCTTATGATATGGGTTGGATGATGTGGCCCCTCATAGGCCACAGGATCTCCTCAAAATGCGCGTGCCTCCAGATCATCCACATCTGCCATGTCAGCAATGGAAAACTGCTCGGCCCTCTGCCACGTCAGCTCGAAAACCGCCCGAGCCCTTGCTACGTTAGCCTTATACCGCCCGGGTTTCCACCTCTTCAACCCCACGGGCAACCGGGTCCAGACTCGGTTGGGTTCTCCTATAAATACCAGACCTCTACCCCCTGATCCAGGTAATCGATCTTTTCCCACCAAAACCCTAATTACTGTTACTCTCTCTTAGTAGCTGACTAGATCTTCGGAGGGTCTGCTACCGGGACCAACCCCGGTGTTTCTAGACCGTCTGCAGGTACAAGAGACCTCGGATCCGAGCCTCTCGATCCGAGCCGAGCATCCAGCCTCCACCTCACTACTGCCTGCTTCCGCACCGTTCGCCCGGCCGAGGGTCGTCTGCATAGGAGCTTCCTCTATCAATACAAATCAAGTAAGAACTCACACCTGGTGCATCCACACGTCTCCCAAAAACAAACTGCATCAGTGCCTAACATGCCAGCCGACTTGAAACATTATATCATTTTCTTGCCTATATATTACACATTATGAGCATTAATTTTTATTTTAAGTGAATAATATTTTGCAATTCAACTTTAGAATTGACAATCAAATATATTGTAATAAACAAATACATCAAGAAGAAAAAAAAAACAACATTTATGTTTCTAGAGTAAAAAAAAATAAAATTAAGGCAATAAAAGGAAAAAGGAAAAAAATAAAGCAAATAGAAGTGAAATGGATCTGAAAGAAGAAACTGAAGAAATTAGTGTGTGCAAAGAAGAAGATGATATAGGTACATTATTTCGTGAATGGTCCATATTTTAATACAAAATTATCATTTTGTCTCTCAACTAATGAACACATGACTCTTTATATCCCTAAGAAGAAATAGAACTTAATGTTTAATTAATCTTGTATCTTCATACCCCCCCCCCCTCCACACACACACACACACAGAGTTCCACACTCTTTCACTTTTAGGTAGAAATTGGTAGTACTATGGTCCGCCAACGGGTCGTGCCAGTACATACCCAACTCTGTCTTAAATTCAATTGGGCCTCGATTTAGAAGCCCAAGCCTGGCCCATTTTCAGATACTACTAGCCCATATACCATAAAAGAACTTGCTAGCCCACACGCTTCCAAGCCGATCTGGGCCCACTTCCACCCCTAGGTGCAGATGATCGGGGCATGAGCAGTCACAAGTGAGAAGGAGCCACATGACATAGCAAATTAGTAGAGGATACGAGAAGATGTAGGAGAGGATGCTGATGCATGTGTTCATGTTGGAGGTTTTGTTGGTTTGGCCCCGTGGCAGCAGTGATGGAGGTGGCGGTATTGGCTGTTGTGGTGGTGGTTGTGTTGGTATTGTCAATGGTGGAAAGGAGAGGGAGGGTTTATTGACGATAGGGAGAGTGGATATTCTGCAATTATTAGTCGGGGGGTGAGGCAAAAAAGAGCAAGTAGAGAGAGTATGCAAAGTTAAGGGATGAAGAGAAATTATTTGATGATTGGTTAAAGATAGAAATTGTAGAGATATTTTTGTTAGCACGAGATATTATGTTGGATTTCGAGAAAGTTTCAAAAAATAATTAAAATCTCGATTATTAATTAATTATAATTACTTAATTAATTTTAAAATAGCTTTTAATTTATTTTTTTTAGATGTATGCCCATATTTCAAAAATTAGTTTGAGAAATGTTCCTCTTTTAAAAATAGTTAGAGATGTGTATTGTTGACACCCACATTTTGGGCCAAAGACACGAGGGCGGCGGTGGAGCAACATTAAGGTTGGGGATGGATCCCACGTGGCAGGATCGGGATTTCTCCATCGCTCTTCCCTTCTCCTAGATTTGCATTGCTAACATGTAGTAATTTCCCATTTTAACCTCTAACAGATTAACAAATTTTTTGTCGTACTAGGCCCCTTTAGGAGGCCACTAATGGGAATTGCGGTCTCACTTTTAATTTTTTTTAAAATTTTTGTTTACTGTTACTATTTCTATTAGTGACTGAATCATATATGAAGTCACTAATCAGATTAGCGATCTTAAATTAACTGTATTGAGACACTTAGCGAAATCTAGAGAGTTTTTGCTATCTGGAAGAAGAAAAAAACAATTTTTTAAAAAACTATGGCCACTACTGATAATAGCGTCCTCATTAAACTGTGGTCGTCATTCCTAATAGCGACCACAAGGTGAGGCATGACAAGAATAAAAAGAGAATGGCTAAGCAGTTGACAGTGTACTAGTTGGTAGCCCTAACTGCTAAAATTTGGCACAATCTCACAATTGGTGGGTTAAGTCAAGAAAGAGTATTGCTAACAATCTCACAATTGGCGATGTAGTTGGTGACCCTACCTGCTAAAATTTGACGCACCATCAATTTAGAAAAGATTGCAAAGTGGATAAACAAAGGATTTGTTGTCCAGGATATTGGTCACTATTAGGAATAGCGCCCACAGTTGAATGAGGTTGCTATTCCCAGCAGCGATTACAGTAAAAAATAAAAAAAATAAAAAAAAGAAAATAAATAAAAATTGATTTTTTTTTTCAGAGAGCAAAAACTCACTAGATTTCGCTAAATACCTCAATACATTCATTTAAGGTCGCTAATCCGATTAGCGATTTCTTATATGATTCAATCGCTAATAGAAATAGTGACTAGAAAACAAAAATTTCAAAAAAATATATAAAAGAAAGGCCGATATTCCCATTAACGACCTCCTAAAGTAAGATGCTGCTAATAGAAATAGCGACCGCTGCTGACGGGACAACAACTAGCCACAAATACTGATAGTTTGAAAAATTGTCCAAAAATGTATTTACTTTTAGAAAATGGCCTAGTACAGCAAAAAATCCAGATTAACTTGGATCAACCTGTCTTGATTTTCAAATATTGACATACATACATACATACATATATATATACATATATATATATATATATACACACATATATATATATATATATATATATATATATATATATATATATATATAATTAGAATTAGATGAGTGGTTGGTTTGTTGGCCCATAAAAAGATCCTATAGGACTATGATCAAAGGGATTGATGATGGGAGGCCTATAAGATGTTCTATGGGGCTTAGCATGCATTTAATGAATAAATGAGAGTATGCATGCATGAAGTGTGACGCCTGACTGAGGACAGTATGCTGGTAGAGACCAGGAGCAGTACGCTAGTAGGGTACTCCACTCCACATCGGCTAGAAATGCGGTCATGTATTAGCTTGCGGGTCTCGGGCTCAGCGAGGACGCTGAGTTCTTAAGGAGGGGTGTATGTAACTCCTCGTACTTAAGCGGGTATATATATATATATATATATATATATATATATATATAATTAGAATGAGATGAGTGGTTGGTTTGTTGGTCCATAAAGAGATCATATATGACTATGATCAAAGGGATTGATGATGGGAGGCCTATAGGATGTTCTATGGGCCTTAGCATGCATTTAATGAATAAATGAGAGTATGCATGCATGGAGTGTGACATTGGCTTTGCTTGAGAATTAAGTCCCATATCGGATGTAAAAATGCGAGGGTGTGTATGTATATTAGGAATACCAAATGAGAAAGGTCACCTATAGGGTTAACCCATCTTTTGATGGTGCATGTGGTGGGCGTGATTAGAGTTTTGTGTCAGTTCTTTTGCGTGCACGCACATGTAGCCGTGTACGCAGTTGAGTCAGGCTTGAGGCGTTACAATTTGGCAATAAAAGTTCTTAAATTTCCGTGTTATTTACTGTGTTGAGATGCATTTGAAGGCAAAGATTCTGGTTATATCACAAATGTCCGGAAACGGGGATCCGGGGCGTTACAACGTCAACATTAACCGCTATTGGAAATAATTGGTTATGTTATTTATATACTGTTGTTTCCAATAGCGGCATTTTTTTTCTTCCATGCTGCTATTTGAAGTAACGACATCAGTTAACTTATTCCCAATCGTGTACTTGTCTGACTTGGGAAAAAAATTGCAAGTGTGAGAAAATCTTATAGCTGATGTTGTTGTCCCCTAACAACGGTATTCGCATTACTGATGCCAGTGTTGGGGATAGTGGCATCAGCTATAATAGCGGTTACATATAAATCGTGGCACCCTATTCTCCTTCTCCTTTTCACTTTAGATCTATTTCTCTCTCCCTCTCACTCCCGAAACCCTAAAACCCTATATCCCATATTTCAAAATTATATATTCCAAAAAATTGTATGAGACTCAGACTCAAATTGACATAATCATATATTTCCAAAAAATGTTCAACATTAACAACTTCAACACATGATAATAAGTAACAGATACATATTTCAAATATTAATAATGACTATACCACATATTAGATGTGATCCATCAACAGATTACAATTTAGGGTATCCAAGTATTACAATCACAGAAAAATAAATAACGGATACAATTTAAAGTATCGGTAGTTTAAAATTGACCTACATTGGCTACATTCTTATAGTTGCACCTATTGTGTCCACTTAAGTTGTATTAAAACCAAATTTTACCCGTGCTCCCACCTTCTCGAGCGTCCATATCTTTGCGAATACGAGTACTTCTAGAGCGACCTTTCATCCTACGTAGACTCGCATCGGCTATGAGTTTCGATCCACTCGGTACCGCCAAATAAGATTCGTCTTGAATATGATAAAAAGTTGGTGCCTACGTTAGTGCTAATGAGCTTGTAGAATAAAATGAATTGATGTAAGGTTAATAATCAATTGTATGAGAGACACAAGCCGCCAATACATGAGAACATGAAATGTTGTAGAGATGGATTTTTCACAAGTACATGTACGGTTGCCGAGGTCAACCGTGTGCCAATGTCCACCCTTATGATGTCCATTATCCATTCTAATGTCGGTTTTAACTCCGAAAATACCAGGTCGGTTATGAAACATTATAGCCTCATGCAAATTTGATTTCCCACGCCGAAAATCGATAATTTCTTGAACATGTGGTGTCCACAACTTTTCTTTGCTAATAAGGGTCTGTGTCACTTCACGACGATCAGTAAAGTACAAGTTGAGATGAAAGAATATTATATCCACATTTGTCGTGACGGGCAAGCTACGAATACCTTTTAAAACTGAATTCAACACTTCCGATAGATTTGTATTCATTATACCATATCGAAGACCTCCATCTGCAGAAAGTGCCCACTTCTCAATCGGCTTCTCCTTCAACCAATTAGGCCCATCAACATTAGCCGCTTCAAACTATGCAATCTTTGCCTCAAACTTCTTAGGCTTATTTTGACACACGATTGCCTTGAGCTTATTCATCAAAAACTCGCTACCAATCTTTTGTGTGAGAATTAGTAGCAAAATGACGCATACAATAACGATGATATGCAAGTGGCTCCTTCCATGTTCCATACTCATTGTCTATTGCCGACAAAATGTTTGCATGATGATCAGAAATGATACGTAGACCTGCACGGTATGTGACAAAACATTGAATACAACTCATGAACCATGTCCAGATTTCTATTCTCTCTCCATCAACTACTGCATGCACAAATGGAAACTGTAACATCCTGAATTTTCAAATAATTAAATATAAAATTTTCTTTTATTTTCACGTGTTTCGCACGTGCAAATTAATGTATGTTTTTTGCCTTAAAAATTATCTTAATGTCATGAACAAATATTTTCTTCTCTTTTTAAAAAGCCTCTTATAAAATTCTAGGCCTAATAGTTTAATTCTAGCCCATTTAAAATTAATTAATTAATTAATTAAAGAACCCATAGATTTTTAGCCCACCTAATTAGCCCACTAGTTATTTCTAATATTAATTAAGACAGCTTGTAGGGTAGACTTGAACAAGTAACAAATTAATTAAACAATTAAATGAACAAACAACTAGTGTGTATATGGAGACACGTGCATTGCAGATGCACGTGCAAGGGGACACAAGAGAGGCCGGCCATTCATGAGGTGGAGAGAGTGGAGTGTTTGATGGGTAGTTCTTCAAACTCCCAAATGTATCATAGGCCTTCATCCAAACTCATCTCAACCCTTCATTCACTCTTGAAATGTGCATGAATACCCCTCCCTTGTCACTCTTGTCATTTGCATTTAAAATTTTCTAGAGAAAGAGAAAGAAAATACATTTGTGAGGAAAAGATTGAGTGAAAAGAATTTTGTGTGAGAAAAAGAAATTTGTGTGTGTTCCTTTCCAATTAGCGGTCGGTCAAAGCAAGAAGAGGAGGAGAAGGCTCGAGTTTGTGTGGCACAATGTAGGAGAAGAAGGGAGATGATCGTGCATTCATGGAGTTCTCTAGGAGTTTCTTATTTGTTTCTTCAAAAGGTGGGTGATTTTTCTACTTCTAATGTAGATACCATGCTAGGAATTTTAATTTCATGAACATGCTAAAGAAACTAGCTAAACTTGCCATGTGTTTGCCTAAAAAGACTAGTAGAGAAAAGAGAAAAAGTTGATTGTAATTAGTAAACTAAGACTCATCATGGTGTTCTATTGACGAAAATCATGCTAGAATATATAATTTTGATGAACCATGCTAGTGTGATGATCTTGTTAAATGAATGGCTTGATTGTAGATGAATAGATATTGCTATGTGTAGTTGTAGATTGAGATGAGTAGATATTGTCATGTTTAATTGATAAAATGCGTAAATTGTTGTTATAAAATGTTAGTATAATAAAAGAAAAGGATTTGCTAACCCTTGTAGAATCGAAAGAGAACAAGAATTATACTTAGTAGATTTTATATTGGTAGTTGAGAAGGAACTAGAGTGCATTTTAAGTTAAGATACTTTTTAAATATAAGTTGTAAAGAAGACTTATTTAAGGTTAAAAATTAAGATTTTAATTACTGTTATACTGTTTTATTTAAGGAAAATATTATGGACAAGTTTAATTTAAAAGATACTAATGCATTAAGAAATTGAGTTTTGTAAAAGATATTTTATAAACAGACAGTAGATACATTATTATTTCGACTCTCAACTATAACAGAAATTGAGCTTGGGCTTGTTGGCTCTCGGCGTGTGTTATAAGCGATGAATACAGTGTAAGAGGTCTTGGGTTCGGGTCTGAAAGAGATTTTGTTTTTCTTGAAATTCAATTTTTCTGAAATTCAATACAGCCAACATATAAAGAGTTTAACTCCTTTCATATCGGTTAGTCGCTCAAGACCTACTGGTCTTCGAGTGCGCTTTGGGTCTGTTACTATTCGTAGGCGGGGGGTTGTTTGGTTCTGGGTTCATTTCCGCCGACCCACGTTTTCATTTTTTTGATTTCTTTTTTGAGTTTTAAGAATTTAAGGTTGCGTTTGGTTAGTTATTTTGAAAACAGCTTTCTGAAAACTGTTTTCTGAAAATGAGAGTGTAAAAGCTGTTTGATAATAATTTTTTCTTAAAACTGTTTTCTGAAAATTAGAGTGTAAAAGCTGTTTGGTAATATATTTTTTTTTAAAACAGTTTTTGAAAATGAGAGTATAAAATGCGTTTGGTAAACCAAAAAATCTGAAATTTTCTTTAAAACAGTTATTGGATAATGAGCTTATAAAAGGCGTTTGGGTATAAAATTAAATTCTCAAATTAATAGAAGTACAGTTTTTCTGACAATGAGATTATAAACGGCGTATGTTTAATCAATTTGCATTAGTTTTTTTTTGAAGTTTTTTTTTCCCTGCAGTTACAGAGCAAAGTTCTACAAGTATATGAACAAGAAGCGTGAGAAAGAGCGAATGGAGCAAATATTATCAATATGAGGAGTTGTATTAATGTGAAATACCTTAAGCTTGTTCATATGAACTGATATGCGACTATACTTTTTCCATTGAAGATGTTGTATTGGTATTATATTAAGAACCTTCCATAAACTGATATGCGATATGCAAAAGAATAATATGAAAGATGATATGAATATAATGTAATAAAAATTCTTATATCGCATCCCTTGTTATCTAACCCGTTACACTTGCTTTAATCTCAAGTCACATAATATGAACAAAGCTCAAATACATTATATTACATTGCGTCTCTCTGTTTTTTTAAGCTCTAATACATTTTATTATATCTACTTGAACATTTGGATTCCCAAAGGGGCTGAATTTTACTGATGCAACAGACATTGGATTATGCTTGTTTTTATGTGGATATTGTGGTATCTTTCGCTTTAACTTCTTTTTGTTTCTTCTTTGTATCTCCCCATCACTGGCAAGCTTATCGACTATGCTCGAGCTTATCTGAATTCTGTAAAAGTCGGCCAATACACCAATTGTAATATGCAAATATTGATAGGAAAAAAATTAGTGGTTAATAAATGAAAGTGAAACTTCATCCTTAATCCATTATAAAGCATCAGAAGTCATCAGAATCCATCAGAAATATCAGAAGCCATGAGCAGCATCAGAAGCCATCACAGGAAGGAAATTGTACACAGTATGGAAAATTTATTGATCAGAAGCCATCATCTCCTAGGTTGCCTGCAACTCATTCTATTGCAAAACTATGTAAACCTCCTTACAAACAAGATCATTGAACTAAGAGAAACTGAACATTAAAGAACAAAGATTTTCATCTCAGGCACATGTACAGAATCTATTAGAAATTTGTGTTTGGTTACCAGTATTTGACAAACTGATTTTGCCCAAGCATGAGAAGCCTTCACAAGCATCAGAAGACTTCACAGTTATAAGATAGTAACAAGAAGGTTATTTTGGAAGTGAAACTCAGACCTTAATCCCTTATAAAGGAAGAAGAAGCCATCACAATCCATCAGAAGCCATCAGAAACCATGAGCAGCTGCAGAACCCATCACAGGAAGGTATTGTACACAATATGGAAATTTTACAAAGGAAGAAATCAATAGTTTAGTTAAATAGGATTAGAAGCCATCATCTCCAGATTCATGAGAGGCACATGTACAAAATTTATTAAAAAATTTGTGTTTGGTTACTTGTATTTCACAAACTGATTTTGCCCAAGCATGAAAATCCATCACAAGCATCAGAAGCCTTCACATTTTTAACATAGTAATAAGAATTCAAATTTTAAAGTGAAAATCAGACCTTAATCCCTTATAAATCAAGAAGAAGCCATCACATTCCATCAGAAGCCATCAGAAGCCATGAGCAGCATCAGAACCCATCACAGGAAGGAAATTGTACACACTATGGAAATTTTAAAAAGTGAAACTCAGACCTTAATCCCTTATAAAGCAAGAAGAAGCCATCACAATCCATCAGTACCCATCAGATGCCATGAGCAACATCAAAACCCATCACAGGAAGGTGAATTTAACACAGTGAGATTACACAAAAAGGAGAAATCAATAGTTTAGTTAAATAGGAGCAGAAGCCATCATCTCCAGAAGCCATCATCTCCAGATTCATCAGATGGACATATACAAAATTTAGTCGATATTTGTGTTTGGTTACTACCATCAGAACCCAAGCATGTTTGTGGTTACTTGTATTTCAACAATTTCAATACTCCGAAGGTTATATAGGATCAGAATAAATCATCATCATCTCCGGATTATGAAATACTAGTAAACAAACACAAAATTCTACATGTGCCTGAGATGAATCTAGAAATGATGACTTCTAATGCTATTTAACTAAACCACTGATTACTTTCTTTGTAAAATTTCCATACTGTGTACAATTTTCTTCCTGTCATGGTTTTTGATGGTGCTCATGGCTCATGATGGATTGTGATCACTAACAATAAAAAATTTGTTCCGAAGTCAAAAGAGCACTAGCACCACAAACACTTATGTATAGAATTCAATTAGTCGTAGGCTCAGAACACTTATGTATTAAAAAAATATTTGTATAAAACATGAAGATTAGTCTGGGGCTGCATTTGAATGTCATGCCAATATATAAAATGATTAATGTGGATATGATGACTTTTATTCACTTATAAAGCATCAGATGCTTTCATTACCTATCACATTGTATCATCAGCTTTGATTATCCATCAAAAAAATATTGGATAATAAAATATAGATGATTTTGACACGAAAAAATATATTGGCATGGATGAAATCAGTAATATAAGCTTTCATTAGTCCATTTCATCATTGCCTAGACTGATAGAGGTAAAAGAGTAAGGGTGATTTAAAGTAGAATTAAATGAAGCACTTCCTGTTAGATGGAGACTGACAACAAACATATGACAAATAGCACTTCCACCGAAACTGCATGCATCAGAAGCATCACAGCATCAGAAGCCATCACAACATCAGAAATCAATAGAATCCATCAGAAAAATCCGAAGCCATGAGCAGCATCACAAGCCATCACAGCAAGGAAATTGTACATAGTATGGAAAATTTTGTAGGTTCACAAAGCCATCATCTACAGATTCATCTGAGACACATGTGCAAATCCTTTTATTAGAATGATTTTGTCCAAACATGAGAACCCAACACAAGCATCAGAAGCCTTCACAGTCTTCACAATTATAACATAGTAACAAGAAGGTTATTTTGAAAGTGAAATTCATACCATAATCCCTTATAAAGGTAGAAGAAGTCATCACAATCCAACAGAAGCCATCAGAATCCATGAGCAGCAGCAATACCCATCACAGGAAGGTACATGAGCAGCAGCAAAACCCATCAGAAGCCATGATAGTTATAAGGAATGTAACAAGAAATTAATTTTGAAAGTGAAAATGAAACCTTCAAAAATACTTAAAGCATAATGATGCCAGGAAAATAAAACCCCAAAGATTCAGAAGCCATGAGCAGCATCAGATCCCATCACCTGCTAGAAGAAGCTAACACAATCTATGAGTAGCAACAGTACCCATCACAGGAAGGTAACGCAATAGTCTAGTTAAGTAGGATCATAAGCCATCGTCTCAAGATTCATCAGATACACATAAACCAAAATTTAGGTAACATATTTGTGTTTCGTTACTGCCATCTAGCATGTTTGTGGTTACTAGTATATGAAAATTTTCAATACTCCAAAGGTTATATAGGATCAGAATATATCATCATCATCATCTCCACAATTGTGAAATTCTACCAACCATACTGTGTACAATTACTTCCTGTGATGGGTTCTGCTGCTGGTCAATGCTAGTGATGGATACTGATGGATTCTGATGGCTTCTTATTGCAGGTGAAAACATTTGCATATAACAAAGCAATGTGAATATTTTAAAGGATTTAATTAGTCGTAGGCTAGAGCACATTTTCACATAACAATTGTTCTAATAAATCATCAAGATTAGTCTAGGACTGCATTTTTAAAAATGCCATGCCAACTACTATTAATCATGTGTACTCCGTCACCCATAGTTGAATTCATCAATCATTTGGTCAGTACAATGGAAAAAGTCCACAGAGAAGTGTTGTGTGTTTATGTTAACATAAAAAAAAGGATCAGAAGCTACCATATCCATCATATCCAGATTGATCAGAAGCACATGATGATAGATGGGGGTGGACACACAACCTTCTGATTAATAATGTATTTCATCATTGCCTAGAACGACAGAAATTAAAAATACTTTGGGGTGAAATTTAAACGAGATGCACTTCATGTTATGAGATAACTCCATGCATTCTTCTAAAGCATCATAGTGCACTGCATCCAAGTGTACTGCATGCATCCAAGTGCACTACATTAGCATCCAAGTACAACCTGTAAACACATCAGTAGACCATGGAAACAAAACATCAAAACCCGTCACATATCCCACAATCAGTATGGAAATAAAGCGACGAACTTCCCAAAAGTTGAAGATGCATTTTAAACAACTATCTGACTATCAATTTCAGTATAGCTTTTTAAAACCCTTTTTTCAATTTCTAGAATAAAAAAAAATGTTTGGTTACCCTCTTCTCAAAACAATTTTTTGCTTCTCTTTTCAGAAAAATCCAAAGGGGTCATTTCTTAATGCATATCCCAAACATGATTTTGTATGTATGCATCCAACTGAACCAAATATCGTTTAAATGATTGAATTAGTCGTAGGCTCAGAACACATTTGTATAGAACATTTATTCAAATAAAGCATCACGCTTAGTATAAAGCTGCATTATTATGTCATGCCAACTATATCTAATCAAGTGTCCACCCCCTCCGCCCCTAGTACACAACAAAACCAGGCTTCTGAAGGGGGGACACACATGATTCTAAAAATTATATGTGAATTTCATCATTGCCTAGACAGACATAAAGTAAATAGGCTTTGTTGTGAATTTAAATTATAAACATGCACTTATAATCACCATCATAACCATCATACTTAAATCAACTTCAGATGCGATTATCAAATAGATGAAAAACAAAAGGAACAAATGCACTTATAACCATATATTGGAATAGCACAATGAAGCCAACTACCAATACATTGGGCTAAAACATTACATTAATGCCTTGCATTCCACATAGCCATAGCAATTTGATCTCTTTTACTATTCATGCGATTCAATTGGGAAGATGACAAATCCAACCCTTGAGATGTGGATGCATTATTTTCATTGTGTAGATGATTATTTAATTGTTCATCTTCTAAATCAGAAAAGAATGTATCGTCCGCTGAATATCTACGTATAAAATTATGAACTGCACAACAAGCTGGTACCATTAGAACCTGTCTTGTGAACATGTAGTTTGTCATATACTTGAAGATGGGAAACCTTTTTTTGAATACACCAAAGGTTCTTTCAATGACATTTCGTAGCCTTGCATGCATTTTGTTGAAATGTTGCCTATGTTGGGTTGGTGCATGATTAGGCCCTTCAAAGTCTTGCAAGTGATATAGCTCCCCACGGTAGGGAGCTAAAAAACTGGGCATGTTCGTGTAACCACAATCTACTAAGTATTTTTTATCATCGGGAGGGATTTGCCACAGTCCTTGTGTTAATGCACTTTGTATTACCCGGGAGTCGTTAGCACTTCCTTTCCATCCCGCATAAATAAATGTGAACATCATATCAAAATCACATACGGCCAGCACATTTTGGGTTATATCGCCTTTTCGACCACGACAAATATTTTGTCAACTAGCGGGTACGCAAGCATCTATTAATGTGCCACGGCAACACCAATAGCTCCCTGCATTAATGAATTTGAAACCTACTACTTTAGTGTACACATTTGAAATATTAGAATAATATGGTAGTAATCATGAAGCTAACAAAATACCTTAAACCATGGATAAAAGTCCGTTGAACTACTGATCCTTGTATGTCACGCCCCGCTTCCCAAAAATATGGAATACGAGCACGTGACGAAGCCCAGCGAATGATTTTTACATCATCCATAAGCTGTAGGATCGACTCAGCATCATAACAAGAATATAACCGGATTTATATGTAACCAAGCATGCATGAATAATTATTTAAGCAACAGAAACAATTTAAATAAATGATAATATTCAAATAGTTCCCATGTCTGGATCAAGTGTAAACTCGGAAACAAGTCTTAAACAGCAGAAGAAATAAATACCTTAAGGAAAGCAACTATTTAAACAGGTCCTTGCTCCAAGCAAAACCTGAAATGTCTGCTTGCCAATTCCAGCAGGAACCTCGTTTCCAAAGTCTGCTTAATAATATAAACAGGGAAACAAAGGGGAAACAAGAGAAAATGCCCTTAGTGCAAGCTAGGGCCACAAATAGTGAAAACAAGTACAAGTAAGGGAAATAAGAATTGGAAAAGAATGTAACAGGGATACCACAAGTAGTGGTTAAACCAAGAACTAGCTAGCAAGAGGGACATCTTAGTAAACAGGCTGGATAACAAATGCTAATGGTAAAACATATGTCAGGTGAACCTGTAGGGGTATCTAACATCAAGTGACAAGTCTCAAGTCTAGTATCATGTAACAAGTGCCAAGTCTAGTGTCAAGTATTCTTTCAAATGTCATGTCTCAAATATCAAGTTGTCAAGTCTCAAGTATCAAGTTGTCTAGTTCAAGTTATCAAGTTCAAGTCTAGTTCAAGTTATCAAGTTCAAGTCTAGTTCAAGTTATCAAGTTCAAGTCTTGTGTGATTACTATCTAGGTAGCACGACATGCATCCATCTTTTTACTACATGGTTGCTACAGTCAAAGCAATTTCGTTTAGACTTAGTAATAGATTTTATAGGGCGGCGTACTCAGGTATCAAGTATCAAGCAAGCCATGGTTCATGAATCGGAAATTAAATAACAAGTTCACGAAGCAAGTTCGCGAATCCACAAGCAAGTTCAAGAACCGCACAATGGGTTCAAGAATCAAACAAGTTCATGAGCCGAGTAACCGACTCCATGAATCGAACAAGATACAACAAGTTCATGAACCAAGTATTTGGGAAACACGAGCCACCTTCCGAGTACACTTATCTATATTGTCCATTCTATAGTCTTTCCCATAACCCCGGCTTGTTACTTTTATTAATCCTCATCAAGCAAGCATACATATGTAAAATGTTGTGATTTAATTCTAGGAAAAATTGGGGATGTCCTATATGGTTTCCAGCAACTATATATAAAATTTGGTGTCAAACGCTCGATGGTTACATAGCTAATTTAATGCGCAAAGTAATTTTGTACAGCAGTTTTGCAAATCTGCGTCTACTGACACAGTTGCAGTATAACTGCCATAACTCCTAGACCGTAACTCCGAATTCAAAACTTTCGGAAGTTATCGATATCTACACATTCAGATCTACAATTTCTATTCAGGGCTCGGGCCCAAATTCAAATGAAAAAAGGATCGAAACTGCAAAAGAATATTCAGACAGCAACACGTAGAATTAACTTGCTAGTGTAGATTTCATGGAAAAATGTCATTTGGCGTCTAAGTTATTAAGTAGCATAAATACATAATCTTGGAGGTCAAAACAGCAACTAATAAATGTTTTTCAAGTCATAGTAGTCGCAAGTTCGTCAAAATGCTAAAGGGGCTCCTAAGTTCATATGTCTATGTTTTTCATGTGTTCATGAGTAAAAGAGTCCAATAATTATAAATTAAATACGAGGAAATTTTGTGACTCTTAGATTTGTCAATTTGGAGGTTCAATATTGATCCACAACGATATTTCAAAGAGGAGTCACAATCTAACTATTTGTAGTATTTGAAGAATGCTTGTACTAGAACAATAAAATGTACAAGGATACTTGCCTTAGTTTGACGATGACTATATCCACTTGTAGAAGAATTTGGGTAGAAAAATCCCAGAAGAAGTCCTCAAAAAGCGCGTGCAAAAATTGATCGGAGATCGAGTTTTCCCCACACCAGATCAGCCAGAACAGCGTACGGCAAATCTGGATCTAGCGTGCCAAAACACGGAACACCAAAAACAGCGAATCAGGAAGCTTCCTCACACCGGATCAAAGCCGAACAGGAAACAGCGAGTGGGATTCGCTGTGGGCACAACACGGAACAGCGATCTCGATCGCACGGATCTTGAAGCGATCGGATGGTTGAGATCGAATCCCGCCCCAATCGCTGTTCTTCTTCTTCTTCGTTTTCTTCTTCGACGGACAGAGCACGAGAGAGAGGGAAGGTGCGGCAGTGCCGGCGATGGCTGCGGAACTTAGACTGACGACGCGACGACTGGGAAGTCAACGACGGCGACTGGCGGTGAGTTAGCGATGAAAAGGCGTGGCTCTGTTCTTGGGTTCGAACAGGGGAGAGCGGCGACGGGGGTTTCTCGGCACGTGGACGGCGACGGGGGTCAGTGGTGGTCGTGGCGATGTGGCGAGGCGGTGCTGCGACATGGCGAGGGCGAAAGGAGGAGACTGGTGATGGGTTGCGAGTTCGAGAGTTGGGTTCGGTGGAGTTGGTTAATGGCGGAGGATGGGTTCGAGAGGCGATGATGGCGGTAGTGGATGGAAGGCGACGCGAGGGTGGTTGCGAGGCGAGATGATGTTGGCGATGGTAATGGAGCGGTTGTCGAGAATTGGGTTCGAAGGTGGATGGGTTCGAAGCTGGGTTCGTTGTTGATGATGGTGGATGCAGGCGGTGGTGGTGATGTGGGGTTAACGAGGAGCGGGAGTCGAGTAGGTGGTGGTCGGAGGTGGCGAGGCGATCGGAAATGGATCGAAGGTGGGTTGGTTGGCGAGAAGATGGAGACGAAGGAGGAAGGGATTATCGGCGGGTAGTTTTTAGGTTAAAACAGTGATTAGGGTTGGATTAGGGTTAGGGTAGGGTTTAAATAGTAGGGTTTGCGGGTTTGCGGGTTCGTGGGTTTTGGGGATCCGTTTCAAAAAGAGCCCAATAGGAGAAATGGTCAAAATGCACTAAAATGGAGATTAAAGATATAAATGAGAAGAATGGTAAATTCTTCATGAATAACGACACAAATAGTACACAAATGAATTCGATAAAAGGACCAAGAATTTGAGTTGAGACGAAAATAATGATTTTATTCAATCTGAACAATTTACAGGATCTCAAATAGACGAGAGAGTACAATTGAGCAAAATACAGTATAAAATATAAATACGGGGAAACAGGAGTTACATTGTACATGTGTCGTGTTTGGGGGAATAATGAGAACTGTTGCTGCTCTTGCCAAACCTTTCAACACTTTTGTAAAATGTCGTTCGATTGTTTTTGTTAAGTGTTGAAACCGATCAGCAGCCCCTCTGATTCTATGACTATTACCGACAATGTACAAAAAAATGACAACACTTTCCTCAATAGAGATGTGTCTATGTTGGGCTTCCTCGTGCGTTTTCTCGAGGTAGTTTCCATTTTTAATAAATTGACACAAAGCCAAAAAACAATCTTGATTCATGCGGAATATGCGATTACACTTATCCGGGGGACCATCTAGGATTTCTTGTAGATATTCACGGCCTGTTAGTTTAGAAGTGAAATGGGGATTTTTTTTTCAGACATACTCTCTAGAAACTGAAGTCTCAACAAGTCATCAAGCCCGTCACTATCATCACTTGACGTGTCGCTTGACAAGTCCATCAGTATGGTAGCAATTGCAATAGTACTTCACTCTGAAAAAGTAGAATTCATTTGCATAAAGAATATTCGAGTTTTAATACTATAACAATAGTGGAGGTTATATAAACAATTACACTAACATTTTATGTTATCTAACAAAGTTAAACCCAAAAAAACAAAAACAACAACAACAGCTAGTAATAGCAAGGGCTCGTTTACGTAAAGTGGAAATAGAAGTAATAGCAAATGCATTTACGATTAAACCGTTACGAATTAAAATCCAACACATTGTGCCATTAAATATTCACAATGTACTCATACAGAAATATTTCAATAAATTGTTAAAACATTTAACCAATACGTTGGGTTGGATCAACTTAAACAGATCCCTCTAGTCATTCGTAAGATTGTCCAACCACAAGAGTCTAAGATCCGGTTTCATAAGAATGAAGCCACGACGCCAACTAGGGTTTGCAACTATGTTGTCCAATGCCACACGAAGCATTTTGGAATCAAGGCCATCCATCGTATTGATTATTTCGATGCACTTATCAATGGAGTACGGATCTTCTGCATCGGAGTGATCACTTTGGTCGCCCATTTTCTTCTTATAATATTCAGCTTTTGCAATACTAGTAGAGGTATTCGCATCAATACAAATATCCATTCTCTCATTCTTCGAGCTTTTTGTTGGTCGACCACTAGACCCACCAGATCGCCGCTTGTGAGACCCCAAATGTATTGGTTCGTAATCATCCTCATCCTCCAAATTTACATGTGGTGCATTTGGGGGGGGGGGGGGTAAACTCAAAATTGACCCTCCGCTCCTTATCGGAGTCATACACCCTTTGAGTTGAAGCCCTAGAAAGCAAGCCCTGGGCAGTAGACTGACCAAAAATTTTGGTCAAAGCATTATAATTGGCCAATCCCTTCGATTTGAATGGTTTGGCCGCAGGGTGTGCCTAATCAAAAATTTTGTGTTGTTATTCCACAAGTAGTAAAGTCATGAATAAGTATATTAAGATGATAATCACACAATGTTATAAAAATAAAGATATATGTGAACCTTGACATATGTGTTCCAAACACGGGGCTCGCAAGTGACTGTATAGTTGTCTTCATCCCAACCCATACCACTTTGGTTCTTCAAAGTGTGAAACTCCCTCCACTTCATCCTAAGTCGGGAATGTTTCTCTTTTAATTGTTTAACCGTGTATGTACGATTACACATGAAATTCAAACTTGCAACAAATTGTTGCCAAACTTTGCCTTCAAATGTCAAACTTTTTAGACTGTTTCGGTCGACCTCCTCTACCATCAATTCCATAAATATCCGCTCATTACATGTTGGCCATAGGACAATATCACTATCCAACTCCATCTCCTTCCCCTTACCAGTCATCTATATTAGCGACAGGAACGATAAATAAAATAAAACAATCATCAATTGCTGAACTATAATAGTGAATGGAAATTATTTTCTCAGGTTACTATAATAATCTGTAGATGATGTCTTCTTTCAACAATATTGGAACAAAACTTTTTTTAATTCACAGTCCCAAATGGTATCTCTTTAATCCAAGCAATTCAATTTGGAAAGCCGCTACTTAGAAGTGTAGTCGACGTCGACCAAAGGATAAGAACTCATCATCTCCAAATCCAGTTCATAAAAAATCTTTAATCCCTCAAATCAGTATAGAAAAAAAAAACAAAAAAATAAATAAAATAAAATTGTACACAGATATGGAATTAACACCTCGACGTCGATCTTGACGATCAGAACTCATCATCTCGAAACCAGTTCATAAAAAATCTTTAATCCCTCAAATCAGACCGGGAAAAAAAACATACAAAAGAAAAAAAAACAAAAATAAACCACAGATCTGGAATTAACACCTCGCCAAACCGAAACCCTAGCAAAAAAATTGGTTCAAATTCAAACATACCTTGGTTTGCTTGCTTTCAAGAGTAAAGAAGTTGTCTACGACAAATTCAAGCCTCAACTGACGTTTGATTCGACTGCACCGTTCTCAAAGACACCTTCTACTGTAAGCAGATCTGGTCTCACCGACCATGAACCCCTAATTCATTGAGTTTTTTAGTAGATTTTGAGGGATTAAAGACAGATATAGCATCGAGCTTGAGAAGGGGGAAAACAGAGCGAATCGCAGAAGAAAGAAGATCGCTTTGATGAGAGTAAAGAGGGAGTAAAGGAGACGGTTGATGGGAGTAAAGGGAGAGTAAAGAGGTCTCGGGACGAGAGAGAGAAGTCGTCGTCAAAAAAGAGAGAAAAAGGGGGTAACCAAAAAAAGAAAGAGCACGTCTAAGAAAAGACCCCTTTGGAGTTTTCTGAAAATGAGAAGCAAAAACTAAGTTTGAGAATAGGGGAGCCAAACGCGTTTTCTAAAAAGAAAACGAAAAAATGGGGTTAAAAAACTATCCAAACACACCCTAAAGTACAAATAAAAATTGGGTAATTTTTTTATTTCTATTTTACAAATATTATCTAGACTTTATGAAAAATAATCATACAACATTTTATGTATTTTTTGAAGATTAGATGTGTTTTTTATATTAAAATGGATTAAAGAACTTGATGAATTTTCTTTTTAAAATATGGCTTAAATATAATTAAAGAAAGAAGAAAAATGTGAATGCAAGAAATTATGTGGGAATTACATTATGAGATGTAGTAAATTAAATATGAAATTGATGTTTAATATGTGCAAGTGTGCATGGAAAACGAAACAAAAGAATCATGATGAAATGTGGGAATTTTATGAGTAATAAACACTCAATTTTTTTGATGAACATGAAAAATAAGTTAAGAACTGGAGTGTAGCTAAGTCCTTATGCCGGCATGAATGAATTATTGAAAAATGAATGTTGTAGAAAAAGACCAAGATTTGGGTCGTTGTTATCAATTGATGGTTAAGTCCGGTGTAAAGGTGATGCTAACTCTAGGGAGTTAATTTTACTCATGATTCAATTATCTAAGGATTAGACATATAGTGAAGATGTGATGAAAGTAAGAGAAAAGCACAAGTATGAGGGCCTCGGATCTACGGTGTGAGAGTGTTCATAGGAAGTCTACATGATGCGTCATGTCAGGACATGAATACATCTCCAGAATATCGGGACCGTGGCGACGCTTGTGGGGTGCTTGGTGACTACGTAGTACCATCGTTCTATGGCCGAGGCGAATTGTCCATAGGATGTCTGCATGATGCATCGTGTCATGACGTGGAATTTCCCTCCAAGATGTCTGGACATGAGCTCGTAACTCATAAAACATGTAGGATACTTACCGTAGTTACCGTTGTAGTTTAACTCATAACGAGGGATCCAACCCTACAAGGTGAAGTACGATTAAGGGCTTACCCTCAGATTTATTTAGTATGGGATGCATAGAATCCGAACAATTGCGCATTAGTGTCATTAAATATAAATAACTGCATTAAGGACTTAGTTTACATTCACACACGATATCAATAAGATAGTCCCCATTAGTTTTGTTCGGGAACAAGTGTGTGCTTTCCAAGTAAGAGAAATTGATGTATTATATCCTAGCGTCAGTTGTATACAACTGACGTGCCCACATTTTTTATGTAGGATCAAAATGAATGAAAGGACTAAAGAGGAATGCTGCTTAAAGAATTGTTTCAAGTGATATTTTTATTCATGTAATATGTTGTAATTTGCTTCCGTTGTGTTGATGTAAACATTAATATACAAAAGTTTTAATTTCCTTGTAAAATTGTACGAAGTGAAGTGTAAAGATCCTGTGGAACTTCGAATTCAGGCTTATTTGAAATTCAGGGTGTTACAGAAACAACCTACCATTTATATCGGGCGAAATAACTATCAACAAACAACCTTTGTATTTTCCATACAAATGTGTTCCGTCAACACTTATAACTGGTATGCATGCCTTAAACCCCACGATCAAGTGGCCGAATTCCCAAAAGACCCCCTTAAATGTTTCCTCGGTGGGACCTGATACAACCTTGGCCCAATGGACGGTCGTTCCTAGATTTGAAGCTTGAATTGTTGTGAGAAGAAATTACAATTTAGTGTAAGCTTCTTGAAATGAACCATACAACCGCTCAATCGCATTATGTTTTGCCTTCCAAACTTTCCTGTATGGAATAGTGTAATTGAAATGAAGTTTGACTATCTCAATTATGGTTCTTGGTGTTACTTCTAGTTGTGTCTTCACAACATTCAATATCATCGTTGATACAATCAATTTTACTATGATCTTGATTCAATGTCAGATTCACACATGTATGCGGACCTTCAATATTCTTCACCACAAAAAAAGATTTCCCTTTTGGAACAATTGCACGCAATTGCCATGGACAACCCACTTCATTTACGAGCTCCATATTTTCTGCAATCTCCTCGGGTGTATGTTTGATCGGTGCGTACTTACATTTGACATAGTATAAATTCGGGGTCGATTTGACCATCACGAATTCTCGATGGTTCTTCACGGAGTACATCTTAACTTGATGTTGCATACTATCCTTAGTTGGAAATCATTGAACGATGGAGAGTTCATCTGTGTTCAAAGAGCCAACAGAAGACTGTGGATGTTCATGTACGGTCGCAAAGGTCATCCATTCAATTGACTGAATCTCATGTACAAATGCACTAATGGATTGATTTTACAACACCACATTGTTAACATGTACATTAACGTTATAACCGGACCTTCTCCGACATCCTCTTCATCCTCAACTTCAAGCTCGTGATCCTCATCTTCTTCATCTTCTACCAAATCGTTATTAACAATGGCGTTGTCAAAGTCTTGCATGACCATGTCGGTGTGGATAATACTTTGTGTCGAGGTGGAAGGATGTACCGGATCATATTTTGTGGTAATATGTTCTATTGGAGTTGTGCTAATGTCTACTTGTGTATTTGGTATTCTTGTATGTGACTCGGCATATGGTTTCAAACTCCTAACGGGGCTTGGACTTGGAATAACAATTGGCCTAGTGTTTGGAAGCTTAATTTGCTCAATATATAACTCTAATGCAGTCCAACTACAATTTGGATCAAATGCCCTATAAATCAAGGACCTTAGTGCATTGTCATTATCTACGAACACCACCATGAAATATTGTCCTTTTCCTTCATCGGCAACATAACGAGCTTTGATTTTAAAACTCCATTCACCTCTATCCCCATTCATAACTTCAAATATCTTATCTACTAGTTGTGAGTATATAAAGTTATGGGGAGTCCAAATAATGACCAGTTCAACATTGCTATAACAATATCCAATCTTCAGATCTCGAATTATTTCACCCCCAAAATATAACAAAATAGGTATATCATAATCCATACACAAAATGAATGGACACATATTCAAGTCATTAACTATTCACAAGCACCTATGCATACATATAAAACATATGGCTATAAAAATATCTTCAAATTAGACCACCACTTGGATAGTTTGAAAATACATCGTGGGTAAAGAATGAGATGACCCAATACAATGTTGGAGATTTTCATAACGAGGGAGATGAATTTCGGTGGGAGAGGGAGAGGGAGAGGGATGTAGGAAATATGAAGTTTGAAAGGAAACAATTGTGGGGTTTTAAGTTTTACGGTTTTAGGGTTTTGGGTTCAGGAGTTGGGGGGGGGGGGGGAGATCTAAAGTGAAAGGAGAAGAAGAAGAGCCACTATTTATATATAACCGCTGTTATAGCGGATGCCGCTATCCCCAACAACGACATCAGTAATGCGAATGTCGTTATTGGGAATAACGACATCGGCTATAAGATTTTATCACACTTGCAATTTTTTTTCAAATCAGAGAGTATACAATTAAGAAGGAGTTAACTAACGCCGTTACTCCGAATAGTGGCATGCGAATTTTTTTATTTTACATATGCCGCTATTGAAAATAACGGCATATACGCCGCTATTGAAAATAACGTCATATAGCGGTTAATTGAATTTTTTGCCTACATAGGCCACATTTTGAAAGTATTTGCGTTTTTGGGCCAGTTGCCAACTATTAGCACTTTTGGGCTACTCTGTGCCACGTCAGCAGCGGCCGCTATTCCCAATAGCGGCATCTTCATTTCGAGGCCGCTAAGGAAAATAGCAACCTATGTTTTATTTTTTTTTTTTTGAATTTTTTGTTTGATGTTGCTATTCCCACTAGCGACCTTAGTATAATGAGGTTGCTGATGGGATTAGCGACCTTTAATGAGTTGTATTCTAACACTTAGCAAAATCTAGAGAGCTTTTGCTCTCTCAAAAATGACAATCAATTTATTTTTAAAACTAAGGTCGCTATTCGGAATAGAGACCTTAGTTGTATGACTATTACAAAGAATAAGTAGATTGTGTTTCCTACTGAGGTCGTTATTCCCAATAGCGACCTCAGTTTTAAATTTTTTGGGAAAAGCTTTTTAGGAATCGCTAAGTGTCTCAATACATTCATTCGTGCCGATTAATCTCATTATACTAAGGTCGCTAGTAGGAATATCGACGAAAAAAAAAAATTTAAAAAAAATTAAAACATAGGTCGCTATTACCATTAGCGACCTCGAAATGAAGAGGCCGATAGCGGCCTCTGCTGACGTGGCACAAAATAGCCTAAAAGCGATAATAGTTGGGCAACCGGCCTAAAAATATAAATACTTTCAAAAAGTGGCCTATGACGGCAAAAAAATCCGGTTAATTCTGATGTGTCGAAAAATGAATTAGTTGGGTAAATATTCTTGAATGTAGGTCAGAGTGGTCAATATTTTGAAAAAGTGGGTCAGTACGGAAAATAATTCAACAATAACATAACGCAATCTCTCTCTTCAACGTCTTTCTCTCTCTAAATTAAAAGCAGACCTTCCAATCAGTGTCTAATGGCGGTGGCGGCGGCGACGGCCATGAGACGAAGAGTCCTCCACCCGTTATCCTCTTTACTTGACCGATCCAACCATTCCTTTCCACTACAAGGTCAAACAAACCCCCTCCCTCCCCATTCCTCTTCCTATCCAATCAATCGATTAATCGAATCGAAAATGTTTGGTTTTAGGGTTTCCTTTTTCTTGATGTTTTCAGGATCGTTTCGAAGGTCAATCGGAACGGTGGGACCCATTGTGGATAATGATGTTGTCGCTGTTGATGAGGTGGAGAGTATCCGGCGAGAGTTCGAGCAAGCCAAGCGGAGCTTCCTTAATATACCGGCGGCGCTCCAGGATATGCCTAAAATGAATCCTCAAGGTATTAACCAATAGTATCTAATCCCCTTTCAGTGGTGGATTTTGTGAATGCACGTGTATTTTGTGGATGCACGTGTATTGCACGTGCGCTCAAGTGAAGCACACCAAGGCTACGTTTGGCATTCTTGTTGGAGGATGCTTTTGGGTTTAAAAGGCTCAACATAGGTGTTTGACAAATATGCCAATCAAAAGTACTAAAACTATTCACATCAAAAAAAGTACTAAAACTACTAGTATTTTAGTATTTTTCTTAAAGTATCTAAAAAATGATGGGTTTAACTTTTTTAAAAAATGGATCGCTGTATGTTACTCTTTCTTTATTGCTATTTATTTGTTTTTCATTTTTGGTCGTGGTTGTCTCCTCTCTTCTCTTGTCTTGGGGTCCTCGTGGTTTGGTGCTGGTTCGCGATGGCTTTGGTCTATTTTTGGCCTCCGTTTTGCGCCCTGCTGTACAGTTGTTGTTTTGTTGTTTCCTAGTTTTACTCCTTGTAAAATGGATCACTTAATGTTACTCTTTCTTTATTGCTATTTATTTGTTTGGCTGGAGTCAAGGCCGGCCCCTACCTTGAGGCCGGTGAGGCGGCCGCCTCAGCCCCTGATTTTTTTGCATTATTAGGGCGCCCAAATTTGTATTTTCCTTATAAATATAGACACGTATTTTGCGTGTAAAAACGTTATATTGTAATTATGGGCCCCCAAAAATAATTATTGGGCCTTTCGTCTCGGCCCCTGAGAACTCAGGGCCGGCCCTGGCTGGAATTGCTAGGTTCTATCGATGTTATCAAAAAAAAAACTTTTTTAAAAGTATTTTTTTACTTAGGAAGAAAATGTTGAAGTTAAACATAGTTTTTTCTAACAGTACCTACTGGTACTTTTCAGTGAAATCGCTTTTTCTTCAAAAAAAAAAAAAAAATCCAAACAGAGCCTTTGTCATATAAGAATAGTTTATTAACAATTAAGGTTGCGAGGATACTAGAATCACATGTTAAAGTTATTCCTTACCCCAAAAAAGAGACAAAGTTAATATCTTTTTTTATAGTCTACACTTAAAAGATTAAGTAATGCAGTGACCTTTTTACTGGAATAAAAAAATAAAAGTACCCCACTTTTTATATTTTATTTACATAATTAATTTCTCTCTCTCCTTTTTTCTCTCTATGTAATTATGCCTCAAGTGGCCACGCCTCTTGTTGACTTAACTATTTTGGTTTAAAGATGGCCCTACACTCATCTTGTTATAACCAATGTCTAAAATAGCTTCTAATAAGGAGAGACACTACAGGCAATTAGAGTTTACTTTTTTAACTTTAAAAAAAACATCAGATTTAACTTGGTGGCTCATGTAGAAGCAGCGAGCAACAACAGTGAATACAAACAAGTGGTACAATGGAAATTGTAAATTTATAGAAAGATTTAAGTTCAGTTTGTAGTTGAACATACATGTATTTTTTAGCCAGGGGACTAATATTATGCTGTTGAAGAAATAAAAGGATCTTTCACATTCTATTTATTTCAAGAACTAAAGAAGTGATTATCCTAATTAAAATACCGTGCAAAATGTAGGTATTTATGTGAACAAGAACCTTAGATTGGACAATATACAAGTCTATGGTTTTGATTATGACTATACGCTAGCTCATTACTCATCGCATTTACAGAGTATGATCTATGACTTGGCAAAAGATTATCTTGTTAATGAGGTTAGTGGTCTAACTGTTCAGATTTATTGTTTACTTAGAATTAGACTGTTTTTATGTACTTTTTAATATACAAAATTTATTTTTTTACAGCTCAAGTATCCAGAGAGTATCTTGCAATTTAAGTATGATTCCACTTTTCCCATCAGAGGCCTCTATTATGACAGGCTAAAAGGGTGCCTTTTGAAGCTTGACTTTTTTGGGTCTATTGAACCAGATGGATGCTTCTTTGGGCGTCACAAGGTGAACTCAACTTTTATGTGAAAATGCGATTTTCTTTTTCTCTTAAAAAGTAAAGGGTTAATTACTTTAGGACTTACAATGTTGTTAATATTACGTTACAAAAGAATGCTTACTGTTACATATTTCCTTGTTCTTTTAGTGATTTTTTAAAAGTTTTTTTATTTTACTATATGATAGTAAAAGCTTGCTTCGTTAAAGATTTATTTATGGTTTTATTTTCTTCATCAGGGCTGATGTATTCTTCTAATAAATATTTTAATGTAAATGAACCTTTGGAAGCTGTGTTTTCATCTTAATACTTGTTTGGTACCGTTGAATTTAGTGTTGATTCAGATCCTTTACACCGGCCAAAAGAAATGGAGGATACAGTTGATTAATTGTAGATGTCCATCTTAAATTATCTTATGTAGATGACCATAATTAATTAGATTTCCGAAACTCTCATCATAATCCCATAAATTGAGCTAATTAAGTTAGTTTCCATCTAAGAAACCATCGTAAAACTAAACAGATTGGATTGTTTCCATTTAAGTATATTACATGACCAACCAAAAGATATGCGAGCAATTATTGATATGGAACGTGAATATTTTCCTTGAATTGATGGTTTGGATAACATTTGAAGAGAAGATAATTGTTGCAGTATTACCTAAATATAGAATTTGGCATCGAGGTTTCAGAAATAATACTCACATATGGGAAGGCAAAGCTTCCAATGGAGAATATTTTTTGGCAAAAGTCATGAAACCCTCTTAAGTTTACTTATTTAATTACAAAACCCCCTTAAGTTTATTTTCGATCGAATCATCCCCAATTGACGTCATCATATATTTTAATGTTTTTCTCGGCACCGAAAATTACCATTATACCCTTTACAGTATAAAAAATGAAACACCACTAGCCTATCTCATCCCTCTCTTTCTCTTTCCTCTACCAACCAAACACTCTATTCCCAACACCACCCACCTCCATCATCACCATTGACCCACTCCTCTGTCCCTCCCGTCTCCTTCACTTCATTCACCTCCTCAACGTGTGTGCCTCATCGACTCCCTCCGTCTCCGCCTTTACTCCGATCACTCCCTCCCCCCCCCCCCTTTCCAACTACCTAATTACTTTAGGACTTACAATGTTGTTAATATTACGTTACAAAAGAATGCTTACTGATACCTATTTCCTTGTTCTTTTAGTGATTTTTTAAAAGTTTTTTATTTTACTATATGATAGTAAAAGCATGCTTCGTTAAAGATTTATTTATGTTTTTATTTTCTTCATCAGGGCTGATGTATTCTTCTAATAAATATTTTAATGTAAATGATCCTTTGGAAGCTGTGTTTTCATCTTAATACTTGTTTGGTACCGTTGAATCTAGTGTTGATTCAGATCCTTTACACTGGCCAAAAGAAATGGAGGATACAGATGATTAATTGTAGATGTCCATCTTAAATTATCTTATGTAGATGACCATAATTAATTAGATTTCCGAAACTCTCATCATAATCCCATAAATTGAGCTAATTAAGTTAGTTTCCATCTAAGAAACCATCCTAAAACTAAACAGACTGGATTGTTTCCATTTAAGTATATTACATGACCAACCAAAAGATATGCGAGCAATTATTGATATGGAACGTGAATATTTTCCTTGAATTGATGGTTTGGATAACATTTGTTGAGAAGATAATTGTTGCAGTATTACCTAAATATAGAATTTGGCATCGAGGTTTCAGAAATAATACTCACATATGGGAAGGCAAAGCTTCCAATGGAGAATATTTTTGGACCAAAGTCATGAAACCCTATTAAGTTTACTTATTTAATTACAAAACCCTCTTAAGTTTATTTTCAATCAAATCATCCCCAGTTGACGTCATCATATATTTTAATGTTTTTCTCGGCACCGAAAATTACCATTATACCCTTTACAGTATAAAAAATAAAACACCACTAGCCTATCTCATCCCTCTCTTTCTCTTTCCTCTACCAACCAAACACTCTTTTCCCAACACCACCCACCTCCATCATCACCATTGACCCACTCCTCTGTCCCTCCCGTCTCCTTCACTTCATTCACTTCCTCAACGTGTGCGCCTCATCGACTCCCTCTGTCTTCGCCTTTACTCCGATCACACCCTCCCCCCTCCCTTTCCAACTACCTAAAATTGACGGAGGAGTTTGCAAGGGACTATATATATTTTATCATTCATTTTTTCATTCAGGAATTTGAACAAACACCTTATGTGCTTGGAATTATATCTAATTCAAAAGTAGTATGTAGATTGAGGATTTGGAGATTAGATTAGAGTTTGGTTTGAGGAGAGAGAGGGATGAGGTGGAAGTACAGGAAGCGGATGAATTGGAGGAGGAGAGGGGAGGGAGGGGGTGAGTCAATGATGTTGATGGGGGTGGGTGGTGTTGAGGATGAGGTGTTTGGTTGGTGGATGAAGGAGAAGGAGACCGAGAGAGGGATGAGATGGGTTTTTTTTGTTGTAAAGGGTATAATGGTAATTCAGGTGACATAATATATTGAAGGGTAAATTGCCGAAAATTTCCTTGATCTATACAGTCAACGCAGTAAACACCCATGATCTTTGAGTCAACGCAGTAAACCCTTGTATTCATTTTTGCAGTCAACCCTTCCAAAAAACCCTAATTTAGTTTGTTAAAATACCCAAAATGCTCCATATAAATACATTAAAAAAAATTCAAAATCATATCCACCTCCCCCTTCATTCAACCCCGACCACCACCTCCACCTCCACCTCCACCTCCACTAAATCTCGACCACCACTCCAACCCCACTCAACCCTAAATCCAACAACTCTAGATCCATTCAAAATCATATCCACCTCCACCTTCACTCAACCCCAACCACCACCTCCACCTCCACCTCCACCTCCAATAAATCTCGACCACCACTCCACCCCCACTCAACCCTAAATCCAACAACTCTGGATCCCAACTCCAAACCCAACAACTCCAAACCCATATCCAAATCCCCATTCCCGACCACCACCTCCACCTCCGCTCAGCCCCATCCCTGACCACCATCTCCACCTCTACTCAGCCCCAAATCCAACAACCTAAGTAGTTAAAATTTCCGATTACGTCCGATTAATCTCCGATTAATCGCTAATCGGAGCCTAAGCGATTATTTTTTTAGCGATTTACAATATTTCAATAGTTAGTGATTTAATCGGGTATAATCGGCCAATTAGTGGTTAATCGGCCGATTTAAGTGGCCGGTTAACCGATTAAATCTCCTCATCTAATTTTCATACTCGTTTACATTATTTGGGCTTAATCTGGTCCAAATTCAAATCCAAATCCCTTCTGGTCCTCGCGTAAATCCCGTACTCGTCTTCTTCCTCGCGCAAACCCATACTCAAACTGATTCTTTTTTTTTTCTCAAAGCAAACCCAAAACTGACCCGCTGTCGCTCCCCTTGCGCCATTGCATACTTGACCCGACCCGCATCTACTGCACCTTCTCTGACTGCTCGTGCTGCTGCTCTTCTCCGATTATTTTTTGTTTGTTGGAACCGACCAGCAAATCCGATCCGGCCCACATCCAGAATTCAAACTCAGCTCAAACGAAATACTTCTTTTTTTTTATAATTATATGTTCCTATTTAATAATCTCGTAATAGTTTTATGTTAGAGTTTAGGGTTGCTACATAATGAGGAATGAGGATATATCTTTTTTTTAATTAATTATATATATATATATATATATATATATATATATATATAATGATTTTTTCGATTTAATCCCCGATTATTTTCCGATTAACCGATTAATCACTAATCGCTCCTAGACCGATTAGTTCCAAAAATCGATTTTAACTGTCTAGCCAACAACCACTTCGGATCCCAACTCCAAACCCAAATCCCCATCCCTGACCACCACCACCACCACCACTTCCACTCAGCCCCAAATTCAACAACTTCATATCCCAACTTCAAACCTAACAACAAATCCGAATCCAAATCCCCATCCCCAATCACCACCTCCACCTCCACCTCCACTCAGCCCCATCCCTGACCACCATCCCTGACCACCACCTCCACTCATCCCCAAATCCAACTACTTCGGATCCCAACTCTAAACCCTTATTCAAATCCACACTCTGGACCCGAACTCCACTTCGATCTCCACTCCGATCTAGTATGCATCTCCAACTCTGATCCCGTCTCCATCTCCTACTCCAAACCCAAATCCTATGGATGATTTTTTTAGTGTATTTATATGGTGGTATTTAGGGTATTTCACAAGCAAAATTAGGTTTTTTTTAAAGAGTTGATTGCAAAAAATCAGTACAGGGAATTTATTGCACTTACTTAAAGATCAAGGGGTTTAATACGTTGACCGTATAGATCAGGGGTGTTTTATGGAGTTTACCCAATATTGGAATATGTTCTGACATCATCTTGGGGACATCAGCTTGGGGGTGATTTGATCGAAAAAAACTTAAGGGGTTTTGTGTTTAAACATTTAAACTTGAGGGGGTTTCATGACTTTTGCCCAATATTTCTTAAAACGTGCATTGTTTCGATGCAAGTGCTATGTATATAATTGTATAACTCCATGTCAGTCCATGTCTTTCAAATAATTATTGTGATATAGAGATATTTCTTATATATCTTTTGGGGTTAAGGTGTTGTATAAGAAAATATATTATAGATGATGAATTTGCCATACATATATATAAGTCCATCTTATATCATCTTTTGTGGATGGCCACAATTAATTAGATAATTATAATAATCTCATCATTATTCCTCAATTTAAGCTAATTAAATTTGTTTCTATATAAATTTTAGTTAGCCTATAAATATGATTTCATATCTTTATAGTTTATATATAGAGTATCCTTCAGTTTATTACAATTATTAGTATCCCGTCATTATTCCTCAACTACAATTAATCAATTGTATCCTTCATTTTTTTTCATAGGCTTGAGGATACTATATTTATATAAACTATAAAGATACGAAATCATATTTATAGGCTAATTAAGATTTATATAGAAACAAATTTAATTAGCTTAAATTGAGGAATAATGATGAGATTATTATAATTATCTAATTAATGATGAGATTATTATAATTATCTAATTAATTGTGGCCATCCACGAAAGATGATATAAGATGGACAACTACAATTAATCAATTGTATCCTTCAGTTTTTTACCAGTGTAGAGGATCCAAATCCATTTAGTATTATTGTTAATACACACCTTTAGAAGCTCTGTTCACATCTTAATTTTTCTTTGACATCATTGATTTTGGTATTACCATCTATCTCTCTCTCTTTCATGTGTGTGTGTACTTGATATACTGGCTTTAATATGGAAGGTGGAAACTGGAGCATTCTTGTCTTTGAATAAGGGTTATATTCTGTCACTTATGTGCTTTGACACATGTGCTATGACACAGATACAGATAAAGGGTGTGTATCGATACGACACGGGTACTGGGATATGTGATTTTACCAAAATGTAGGATATGGCTGCGTTGATGGATATGCTAAAAATAAAATTATATATATTAATAAAAAATGTTTATCTTCTTAAAAATGCAAACATTTAAACAATTTCATAGAACTACAAGCATACATTATGATTATGAGCATTTTGGAGAATAATAATAATCTAACTATCAAATCTTTTCGGAGACGTGTTTTGTGTACTGACCATCATTGGAAACAAGCTTTTGAAATTACACTAGGATATCAACCATTTATCTAAACATAATTGCATTTAAAAGTTGCAAAAATGTGTTGAAAATTGGGCACTCCTTTGGGTACGCACTCAGGAGTGCCCAAGGAGTATATGCCCCGATACACACCCATGTATGTCGACCACTTGGAAGCATCCGTGCTTCCTAGCTTGCGTGTAATTTAGTTACTTAAATTTGTGTCTTGTTTTCATTTATTAGGGTTTTCTATCCTTTCACTAGTGTGGAATTTAAGGGTTTTATGCAAAGGCAGGCATTCATAACTTGTGATGGTTTGCAGGTTGAAGGAATAACAATATTTTTTAAATTTTTTTTAATGATCTATTACATTATTGTTCGAATAAGTCGGTGTGACATTTCATTCTCTATTGAAGGGATACATATAAAATTTTCTTTTATAAGGAAGATAGCAGAACTCGGGATTGTACAAAAGATTCTCCAACCCATTTTAAATACTTGTTACATATTTAGAACAATACTATTCTTTTTTTTTGGGATAGAATATAAAGCTCTAAAAGAGCTCCAACCAAACATAAAATAAAACTAAAGAGGTCTTAGTACATAAAGTTTGAAGCTGATGATAAGTTCAGCTCTCAGAATTCATCTCCAAATATGTCTCAGCATAGAGTTAATTAAGGAACAACAAAATAAAGAGCAGCTGTGGAAACTCGACGCTTGATGGCTCTCAGTCAGAAGCAGTCAAAAGCAACAATATAGTCAGCATATGAGGCAACATGTTCTTGTAAGAAAAATTCTCTATCTTCTATTCACCACCAAAGTTGAGTCAGCTGCAGCATGCTCTTGTCTCCCAACTTGGATTTGACAGGAAACTTCATCATCCACAATACTATTATTTAATTATCAACAATTGTCTTTTAAATTATTTTATTCTAGTTGATTTAATCATAAATTCGTTAATAAATAAACCTTGTAGTAACATAACATAAGAATTAATTTTGCATATCCAAGGTTTTTAAATATCGGATTTGATATCGTGTCGGATGGCAAATTTTCTATTCAAATATCAGATATTGGGAATATATCGATGATGTTCAAACATTATCAGGTTGCATTATCCGATGAAAATACATCCTAAATATGATTTAGATAACTTCTACAAAAGTTATTTATATCACCAGTACAAACAACCTAACAAGCAATAACAGTTGCAACCAAAATATTCAATTAACTTGCCCACATGAAACTGCATACAATATAATGCAGAAAAGAAAGATATCTTCATATTAAAGATTAACATAACTATAAGAATTAATAAGTGACATATTATGTATGAGTGCGCTGGCCACTATGCCAGAAGCAGGGCCGACCCTCACCATGAGGCAGGTGAGGCGGCTGCCTCAGGCCTCCAGGATTTTTTGCAATTTTACGGGCCTCCAAATTTGTATTTCCCTTGTAAATATAGGCACGCATTTTGCGCGTAAAAAAATTATATTGTAATTAGGGGCCCCAAATATAATTATTGGGCCTTTCGCCTCGGGTCCCCGGGAACTCAAGGCCGGCCCTGACCAGAAGGTTCATGTTCATAAGATGTAGTTAAGGAACTCATCACTATATTTGAGTGTTCCCAACAAAATGTTCAAGACTCTAAGAGCTCTCTTCTACCATACCAATTAGTGCATATATCCGAATACTGGACATTTTAACGAAACAGAGAGAAAGTAATGGTAGAAAAGTGCAAGGAGATAAAGGTTGGACATAAAATTATACTTTGTATTGTAAGGAGATTGGATTTGAGCTCCACTAAGTTTGGATCCAAATCATATTTGAATAACCAATTCTCTTCCTAATCCCAATAGTGATATTTTCTGAGTATCATGCAATATTGGATTGGCCGATATAATGGATATCGACTGATATAATACCCAAAAATATAAATGTCTCATTTTGGTGTAATATTTATCATTATTAGCCAGCAAATATTTTTTCTTGATTGTAGTAATTTTTTTAGAATTTATAAGAATTTTCAGATAATTAATTTTAATTTTTAAAATAAAAACATTTAAATTTCTTCATAGTTTACGCTATTGCGTTATGCTTTTTGCGCTTCGCGCTACCAGGACATAACGCTACGTTATACGCTATCACTATTTTCAACATTGCCCAAAACATATCAATAATGGTATGTGTTGTGAAAATACTGAACCGACAACGAAACCTATAGCAACTGTTATAATGGCCGATTTAATGGATGTGACGGCCGATATTTAAAACATTGACCATATCTATATTATCTTAGATTTTTTTTTTGGGTATAGCTCTTATAATATAAAGACATTGATGTTTCCTCTTAATTTTAATGTTCTGCTATCTATGAATTAAGTTATTTAACTAGAATTTTCTTTATCCGATGTGTGGGAAAAACTTGAGTTCATTGGAGATGCATGTGCAACTTACCTCTTTAAGGATGTTTTCATCTGGAATTAGTTGACATACAAAAATTGATCTATTATAGAGTGATGCCAATATGGATCTAAATACGACAAAATTAAATTGAGTCATTAATAAAAAACTATGTATATATATGATGATTGATTTATTAGGGGTGGCTTTCGGATCGGATTCAGATTGGATATAGGAAATACCATATCCATATCCTCATTGCAAATAAAAATACAGATGCAACTACGGATATGGGTCATTACAAATACATCATATCCATATACGCATATTTCAGATATAGATACAAATGGTATATCGAATACATATATAAATTTGAACATCAAAACAATATTATATAAACTAGATACGACAAAAAAATGGAAGTAGTAATTTTAACATCAAATATTAATTGAGAGGAGAATACATAGTCAATTGGCGGAACATAGAAAAACTAACGAGAAGAATGTGTATATTGAAGAGAGAAGATTGAAGGATAGTTTTAGTATTATAAAAATAAAATAATGGATGATTGTACTTTAATATATAATATGGGTATAAAAGAGGTTAATGAGTAATTTTTTAATTTTGAGGGGTATATAAAAGCGTTTAAAGATTTAAAATGTCTATAAATATAAATAAGTTTTAAAAGTGGTGACTTAGAAAAAAGAGGTTAACTAAAGGGTGTAAATTAAATTTTACCCTAGATATAATAAGGGAAAAATAAAATGAACAAGTTAAGATTTGATCCAAGCACTATAAAGTTGCCACCTAAGTGGAGAACCAGTGGGCTACAACAAATGTTGTGTAACTGACTGAACATTAGCACATAAATTTAAGATATATCAGATATTGATATCAAAATTGAAAATTTTGGACGGATCCGAATCTATAACTAAGTCTTTTTTTTTTTTTGGGTTAATCTGGATATTTATATCTGAATTCACATCAATTTCGGATAGGGATCCAAATCGAATTGGATAGATCCATTTCCGTGAGCATCCCTTTATGTCCCCTTGGATGAAGTATGTAATATGAGGTACTAACTAATTATACATAGGGTATTAAGCAATGTTTAAGGTTTCGGCTTATCCGTTTCGGTTTCGGTAATTTCAAATTGGTTTTGAGGTTCGATCCGAAATGGGACGAAGTAAATCGGTTTAGGTCGGAGACCTGATTATTTGGGTTTGAAAAAGAAAAAGAATAACAACAAAGAAGAAAGAATAGCGAGAAGAGGTAAGAAAAGAGTTGAAGTCAAAATAGAATTGCAGTTAATGTTGTCGTTTCTTTTCTATTGCTGCTCAACTTCAATTTTTTGATTTCTTTTTATCTTTTCTTGTGTTTTTTTTCCTTCTTCGTTAGCAGCTGCCTGGTTAGAGGGAGATTAGTACGGATTTTGGTTTAAGATAGGGATATATGTCTAAGTTTATTGGGTCCTATGCAGTTAAAATCCGATTAATCACCCGATTAATCCGCGATTAATCGCTAATCGTAGGCTAAGCGATTAATTTTTTTAGTGATTTTCAATATTTCAATAGTTAGCGATTTATTCGGGTATAATCGGCCGATTAGTGGTAAATCGGCCGATTTTAAGTGACCGATTAACCGATTAAATCTCATTTAATTTTCATTCTCGTTTGCATTATTTGAGCTCAGTCCGGTCCAAACTCAAATCTAAATCCAAAATCCAAATCCTTCTGGTTCTCTCGTAAACCCAAACCCAACCTGTCACTGCTCTCTTATTCTTTCTTGTGCAAACCCAAATCCAAACCGATTCTCTTCTTCTTTTTCCTTGAGCAAACCCAAACCCGATCCGTCGTTGCTCCACCCTGTGCCGTCGCAAACTTGACCCGACCTGCATCTGGTGCACCTCCTCCTCTTGCTGCTCCACCTCGATTGTTTTTATTTGCTGGAACCGACCGGCAAACCCGATCCGACCCACATCAAGAATTCAAACTCAGCTTAAACCAAGTACTCTCTTCGTTTTCTCTATAACTATATGTTCATATTTGATAATTTCATAATAGTTTTATGTTAGGACTTAGGGTTGCTACATAATGAGAATAGATCATTAAATATATATATATATATATATATATACACACACACACACACACACACACGATTTTTTCGATTTAATCTCCGATTATTTTCCGATTAACCGATTAATCACTAATTGCTCATAGACCGACTAGTTCAAAAAACCGATTTTAAATGCCTAGATTGGGTCGGGTTATCCAATTCAGATGTGACCCGATAAGCTGATGAGTCCAACTTAGATCTAGTTTGTTTTTTTATGTGGATTTGATATGACCGGAGCATATAACAAAAAGAAAAATCGTATGGATAATGTTATTTTACGTTTTACCCCCCTATAACTTATAAAAATAATAAACATCGAACATTTTGGGGTTATTTTATATATAAATATACTAATTAATTAGAAAAAGTTGAAACTGAAACTCGGAAGAAAACTAAAAGAAACAAGCATGACGTCTCTTTTTTAAAGTTTTCAAAATCGAGTTTCAAACCTTGCTATTAAGGCGTACTAACTAATGATAAATGCTTATTTATTGTAAGGCATTCATATTGTGTCATGGCAAGAATAATATGGATATATTATTTGGATGTGACAATGGAAAATGGAACACAATAGTTCCATATAAACCGACAGCCCAAATTTAAGATCTAACGTTAATTTTTTGGGTTTGATTCATAAAATTTAGTGGATGTTGTAGGTTCTTTAAAGAACCTTTTACCATACTTCGTAGGTTCCAACATGTTGCCATCCTTATTTGGCACAACTGTTTTGTATTTCAATAATGTTTCTTTGCTTTATGTTTGAATTAATTTACTTGTCATATTTAGGATGAGGTTCCATATCTACATGCATTTCCCATTAATATTCTGTTTACCACTCAGGCTAGGGGAGAGGTACCTTTTAAACTAGACAAGTAGACATCCAGTAAACAGGAAAAGGGAATGTATGAAAGAGAACTTCAACAAAATAACTGTAAGGAGATAAATTATATATACATGTTTATATGTTTCATTATTCAAGAGCAATTATTGTCATACCTTGTTCATATAATCAAGATAATTCAAAAATATGCATCTGGACTATGTGCCTGTAGAATGCTCATTCAGGTGATGGTTTGTGAGGTGACTATATGATGCTGACCAACCATGCTTCGTGTGTTGTAGTGTTGCTTGCCAATTATTTTACTTACTAACATATCCAATAGATGACTGGAGCTGGAACGACTCTTTCAGATGGATGTGTGTCAAAGCTCTAGAGAGAATAAGAAATGAACTCACTCATAAAAATTGAGAGGTAGGTTTTGCTGAGAACAAGTGAGCGAATCAATTGAGATGATTTACGCATTTGCAAATTATTTTACTTACTAACATATCCAATAGATGACTGGAGCTGGAACGACTCTTTCAAATGGATGTGTCAAAGCTCTAGAGAGAATAAGAAATGAACTCACTCATAAAAATTGAGAGGTAGGTTTTGCTGAGAACAAGTGAGCGAATCAATTGAGATGATTTACGCATTTGCAAAGAAGACTGACCCATTTGTGTGCTAGTTAGCATTGGTATGATTGTTGTCGCTAGTGTGGTTACTTTAGGACTAGAGGTAGACCAAAACAAACATACGTTAAGTGGGGAGGAGGGGGGAAGATATAGTGGGTACTAAATTTTGCAGAGGTGGCGTAAACTAAGCTTTACATAGAAAAAAGGATTGTTGCAGTTGCTCATATATTTTGAAAGAGCCATAGAGGCTTTGCTGTTTCCATGATTCCACAGTGCCATAAAATCCAAGTTTTTAAAAATCAGAGGTTTATGCTTCCTAGTCTACTTTATGTAAATTAATTTTCCGACTATGATCTGAGATAATATGATCCTGTTTCCATCTCTTGTCTACCAGCTAAGCAAGGAGAAGATACGAGAGTTATATGGGACACGGCATATTGGCCGTGATCAGACACATGCACTTGTGGGATTGATGGATATCTTTTGCTTTAGTGAGGTAATATTTATATTCTATTTGTTCTGCTGTTACTTGTCCTCTCTTCTGATGCGTACTTTTTCTCTGTAATGCATACATGTGGAAACATGCTGATGATGGGGCATGTCTTTTGTTATGTTCATATGTCATTATGTGGATTTTGTTTGAATTCTTTGATAATTACTTCATTCCTCATTACTGTATTTTTTTTCATTGTCTTTGCATAGGTAGGGGAGAATAAGTTAGCAAAAAGATGTTCTAGGAATCATTTTAAACATGTTTTCATAAGTTACTTGTAAGTCTTTGTATTGTGGTAATCCTTTTCTCTGTTCCTTTTCCCTTTAAAACTTTATATTGTGCACTTTCTCAAAAACCACTTCATACTTAATTTAATGGTAATGGGCAAGAATTTAGATCTAACAAATTTAACATTTCAACTCGTCCCCTTGTGTCGGCTTTGTCCATGTGGAAAGCTCTAGCTAAAATGACTTAGTTTACAAGGGGGGAATGGAAAATAATAATAATAATGATAATCATAATGATTAATCATAATGATAATCAATTTTATAACCAGGTGTCTGCCCACAAATTTGGGTACTCGGCAAATACACACATACATTACCTTAACCATTACCACAACTTTGGAGTTTTGGTACAACGGCATGGAGATATCACATGTAAAAAGGACTGTATGCAAAAGTTGGAACTGATGTATTCTTGCACAAAAATCCAGGTTTCGGTCGAAAAATTTGGGTGCTTGCATGCACACGCGCACACACACACTCTCTCTCTTTATATATATATATAGAGGTGATCATTTGAGACCCTACCTCTCCTCTTATTTTGAGGCCTTCAATGATACGAAACCGCCATGAAATATGCAAATTGTTAATCTTGTAGTACTTGCCTAAGATAGCCTAAGGGTATAAAATCAAGTTACTTTACATTCATTTGCTCATCAATCACATTATTTGAAAAATAAAGGATTTTCAACCATACAATTTTATCATGATGTATAACATAGACAAATGAACTTCAAATAACTTGATTTTATATCAGTAGGTCTGTTGAGTGCATGATGTATGAGTGTAATATTGGAATTGGTAGGGGATCTATATTGTAAGTTGTCATAGGCTTTGCTTGTATATATGAGGCTATTGCCCTCAATGTATTTGCTGCATTTTAACCTATAGAATCAATTTCTCATTTCCTAACATGGTATCAGAGCCACTTTGCTCTTGATCCACAAATCCAAAAAGAAACCCTATATCTGCAGCCATGAAAAAAATCACACCTTAAATCATCCCAAACCCAAATTTGATCCAAATCCAGATCAGAGAAAAGAATGAAAGAGAGAAAAAGAGAGGTGCTGACATCATTTGAAGTCATCACCATCATCATCTTCATCTTCTCTTTCATCCCTCACGCCTCGAGATTGAGCTCGCCGAGGTCGAGATGCCGGGGTTGATGACCTGCCCCGCGAGTTCGGCCCCTCCCAGCCCTTCAAAGGGGTTTGCATCATCGACTCCCTCCACATGACCATCCAAACCGCCGTCCTCATCGAGACCCTCACCGCCCTCGGCACCAAGGTCTGCTGGTGCTCCTGCAACATCTTCGCCGCCTAGGACCATGCCGTCGACCTCCATGTGCCGCCTCCAGCAGCGCCGCCTACTATGCATTGCTATTGCCGCTACTAGGTTTTCCCTTTACCCTGGCCGACCTCCTTTGTGTCCAGATCTAGATCCACTTCGTTTAATCCACTTCCAAATGAAGTGGATCTGACCTGATCTAGCATCAACCTGGTCCGACCCGGTCCAACTGAACCTGATCCAGTCGAACCTCGTCCAACCGAACCAAATCCAGTCCAACCAACCCGGGTCCATTCCTGCACCACCCTAGACCAAACCGAACCCGATCCGGTTCAGATTTCAGATTTGAACCAATATCAACTTGGATCCTCTTTGATACGAGTCTATCCATACTGGAAGTCGCTTCTTCTTCTTCTTAAGGATCCAGATCTTGATCCGATAAGCCGCTTATATCTTTTCAGAGCCTTTCGGATATCTGAACTCAAATTTGCTTTTTCGTCTTCTTATAGATCCACATCTTGATCCAATAAGCGGCTTTTCATTTCCTTTCGGAGCCTTTCGGATATACGAACTAGAAGTTGCTTCTTCATCTTCTTACGGATCTATATCTTGATCCGATAAGCCGCTTCTCATCTCCTTTCGGAGCCTTCCGGATTTACTTATTTGATTGGATTCAACATGTTGCATCTTTAGGTATGATCAGTAGCTTTTAGCTTAGTCGGTTTAGTTCATCTCTATCCAAACTCATATTGGTTGATTCACCTTGAGTTTGAAAGTGGATGTTGAATGTATGATGTATGGGTGTAATACTGGATTGTTAGGTGTCTATATTGTAAGTTGTCATAAACTTTGCCTATATATACGAGGCTATTGCTGTCAATGCATTTGCTGCATTTTGATCTATAGAATCAGTTTCGCATTTCCTAACAAAGCTATTCAAACCTGGGTTGTTTGGTACAATGTGAAATTTGTTAAGTATATTTACATAAATTACTTCCCAACACAAGTGAAAATTCACAAACAATTACAAAGCAAATAAAACTCTTGGGATCAGTAAAGAAAAGGGTGTAGTTTTTCTGAAACGTATATTCTGTAGAGCAGCCATAGATTTAATGATAAAATTAAAACTTTGTGGGAAGACTGAGAAAATCAAGAGAAGGGATAAAGGGAAGTTGGAGTTAGAGCTTATTTCCATTTCAGATTATATTTTTTGGGATCATATGTGTATGGTTCTGTTTATGTATTTCGAAGGATTACATATCACATTGGTTCAATTTTAAAATAGTTGTCTTTCATCCAAAAAGATAAATCAGTTATAAATAACTGTTGATTGAAGAGATGCATAGCGAATTGAGGAGCCGGTCAAACCAGTGGAGCCATTTAACTGAGGAAATAATGAAGAATTGCTACCATTCTCCTTTTTGTACATTGTTTCTCGAACCATTTAGCAGCAAACCTTAAATCCTGCTTTCTAGATGAAAAATTAATTTGAATGTATTTGATATTTCATTTTATTTTTTTCTCATAAAATATACAAGAAAATTTCCCTGACAGTGGACCAAAACTCCGAAGTTGTTGCAACAGTTGAGGGATATAAATTATATCCTTATAGTCCAAAAAGAGGCCTTGATACCATATTGCAAACTACTTCATTCGAAAGCTTAAGCCGAGGGTAGGGGTCAAGACTGTATACCAGGGAATCTCAGCACTGAGCATACTTGGTGACATGATTCTTGTGTTTCAAAGTTTGTAAATACTTTTCCAAAAAAAAGAGGGGGGGGATTTGTAAATAAGACTTTTATGATATTGATAGTACTTGCATTTTGTACTATGATTGTGCTGTCTCAAATTGACAAGTCAGTTACACTCCATCTAGTTGGAGAGGTATATATTTTACTTCTTGAGATTCTCATGTTTTTGTTTTTGTTTTCCGAAGATTTTAAGACTTTTTACACTTTCGGAGAGCTACATAGGCAGGAAGTTGATAATAACTTTTTTGGGTTTCAGTTCATACTTTGCTAAAATCTTAGTACATCACCTATCTTTTGTTGCCTCATCCAAGGACAAATTATACACACAAACAAAAAAGAATAAGAGACTGTCTACAGTGGTCATTTTATTTCTGTATTCACCTGCATGAGGATTTCTTAACCAAATGTTTTGTTGGTTCTGAGTTGGACGAGGAATCTTTCTCTGTATTTAAGATTTTTCTAATATCGACAGATTCACTATCTGGATATTATTTTACATTAACTTATGCCTGGGATGGTTAGAAAGACCTGGTCATATCTTCGCGAGAGTTATATATGGAGATAGGTACATACCAGCGCAAACATTTGTTGTAAGATTTGGGCTACTTTCTTAGGAAAGCAAAAAGTTCTATTTATAAGAAAGGGGCATTCCAGCTCTCTGCTATATATGAAGAATAAAACTTCTCAATTTTGCTGTTGATAGAAACATAGCAAGTCCCGGACTTGTACCTTCGTAAGCCTTTCCTCTTAGTAGGTCAATTAGTTATCTCATCTTGAGCTGATGTTCAGATTGATCTAAACAAAAGTTAACCACATGAACCTGGTCTGCTCATTCACTCTGAGGTTGGTGGGTTTTGTTTGAACGTCTTTGACCTGCTAAACCGTTGTTTAGTTTAGTAACATGGGAGACTTGCCCAACCTGGCACCTGACAGCTTTAGATATGATGCTTCTGTACTCAGACTGCATTATGACATATGCGGCACAGCATAGAATGTCCACAACCAACCATTTCTACACATGATCAAATTTTATATCCTTTGTCTCATACATGTGCTGTGAAGTCGCTATTTCCCGTTATCTTGAATATATTTTTTTCCGCCTCTTATGTAAGCCATGTTTTGAGTTTTATATGGATATAAATACATTGCTTCCATCTAAGTTGGTAAAAAAAATGCATTTTATAATTTGGTCGTTCCTGACTTGTCTAAATTTCCCCCCCTTGTAGGCATGTCTTATTGCTGATATTGTTCAGCATTTTGTAGATGCTAAGCTGGATTTTGATGCGTCTTACGTGTATCAAGATGTGAACTATGCAATTCAGTATGTTCATAAAAGGGGTTTGCTCCATAGAAATATTCTTTCTGATCCTCAAAAGTATCTTATGAAGAATGTAAGCAAATTTGCTGCCCTAATATTAGTCATTCTTTTCGTTAATGACTAGTGATATTGTTCCTTTGGCAGTGAACAAGTTCTTGGAGATATTAATTTGGTTTATTCTATATTGCGCTTAAATGCTTCATAGTTGTGTATGTATTTATTTTGCAGAGTCAAGTGCTAAAGTTTCTGAGGATGCTAAAGGAGAAAGGAAAGAAACTTTTCTTACTTACTAATTCGCCATATTATTTTGTGGATGGAGGAATGCGTTTCATATTAGAGGTGCTTTTGATATTTTAAACTTATTTTATATATTCAAAGATGAGTAAATTTCTGCACTATCATCCTAATGAAAATCTGCGCGAAAAATATCATAATGGTGATATGTGATTCATTCTAGAGTTGCGTTACAAATTCAAAACTTGCTTCATATACCTGCTAAGATAGTAGTTTCTCCGCTATCACCTTTATGGAAAGCTGTGAGAAACTATTCCTTTTTACATGTTATACTTTACTTGTTTGTGCCCTGAATTTTTGTCTACCTCGCTATTTTCGTAGGGTGCTGTATTATAACTAAAAAGGTGTTTTAATTCTCACTGCTACAGTGATACTGAAATGGCAGCTTCCTATTGGTGCAGAACACTTCTGCAAGAATCTGCTAGAAAGCCTTTAGTGCATTATAGCCAAAAGGAGTTGCCACCTAAGCATCACTGTAGCGTCCTGGCTATGGTACCATTGCAGCCCCCCTAACCTTTTGGTATGATTATGTAAGTTTGACATAAAGGGGATAACTTTTGCTCGCTGGTGGACGATGAGAGTTAAGATTGATGAGTTGAGGAGGTGGAGGTTGATGGAGATTGAAGAGGTGGAACAGAGGGAGAGGGAAAATAGCTCGAGAGGTGGACACTTGGAGATATAGATGGGTTTAATTAGGGTTTGCAGACTTATAATAAACTTTTGGGTTGCCTTGTCATGAGTAAATGAAAACAGAGAATTATAACAAACATTTTCCTGCATTCATTAACTGCTCCAACCAACCATGCTGCAGAAAGTTGTCACAGGCTTGCTTCAGCTTGCTTTGTAAAAACTTTGGCCTTAGCCATTTTAAAGGAACATTGACATCCTCTAAAACTGCCCTGCCAAAGTGAAGTAGCTCAGATCCGATAACTGTAAAGTGTAAAGTTTGAATAACACAAACCTAAGATAAATTGTATCCAAAATTTTAAAAGGGTACATGGGATTTATTTTGAAATTATCAGGTTATTGTAAGCTGAATTCGTGAACTTATTTATAGAAAAGGGTCATTTCTTAGAATTTGCTTTGTGGTGTCTCGTTTTTCTATTATCTTAATTTAACCGGTAAATGCTTAGCTATTCAATGACACCAGTTCTTTGACTGAATCAAGCTATTTTGCCTTCTTTCTGCAAGACTGAGATTCTATCTGGCATTGATTTTGGAGGGTGCTTTTGGACCTGAAAGCTCGTTTAGACTCAAAATATGTGTTTGGCAAACTTCATTAAAAGTGTGTTTAATCCAAAGTATTTTTTTTTCTAAAACTACTATTTTTAGCATTTTTCTCAAAGCACCTAAAATGGTGTGTTTAGCTTTTCAAAAAATGCTTTGACTTACTAAGAAAATTTCGAAGTTAAACAGAATTCTCTCTAACAGTATTTGGTACCAGCACTTTTCAACAAAAGCACATTTCGTTTACAGCTATACCAAACAAAGCCTTAATGCGTTTGAAACTCGAGAAAGTATTTAGTTTATAACGACTTTTTCATTGTCTGTCAAAATGAATTAAGATATTTTATTTAGTTATGGCTCACCAATTTCTCTTACAATTAGTCATTTAATGTTCTGTTCTCGTACTGAATTTTCTCTCTTTCTTTTTTTCCCTCTAACAGGACTACGGTAGTGACAGAAATTCATGGAGGGAACTTTTTGATGTGGTGATTGCTCGAGCTAATAAGCCAAGCTTCTACACTTCTGAGCACCCTTTCCGGTTTATCTCTAAAATTTGTTATAATCTTCTTCTGAAATTACATATTGTTACTATAGCCTACAAGAGATAATACTATATATATATATATATATATATATATATATATATATATATATATCTTGAAGCCTTTATGCTATTTCATTTTATTATTGCCTTCATATCTTTCCTAGGAACTTGCTACATTTTTGTTTTGATTGGAGTATTTATCAATCTCTTCCATCACATGTTTGTTGCTACTTTCTAGTTAGTCTACAAATGGGTCAAGGCTAAAAGCCCCCCAATGATATCTTCAAATTAGCCATTTGGGTTGTACTTGCATGCAAGAATTCCAGTCCTGAAGAGAAATATAATATGAGATCGATGAAAGCTAAGTTGCATCTATACTCAAAGGGCCATGCGGTCCTCATCACGCATGTTTCCTACATCAACACACTTGCCTAACACATCGTCGGCACATGAGATCCATATCGGGTCAAACCTAACTTAGGTGGCGTGCCTGTTCCATGCCAGCGACTTGTCCTACCCATGTCTTCTGACCTGTGACGTGGACGTGCCCTTATATAAATGTCCAGGAAGGGAGACATGATAGAGGTGTGAATGAACGAGTGCTCAAAAGAGGGATGTGGAAGATGGTTGGGGGATGAGAGGAGCAACTTAAAGTAAAGAATTAGGATTACTTAAGATAAGAGGTGACTATTCAATATGATCAAAATAACAATAAGTTTAAGGACTTGTAAATTTGATGGGTTAATAATTATATGATCTATGCTTTTAGCAATTGGCATTAAATCCTACAATCAAATCTAACTATCAAATCATCTTTTAGCAGTGGATATGGATCATAACATATGTTATCAATATTTTATAAATAGTTAACGAACTTATATGCCACGTATGTATGTAAGTACATATGTATGTGTGTATGTATGGATGTTTGTACATACGTACATATGTGGTGGGTATCTGCATTTATGTGTTCGCATATCTGATATTTTGATATTTGTTATGTCATCGTGTCTTGTGTGTGCAGATCTTTTGATAATTGTTATGCCATTTTCTTGTGTGTGTGTGTGTGTGTGAGAGAGAGAGAGAGAGAGAGAGTGAGATGTCTTTGTATGAATGTCTTCATATCTGATACTTTTGACTGTGATGCCATGTTTATGGTGTATTTCTGTACGTATATACTTACGTATATGTGCATGTGTGTGCGTACACATTCCGAACGTGTGTGTACATATGTAATTATGCATGTATGTGTCTGTGTTTTCATATCTCATATCTGATAGTTTGATAATTGTTATGTCAACTTGTCTTATGTATATATCTGCGTGTCTTCATATCTGATAGTTCGATAATTGTTACGTCAGTGTGTCTTTGTGTGTGGTGTTTTGATACGTCTAGTGTCTTTTTGTGCGGTATTTTGATATTTGTTATGTCAACTTGGCTTGATAATTGCTGTGACGCCATGTCTGTGTTGGGTCATGTGGTATCCATGTCGTATGATCAACTCATATAACCTTAAACTGTTCCATTTGGTATTGAAAGCTATCCAATTTTGAGTGGGGAGATAATGTTGACCTTAATATGAGCCCAACTTGCCCAAAATGCACCAGGAATGACCACTAAAATTGTGAGGCAACAGTATATTTTTGTTTTCTCTGATTTTGCAACTCTGTACATATAGTACGAGATTCTGTTTTGCTCAGATTTTCTCTGCTATACTCTTGTAGGTGCTACGATATTCAGAAGGATACTTTAGCTTTTTCTGCAGTGGATAAGTTTCTACCAAACCAAGTCTATTACCATGGTTGTTTGAAATCATTTCTAGAAATTACAAAGTGGAATGGCCCTGAGGTATTTTTTGCTTTTCTTTTCCCATCTTGTATTGAACGGTTTTATTGTTATTTTAGTTTGATTGATTGAGATAACTGTATAACTCTTAATCGTGTGGGTTGTGAATGATAAATTCCGTAACTAGTGCTTAAATATTTTTTTCTTATTTTTTCTTTTCTTGATTGTACATGCATAGCTTCTGCTTATTAGCAAACTAGTATATAAATGATTTAGGTGCTTAAACATGTTGAATGACATTCTCAATTCATCTTTTGGAACAATACTTATGGTTCTTTACTTCTTTTGGACCTTTTAGCTGAGAGTTAATATTAAAGTCTGTGACCTAGACCTACAACTGTAGGTTGTTAAATTAAGGTGAGACCTACAATTGTTGGTAGGTAAATTAAGGTGAGACTAGTGTTACACATACTGACCTACAGTATGCAGGACTTGACATGGTTTTTCGTGTTGATGATCTTGTTCAAATGTATTTACTGTCAATGAGATAGCATCTTGTTAGATGGATTCTAGTCTCTCCAGATTCATACTTGAAAAAGTGCATAATATATACGCCTTAGCAGCATACCCAACAAAAAGAAATAAACTACAATGAGAGCTAACAGATACACTTGTAGAAGGAAATGATATGGTGATTGTTCATATTACAACAAAAGTTCTCTTATAGATGCATTAAGAAGCCGATTCATTTTTTTGGCATGAAAATTTTGGAATGAAGGATATAGGACAAGAAGAAAGGGGAAGTTTGATAGGATTTGACACAACTGGCAGGCTCACTCCATACCGTGGGAGACTAGAATTTGTGGCCTTAGTAATCGACAAGGAACATCATAAGAGAAACATAACTCATAGGTTTTAATCCTCGTGCTTTGCTCATTGTGATGTTTTCAAGCCTATGGCTGTAAATGCTAAAAAAGAAATTGTTTTTAGTTTATTATAAAAATAATAATCTGAAACTGTTAACCAAATCAAGTTTATATATCATAATACAAAAAATAAAGGTTTTTTGTTTGAACTTTTCTTCTGCAGAGCTCCCCCATGAATATCGAATATCGGTATTCCATGTCACGCCCCGAACACACAGCTTAGCTGGGAACACAACAACGGCAACACATGTACAAGCTAGTTTCTTGTGCAATTGCTAAGCCTATCTGTAAACAAAATACAATATAACATAAAATAAGCTAACATTTAAAGCTTCATATTCAAACTTATTATTACAACACTTTTCATTGTCTTTAGATTTATTTTACTAATAGATAAGCCTTCAATCCAAAAGGATCTAATAATTGTATTCTCTAGTAGCACTATACTCCCAACTGCTCCATGGCTTCTACTATGTATCTGAAAATTAGTGAAAACAATAAAGTGAGCTACACGCCCAATGAGTTTAGCACACCTCACTAGTGGATCAGTCAAGTTGCATAAAAATATTTCATAATCCTGTAGCAGTTCAAAAGGTACTATAGCTATAAACATGATAATGATAAAAATGTTCGTTGCAATGATATTAAGATGTGACTACTATTAATGAAAGCTGCAATGCAACATGCTTTTAAAACAATAACTGATCCAGTATCTTTGAATTATGACAATATTTTCAAAATGCATGTTTTTTTTTTGATGAACCGGATAGAGTCTTGCGACTCCAGCCAAACAATCAATTATATAAATGATAACAAGTACAAGCAAACAAAGTTTACAAGTCGTAAAACCCAACTAAACAGGTGGATACAAAAAGTTCACCCGAGAGCTACACAAAAAACAACACCTCCCAAAGCACTAAGAACAATTACTCAGTCAGCCTAAACCCCACTAGATAACAAACTGGACGGCAGTACCGGAAGGCAGCCGCAAGAACAAAGGCGTACTTCGCTCCCTAAGAGGAAGAGTGGGCAAAGTGGGTGAAGTGCTCGTGCGATGCTGCGAAGGGAGATCGGAGGGCGATGAACTCTCCAATCAGCCTGAACATGGGGATCCAAAAGGTGCCAAGTCCCAGGTCCAACGACAGACTCCCTCCTCGGGGACAAGAAAAGCCGATCCAAGGCGAAGTAAACTGGTAAAAACCAGCTGCCCCCTTAAAGGACTCAACCGCGACCTACAACTCCCAAGGAACAAACCGAAGCGAAAACGGGGCTAAAACAGCGAAACTACAGCGCGCTTATAACTAGCACAAACGGAGAAATCAAACATGGACCACCAATGTCCAAACAAAAGAAAGGAGGAAGCAAATTCCTCAAGGGAAACTCAGAAAAACGAGCACATTACCGAGCCTATAGAAGTTCATAACAGAAAACACTTAGCACACAACAAAGCGGGAGAAAAAGAGAAGATCGCTCCTTCGAGCGCACCAAAGCGCATATCCAGCAAAATAGCCCACTAACCAAAACAGACCTGGGATCCGGCCAAGAAAAGGCAAAATATCCACATCCAGAGAAATATAAACAGCAGAAGAAAATAAGCAGTAAACAGACCAGCATTGAGCCAATAGAAGCTCCAAACAGTTAAACAGAGATCAGTTAAGAAGGAAGCAGTACAGAACAAAATAGCTACTACTGCGCTACAAGTGCGGGCAAAACCAAAAACGAGCAAAAATGCACATCAGCACCGGCGCAAAAAGTGAAGATCCGAACCACCTTCAAGCTGGCAAACAAGAGAATAGGTAGGCAAGAATAGGGTTAATCAGAGGAGAATAACCAAAACAGTACAGTAAAAGAGGAAAGTTCATAAACCATTAAGGGCACGGAGACATTGTAAGGCGTCTTCTAGCCTATGACTGAAAAGAGTCTCTAGCTTCGATTGTAAGCGTCGAAGACCAGAATTTAAAGAAAAATAAAAAAATCTGCAATTAAGAGTTGGATAGAGGAAGCACGGTGTTTGAATAACCTCTTATTTCTTTACATCCAAATGATCCAAATAATAATTTGAACCTAAAGGTTCCAAGATCTGTGATATTTTTTAATCAAGGGGGGAATAGACCAGCATGAGAGTAAATTGGAAGGAATAGAAGGGAATTCCCATGCCAGGGAACTAATTTTCCACAACGGGCGCGTGAAATCGCAACCAACAAACATGTGATCTGCATCCTCCAAACAATTAGAGCAAAGGGGACACAGCTGACCCCACGCTAGATTTCTTTTGTTGAGGATTTCAACGGTCAGCAGCCTGTTGTTTAGGGCGAGCCAGGTAACAATTTTAACTTTGAGGGGAGCACAAGATTTCCAAATGAAATCAGCGAAGGGGGAGAGGATACCTCAAAAATTAAGAAAGTAGTAAAAAGATTTAACTGAGTAAATCCCCGCCGGGTTCCAATGCCAAGAGATATCTTCTTTAGACCGCCACTCAAAATTGTTGAGGGAACTGAGGAGATCATTAAAGTCAGAAGTTAAGTGAGTCGGAAGGCTTTCGGAGAAAGGGATAAGCCAATGTCTTTGCGAGTCAATAAGGGTGAAGGAGTCTGCTACTGTGGCTAGGGGATTGGATGCCAGGCGGAAGAGAGCGGGGAAAGAAGCAAGTTTGGAATCTTCAATCCAAAGATCAGACCAAAACAATGTCTTAGAACCGTCGAAACAATCACGGATGATGCTACATTGGAATGCATCGGCCGCTTTCCAAATTCCCTTCCAGAATGGAGTGGCGTTGCGATGGATAGAGGTGGGGAAAACCCATCACCGTCGGTTGGAATAGCAGTTGGCCTTGATACTATGGATCCAAGGTAAGTGATCGCATTTAAAGAACCTCTAGAGCCATTTACCCAAATAGGGCCAAATTATGGTGTCTGAGGTTCAAAACCCCTAAACCCCCAGCCTCTTTGGAGGAACAAACCAGTTTCCAATTGCTAAGGTGAGAACCTGGCTTGAGATAGGAAGAACCTGACCAGAAAAAATTACTTCTGATTTGGTTTAATCTCTTGATAACCCAAGAGGGAACGTAATAGAATGACATCATATAGAGTGGGATAGCTGAAAGGACCGAGTTAAGAAGGATAAGTCTACCTCCACGGGAGAGTAGTTTCCCAGTCCAAACATTAAGCCTGGATTCATCCTTGTCAACCATCGGCGACCAGTTAGATTTATGCAGTTTACCCCATCTCAAGGGGATACCCAAATACGTAATGGGGAACGAAGCAATAGGGCAGTTGAAGAAGTTGGATATTTCGATCTGGCGGTTGGGGAAACCTCCCAACCAGAGAACCGAGGATTTATGAAAATTGATCGAAAGGCCCGAAGCCAGTTCGAAACAGTACAGAAGGAGTTTAAGGTTACGGAGAGAGTGAGGGTTTGGTTTTGTGAATATGATTGTATCATCCGCGTATTGCAGGTTGAGCACACCATGAAAAAGACGCGAGTCACCCTGACCTCCAATGACCTGAGCTTCCCATGCATTGCGCAGAAGTTTGCTAAAAACATTTGCCACTAGGGAGAATAAGAGGGAGGAGAGGGGGTCACCTTGGCGGAGTCCACATTTAATTTTAAATTTGTGACCTTCGGAGCCGTTTAAAACGATGGAAGACGTGCCTGAGAAGAGACTGGATTTAATCCAAGCGATCCATTTGGGACCAAATCCCCTATTAATGTGGATATCAAACAGGAATTCCCAGCTGACATTGTCGTAAGCTTTTTGGAAATCAAGTTTGAGAAGAATACCTTCAGAATTAGAATTGTGACAATGAGAGATAATGTCTTGGGCAGAGGCCACACTGTCAAGGATAAATCGATCCCTAATAAAACCCGATTGGGCGCAATCAATAAGGGGAGGAATTACTGCACTGAGACGCGCGGAAAGGACTTTCATGATGATTTTGAAAGTGGTGTTGATAAGGCTAATAGGCCTGAAGTTAGGCAGAGAGTGTGCTCCCAATATTTTAGGGATGAGCACAATGTGAGCATAGTTAATACGGTCGAAGGAAAAAGATCCCAGATGAAGATCCGTGAACATACGGAGGAGATCATCTTTAAAACAGTGCCAGAACCTTTGGAAAAAGAAAGCCGGGAATCCGTCTGGTCCTGGCGCCGAATTGCTTTTTAAAGCGAAAACAACCGATTTAATCTCCTCCAAAGAAAAGGGGGCTTCGAGGGAAGAAAGGTCCTGAGACGGAGTACCGTAAAGTTGGTGCCAATCAAGCCAAATAGAACGCTGTTTGGGAGAACCAATAAGGTTTTTATAAAATGTGAGGAAAGTCCGATGGATCTCCTCATCGGAGTTGAGGTCGACACCATTGTCCGAGATCGAAGAGATACCATTACAAACGTTGCCTGTGGGAAGCAAAGTTATGGAAGAAAGCAGTGTTACCGTCACCTTTCTTTAACCATTTAACTCTGGCTCTTTAAGCCCATTTGATGTGGTCCTGATAAAGAATGTCGGCGAAATTCGCTTACAAGAAAGCCTCTCGGCTCGAGCTGAGTCTGATAGAGGGCCCTGCTCCTCCATCTTATCAAAAGACTCGATGGAGCTGAGAAGAAGGTTTTTAAGGAAATTGATATTATTCTGTCTATCGTTGCGCCAAATCTTGCAGCCGAATTTGATAGCATGAAGTTTGAGGAGGATGCTACCCAGACCAGACGATCCGATAACTGCGGATAAGCATTCCGCTATAAGGTTGACGAAGAGTTGATCTTGTAACCAAAATTTTTCGAATCGGAATTTATGATGATGAGGGAATGAGAAATTCGAGTGAAGGGCGATTGGAACATGGTCAGAGGAGGGGTTGGGTAAAGCCTTGGCGAAGGAAGTTGTGAAACTGGTTTATCCAGGTAAGAGACACGAAGAATCTGTCAAGTTTGGCCATCGCCGGCGATTGACGAAGGTTAGACCAGGTGAACGATCTGCCGTTAAGCGGGAGATCGGTCAACTGCAGATCACGAATACAATCGTTGAACAGGGTGGATTGAAAATCATAGGAGGACGGGGTTGTCCTTTCGGAGGAGAATCTGGTGACATTAAAGTTCCCACAAAGAAAACAAAGATCAGACGTGAAATTGTGAAGAGATTGGAATTCGTTCCAAAAGAGAGGACGCTTGTCTGAAGTGGAGGGACCATAAACCGAGATTATCGTGAGGGAACAATTTAGAGCCGTCCAGTGCAGTTGGACGATAAGGAAAAAGTTAAGACATTGCACCGCGATAAGGGAGAAGACCGACTCTTTGAATCCCAAGAGGATACCTCCCCTAGATCCTATCGCGTCAAGAGAGATCCACCTGGGGATGATGGATCCTCCGATGGTGCGAAAGATAGAAGGGGAGGGAGAATCAATTTTCGATTCTTGAATAGAAATAAGATCACAACGAGAAGAGTTAATAAGATGAATTTAGCCCTTTGTTTAACGGGGCAATTGAGACCCCGGATATTCCAAGAAACACCAATCATGGAAAACGAGATGCTCCCGAACTCTGTTACGTTCTTTCTGCCTTAAGGAGAAGATCAAAGACGAATTATCCGAATCGACAATAAAACCCAAATCCTTGGCGCAATTAGCCAATTGATGATTGGACAAAAGGTCAAATTGTGGAAGGAATAAAGACCCCAATAAATTTTGATTCAGTTGGGGAGGGGGAGGGATGGTTTGGCGCCGGGTTTATCTAAAGCTAGCGGAAAAGAATTGGGAGAACGAGTTGTAATAGCTATCACTGTTTTTTTAGCTAAGATCCGGGCGCTAGATCGAATGAGACGGAGCGGATGTTGGCCGTCCAATGAAAGCTTAAACCCGGAGCCTCCTTTCTCCTTAACAGGAGTCCGAAAAGGAGGAATGTCAAGGTTGTCTATAGAAGAGAAATTGGATAAAGAAGGGGAGGCTTTAAAAGGTAGAGATATCACAATATCTGCCCTAGACCGAGAGCAAGGAGGATGATGGTCAGAGGAGCAAACGGTGGGAGTTAAAACACCCGATAGCGTCTCCCCCACTGCCCTCAGTATGGGGGTAACCCAAGGGGAAAACAAAGAAGTGATAATAGGGTGGAGAAGAGCCCGGAAAGGGCTATACGAAAATGCACTAAAACACCGTGTATGCTCCAATAGCCGAGCAGGAACATTAAAGCTAAAGTGAATAAAAATAATGGAATTACAAACAAGCGATACCTGTTTGAGAGAACGCTCACGCTCTAGCTCCGCCTCCTCTACTTGAAGCAAGTCATCCTGATCGATCCAATCCTAATCTTTAGAGGATGACGACTTTTTGACCTGGATGGGGGGAGAGTCGGAACAGAGGCAGTGATGCAAGGGAAATGCGCTTGCCTTTGGAAAGTTTCCCAATCGGAGGCATAATGAGGATTTACTTCCCAAGCTGGCCACTGAGAGGAGATAGATTGCAACTTGGAAGCGGGATGAGAAGAGGAGGGAGGCACCGCAGGGGAGGGCCGGCCCTCTAGGGGAGCCGGCTTGATAGGAGCGGTGGGAGGAGGTTGAGGAGTCAGGGCTGCCGCCGAAGAAGGAATGGAAGCCGGCACTTTCATCGCCTGGTGAGAAGAAATATCGGGGTTGATCCAGACCAAATTTGGTGCTTTGGAGGGAGAGATCATGTTGCTGCTAGGAGACGCGAAATTCTTACTAGACGAAGGATACCTTTTCCTGGAGGTGAACTTGTGAGTCCCTTTTCACTCCATTTTGGAAGAAGAGGATGAGCCGGGGTGGAAGGGAGTGGAGGACATCGATGGCTTAGCGGCTTGTTTCGGGGGTCCAAGGGAAGGCAGAGGAGGAGGAGCTCTAGAGTTCACCGCGTCATGATATTGCACGGAGACCGTGAATGAGGCTAAACCGTCATTCAGAGCATAGGCCTCTATACGATCCTGATGCGAAGGCACTCGAAAGATAGCTTCTACTTGAAGACACCCCGAAGCCAACTTAGCCGAGGAGGAGATGCTAATGATCTCTCCAATACATTTCGACATCTCGCCAACAAGGCGCAGGGATTCACAGAAAGGGGGAAGGCCGAGGAGCGAGACCTTGGTAGCAGAGGTGCCGATTGGTTGCGTCGGCGGAGCATATTGAACCCATTTCCGAATAGAAAGGGAAATGGTACCAATTGCAAGGGAGGAGTTAACAATCAGTTCATCTAGAATTTTGGGGGAAGGACAGCGTATAACAACATCGCTGTTAGAGCAAGAGCAAAGAACCCACTCCCACTCTTTAACGTTGCAGGAAATATTGAGGAAGGAGTTTAAAGTGAACAAAGGCACCGTACCTCCACTGAACGATATAGCACCATAGGTGTGAAAGAATTTCAACCTATCCGATAATTCCATTTGAGGAATAAAGACTTGAGTCACTGAATACTTGGAAGTGGGAACTGGAGAAGCAGTCAGCGAGGGAGGAGGGGGAGTGTTGTCGAAGAGTCGGTAGGTGATCGGAGGAGTGGGAAGGAGGGGGGACTTAGGAGAAACTTTCTGCTTCTTAGCTTTGGATATTTGATCGTCTGCTAACTTGCGCTGTAGCGATGGAAAGTCGAGAGCAGCCAGGACCTGCTCCGAAATGGGAGCCCCCAAAGTGAGACCCAACAGTTTCTGAACAGCGAAACAGCGAGCGCGCCCATGGCCAAACTTGAGACGAAAAAGACATTTCATCTTGAACGTTCAGACTTTCTTAATGTGACCAATCTGAAAGCACTGATAGCAACGAAGAGGAGAACGGAGAGAGTGAGAGAGAGGGGAGAAAGAAGATGAAGAGTTAGGAGTAGATAAGTGGCGGGGCAAGGGGTTCTTAGAACCCCCAGGAAGATTCTCGAGTCTGGGCTTTGGAGGCCCAGACAATAAAATCTCATGCGGCGACCCGTAGCTTAATTTATCGCCTATAGAACTCTTTTTTTAATCTTTTTTTGACAACTTCTACCCATGAGAGGTCCATGGGCCCAAACGAGCAAAATGCTCAGTGAAAAGGCCCAAGAGTAGTGAGCTCCGAAACTGGCAATGGAGATGCTAAAGCCAGGTTCCTCACCAACTACAGACGGAGGGGAACCAGAGGGGCGAGAGGATGGGGAAGAAGGGAAAAAGGGGATGACGCTTTAGTAGGAGAGAAGAGGAAAAGCGTAGGCGATAAAAACTATCTCCCACCACTGGTCAGATCGACCACTCTAAATAATCAACTCCGCTGAGACGGAGGGAAACGAGAACCACAAGCACAGAATCGAAACTGGAAGTTAGTAACAACACTTACAGTGATGGGTTTAGAATTAGCAACGGCAACAGAGAAACCTCCCTCTGTAGGAGGAGTACTGGAACGTCAGCGGTGGGAGACCCGGGGGGAGCCGAGAGCTAGAGCACGCCGGGGGAGGAACAGACGGATCTACGCAGAAGGCAACACCGCACGGAGGGCGAAACCTGCCTAAAAAGACGCCGGCGGGCTTGGGGGGCTCCACCAAAACACGCCGCTGAGGGGAAGAACCGAAGGGGCTGAGAAAAAGGAGGGGGCGAGAAAGATGATGTGAGGCTAAGATATGAAAAGGGTATGGAGTGTTTGGAGAAATGAGGAACTTTAAAGAAGGGAGAGGTGGGCGAAAGAGGGTAGGAGTGCCGGATCTGAGGGATGAATGAGGAAGGAAGAAGAGAGAGTTTATCGCCAGAGCTTTAACTAAAGTATATTTTAAAGTGCATGTTTAAAAAATCAATATGTACTGATGAACAAACTTCAACTTTGTGAGTTCTTAGACCAGTTCATGAACAATTCTGAAACTATTCAGATCATGTCAATTTAGTTCAATAAGACCAATACCCATTTATGTCAATAGAGTCCAATCAAGAACACCCCCCACCAATACCCATTTATGTCAATAGAGTCCAATCAAGAACACCCCCCCCCCCCCCCCCCCCCCCCCCCCCCCCCCCCCACCACCACCACCACCACACTAATCTTTCCATAGGTTTGCACAAAGGCCACCAACAGATACCTACAAATCCATAGAGCCAAATAAATGCCCGAAGGCCAGAAACTGATTTGTAGGGCAAAAAATAGTGTACTCACAATAACCATATGGCAAACTCACAAAAACATTAACAGAAACATAATCAGACTCATGAGGGTTTATTTTTCATTACAGAAATATATTCATTTTGTTCCACTAAATCCAAAATTCAATAACTTATAATCATATGCAATGACAGTACACAGTAAGCTAGCAACAAAAGCTTGTCAGATTTCACCTTGTGTAACATCAATATTGCACAACTATACTATCCATTAATTTGTGAAAGCCTGTTGCACAATAATCCTAATTCTTTTAAGTCAAATAAAATACCTTATACTTTTCAAATAAAAATCTCGACTCTTTAGGTTAATCCAATTTGCAGAATCAAAATTCAATAGCATATAATCATATAAAAATTTCAACATGCCTGACCCATATTATTTAGCTAAAATAGATTATCCTACTTTAGATTTTTCCATGAACGGAGAATGGATAAACATTTATACATAATGCAATATAAAAATTACTAATAAGGAGAAGGCATACTCACCTGGATATCCAATTATTCTATCCCAGTTAGCCTTGAACAATTCCTACTATAATTACAATACTTCATTAAACCAAAACTAACTTGAATCATTAATGTACTTATTCTGTGGCCCCAAAAAAAGAATTAAGATCTCAATGAGTTTATTTTCCCTCTAATATTGTTAGGGACTTATCATAAATTTTCAGTAATTAATAAAACGTCTACTTAAGATAAGGACATAAAAAGAGAGTCCTTATCTCTGTAACATGGGAATCTTTATTCCCCAACTGTATCCAATACTCGCTGCCAAGAATCTCCTCAGACCATTGCCCTATTGTCCTCGATGATCAAGTAATCACTAAAAAGGTGCACTATTTCAAATTTGAGAAGGCATGGTTGCACCATCCCTCATTTATCCCTGCAGTTAAAGAGTGGTGGACTACTTTCTGATGTGAAGGAAACCCGGTTGATGTCTTTGCAACAAAGCTTACACTTCTTAAGAGAAGGATTAGGAGATGGCGAAATGAAAGCTTTGGGCATATTGCGGAGAAGAAGAAGCAATTGCAAGAAAAGCTTCTGAAGTTGGAAATTGAAGCTGAACAATCACCAAGCGCTGTTGAGCCCCTGAAGACAGTCCAAGCGGAACTACAAAATCTTATCAAAGCCGAAGCAGTCTACTGGAGACAGCGGTCGAGAGTGCAATGGATTAAAGGAGATGCCAACACTCGTTTCTTCCACTGCACTGCAAATTGGAGAAGGCGTAGGAACTTTATCCATAGTATGATTGTTGATGGTGTTCTAGAAACATCACCTCTCCGGATTAGAGGAGCTTTCGAAAAGCATTTTCAATCAATTTGGCACAACTGCTATATCAGATTTTCAAATTGATTGGAATTCACTCTACCCCCAGAGGGACTATAGCCTTGATCATTTGGAGCCACCATTCACCATGGAAGAGGTCAACATAGCGGTATTTGGTATGAGTAGCGACAAAGCTCCTGGATCTGATAGTTTTTCAATGAGCTTCTACCACAACTTCTGGGACACTATCAAAGAGGATCTTCTCAGCATGCTTCTCTCGATTCAGAAAGGTGAAGGCAACTTATACAGGCTGAATTACTGCAACATCATGCTTATTCCTAAGTGTGGGGGAAAACTCAGTTTCTGATTTTAGACCGATCAGTTTGCTAAATTGCTCTTTCAAAATTTTCACTAAATTGCTGGCAAATAAGCTAGCTCCGATACTTCACTCCCTTGTATCATCCTCCCAGAGTGCTTTCTTAAAAGGTAAATCCACAGTGGATTGTTTTGTTGTCCATGAAGCAATTAACCTGTGCAGTAAGAGACTCCGATACTCTAATGTTCAAAATTGATTTTGCTAAGGCCTTTGATACGGTAAATTGGGATTTCTTAGACCAGCTCTTAATTGCTTGAGGATTTGGCCAGGCTTGGTGCAAGTGGATCCATATGATCATGCAGACAGCTAAGTCTTCCATCCTTATAAATGGTGAAGGAGGGCATGAAATAAAATCGAAGAGAGGATTAAAACATAGAGATCCTCTCTCACCAATGCTTTTTATCTTGGTAGTTGATGTCCTAGCACAGATGCTCCACAATGGCCGCAGGAATGGAGTGTTCTCTCAGCTACCTGTCAGAGGTTCAATTGCGGAGTTGTCAGTTCTGCAGTTCGCTGATGACACACTACTTTTTTGCAAGGGGGATGAAGAAGAGGTCATAAATCTCAAGGTGGCACTGCAACTGTTTGTAAACATCTCAGGTCTAGCTATCAACTTCAACAAATCATCCATAGTTTATTTTGGAACGTCAAAAATGAAGCTCAAAGCTTTCTCAACTATCCTTGAATGCAAAGAGGAGAGGCTACCTCTAAATTATCTTGGAATGCCACTTGCTTATGGTAAGCTCAGCAAACAGTACTGGCAACCGCTGCTCCTTAAAATTGAGCGGAGACTCTCAGTGTGGAAAGGGAGAATGTTATCAAGAGGAGGCAGACTTGTACTTATAAATTCTGTGCTTAGTGCACTGCCGGTCTACTACGCTTCTTCTTTAGGCTACCCCTTTGGGTTATCAGGAAAATTGACCAGCTACGCAGTAGATTCTTCTGGTGTGGCACAGATAAGGATACCAGAGGCATTGCAAGTATGCAGTGGCCAAAAATCTGTCAGCCAAAAGAACAAGGGGGGCCTGGGGGTTCTTGATCTTAGGGTTTTCTATGATGCTCTTCTGATGAAGTGGTGGTGGAAATTGATAGCATCAGATTGCCTGCCTAGCCAAACCCTGAAGAGCCTGTATCAACGAAGCAATTCTAACCAACTAGTCTGCCCATCTACTGCTTCTAGTTTCTGAAAAGGAATCTATCCGCTGAAAGCTCAATTCTTTGTTAACATCCACTGGAGCCTAGGTAGGGGTAACCTTATTAACTTTTGGTCGTCCAAATGGATTAATGGAGACAGCATCTCTTCCTTATGCCCAAATCTGGCTGCCGCAGCATGGAATGCAGAAGCTGATATACTCTCACAAGGATCTTGGTCTGATGATTCTTGGAGCTGGCAACCAAGGCTAAATTGTGTCCTCAATGACTCCATGCGAGATGAGAAGTTGCGTCTACTTGAGCTGCTAGTGCATTTCCAACCCACACTCTTTGATGACCAACCATCATGGCACCTGACTGCATCCTTCACATTCACTGTCAAGTCTGCCTACAACTTCTTCATCATGGTTGGCCTCTGATCTCCATATTACACTGCTACTTGGTCCTCCTCTGCCCCGCTCAAATGCAAAGTGTTCATCTGGATGCTTAGTTGGGACAAACTCAACTCGAAACAATTTCTTCTATCCAAAGGGTGGTCGGGTGACACTACATGCACAGCTTGTGCATGTCCTGTTGAATCGACCTTCCGCATTTTTTTTGAATGCCCAGTTGCCATTGAAACTTGGACACACTTCACCGCGCTGCTCAATATTCATACCATGCCCCATCACTTACACGAGTGCTTCTTACACGAGTGCTTCACGACCTGGTGTTTTGGAAATCATAGACACAGATACACTTGGCACCTTTTGACTGTCTCAATTTGTTGGAGTTTGTGGCTAGCTAGAAATCATCGCACCTTTTCTTCTAAGGATGTGCAAGCAAAGGAAATAATTACTAATGCAATTTTTTACTTTCGCTCTTGGATAGATGGGATGGACAGTGAGAAAAAGAAGGCGAAGCTGATGCAAGAGATGGAAAGGGAAGGTGTGCAGGATGCATTGTTGAAACAAGCACTCATACGGGTTGATCAGATGAACAGTGAAGAAGGCAGTTGCTCGGCCTAGCAACTTACAGTGATTCTCTTCTCTTTTGCCGATGATGGTTTTTTTTGCTTCTTTTGGAAACATACTTTTTAGACTATGCTGATGTAACTATTAAGTGATACTTTTCGGTTAACTGATAGGGGTCTTTTTTTTGTCTAACGAGTTTAAGATGTTGATGGAGAAGGGGGATGAGATCATGTCGTTGTGACTAGTAGAGGAGTACGACAATAGTTCAATGCCCTCTCTACGACACAAAGGCATGCCATCTCGAACCTGGATTCGTCAAACGACCCGTTGAACCCCTACTTCGGTTACTGTAATAGTTGTTAACTTCTCTTATTTATATATATATATATCTTCTATGAGGTAGGATAATCCTACCTTTTACCAGTCAAAAAAAAAAAAAAAGATAAGGACATTAGGGTAACTATTTTTTGAAAGTGGACCTGAACATAATTTTCCACTTCGTAGCATAATCTTTTTGGTGTACAACTTACAATTCGGGTTTCACCTAAGCCTTAGACCCATTTCAGCCACCTCATCTTCTTCCTATCTTCTTTCTTTCTTATGCATAAACCCAAAATAAACACAAAACTATTTACAACAATAGTCACAAACTACAACAATCCTCCATCACCTATGCATTTCATGGGAAGGATCCATAGTGATTCTCTTCTTAGGTGAGACTAATATGTCTATACTGCATATATTGTAACTAAGAGATAATAGGTTCATTACCTTCACAAAGGTTTCCTTTTTTCCAAATCTTCTTTCTGTTTCCTTCCTCAATTCCACCTCACTTTTTCTAGTCTTTGTTTTTACTGGTGGATTTGTAGAGGTTCATCATTTCCAGGGGTTTATATAGAACCCATTCATTCAATCATTCATCCTCTTCATTTATTACCTCAAATTTCCTCCTCCCGAAACCTTTTATATAATCCCCTAGGACAAGTGAAAAGAGAGACTGTCTCTCTCTCTTTTGGGGGGATCTCGTAGTGCTGTTGTATTTTTTATGTTACTTTCTTGTATGTTTCTATGATTGTCCCACTCTTCCATGTCCGGGAGAGGCCCTACGTTTTATTTTTGTCATATAGGACTTTGTATTTTGCTCAGTACTCTGTGTTTGTTTTATTAACCTCTTATTAATGAATATATTCCACATATTCTTAAAATAAATAAATAATAAATAAATAAATAAAATGTCAAAATTTTCAATTGAAGGTCCTTCATGTTGTTCACATTCCATCCCTGTTCATTTGGCTTACAAGGGATAGTCTTCTCTTCAATTCCCTTCAAATAAGGTAGGTTGTAAACAGTAGGGCTACTACCGAAAGTTCCCATCAATTCCCTTCAAATAAGGCAGTTTTAAAAAGTAAGCCTACTACCCAAAGTCTTCCCTTTTAATAAGGTAGGTTGTCAATATTAGTGTAACGCCTCGGGCCTCGCTCAAACAAGTTCTAACAACTGCCCACTACAGACTGCCTCTCAAAAGGTATCATGACTAGTTGGTGCTTCTTGATCATAGGCTTCCTAATATATACGCACACAATCCTAACTCACCTTTCATGTGGGACTAAGTCACCACCACCTACCATGAACACCATGACCCCATAGTAATTAATTCATTCTTTCTATAGGCTCTATACACTTATGAAGCACGGGTACGGGATGCAGGTACGATACGATACAGGTACGGGAATACTTGATTTTACAAAAAAGTAGGATACAGGTGTGTTGGTGGGTACGTTAAATATAAAATAATTCATATTATATTTATAGATATAAAAATATTTTTCTTGTTAAAACTGCAAATAATTAAACAATTTCATAGAACTATAAGAATACATTATAATTATGAGCATTTTGGAGAAAAAAATGATAATCTAACTATCAAATGTTTGTGTAGACTTGTTTTGTGTTTGAGCATAATTGTAAACAACAAACTTTTAAAATTACTTTAGGACCCCATGCATTTATCTAAATATAATTGTGTCTAAAAGTTGTGAAAAATGCATTTAAAAAATGGGTGCTCCTTGGGTACGCACCCAGGAGTACCCAAGGAGTATCGACACCCGATACGCACCCAACACGGGTACGCCGGCCATTTGAAAGTATCCGTGCTTCCTAGCTATACACACACGACCAAATCTATAGGCCCATCTAACCATTACTAAGCCCACCATGAAGCCCACCATGAAGGCCCATCTCATACGGGGTTTTACATACACCCCACCTTAAGAATTCAGCATCTCGCTGAGCCCAGGACCCGCAAGCTGATACCGGATCACATTTGTAGCCGATGTGGAATAGAGTACCCTACTAGCGTACTGCCCCTGGTCTCTATACCAGCATACTGTCCTTAGCCAGACATACATCTCAGTGATCTCACCCACTTTTACCTACAATCGGTGTCGAAAGTTTGCTCTGATACCATTTGTAATGCCTCGGGCCCCTGCTCAAACAAGTTCTAACAACTGTCCACCACAGGCTGCCTCTCAAAAGGTGTCATGACTAGTTGGTGCTTCTTGATCATAAGCTTCTTAATATATACACACAATTCTAACTCACTTCCATGTGGGACTAAGTCATCACCACCTACCATGAACACTATGGTCCCATAGTAATTAATTCATTCTTTCTATAGGCTCTATACACACTACCAAATCTATAGGCCTATCTAACCATGCATTAATTATGAAGCCCACCATGAAGGCCCGTCTCATACGGGGTATTACAATTAGGGTTGCTACCCAAAGTCTTCCCTTCATTTCCCTTCAAATGAGGTAAGTTGTAGATAGTAGGACTACTATTCAATCATCTTCTCCTAAAGTTTACACACATCTACCCCAACAAGTTCACATCAACCACAAATCCACACATTTTATTTTCAACCCATCCTATTGCATTCGTACTCTGGTAGTTGTATAGGATATTACATTCCACATTACTCCCACAAATCACTATTTTCACATTTGTGACTAACAGTCTGATGCCCACTCCAAACTCCAAATTGTCCTTCTGTTAGTTCCTTTTGGTTTCAACTAGGGTTAGACATTAAGCAACGTTGAGAATATACCTTTTTGCTCTCTTCATCATCTCCATCCGTCAACCCTAGACCTCAACACCACACCAGCTACCACCACCACTGCCCAACAGCCCCACGTCCGCTTCCGCATCCATTGCCTTACCACCAAGACCCTCAGCCTCCCCTTCTTCCCTCGCATTCTCCTTAGCCTCTTTCCCCTCGCCTTCAACCAGTTATCTCTCTCTCTTCAACCCTTAACCACCTCCTCCCCTTCCTAACCTCGACCTCATCCTTCTCCCCCATTTGCCTTCAGCCTCCTCCCATCTCTCCCCTCCGCCCTCAACGACCTCCTTTCCCTCTCATTCTCAGACTAGGGTTAGAATTAGTGTTATGAGATTAGGGTTTGAAGAGTTAGGATGGAGGGAGGTAGAAGATGAGGGCATTATGATAGTTCACCTTTTTTGTTTGAATTAACAAAATATTCGTCGCAGTTTAATGGCAGATAACCGAGGAGATTATTTGGAGCGGGCCTTAGATTGTTAATGTCTACTATAAAATTAGTGATTTGTGAGGGACTAATGTGGAATATCAATATTTGTCGGGGATCTATGTGGAAAAAGACCAAACATTAATTTGTATCTTCCATAATAAAGTAAGCCCTGCTCAAGACTCGAATCAAATCAAGTTCCATAATAAAGTAATCCTCTTCAAGACTCAAATCAAATCAAGTTAGGTATCTTTTCTAAGTACTAAAATAGATGTAATATCCCTATTTGGACTTAGGAATTAAATTAGTCGGCTATATAATTAATTGGCCTTGTAGAATGGGCCTAGTGTAGTATGATATATAGTATAGAATGTCGGTGTGATGGTGAGAAATTTAGTCCCATATTGGATTGAATATAGAATTTAGTGGTGTATATATAATAAAATCAATTATCCCAAGTTGCCTTCCAATTAGCTAGTCTTTTAGGTGAGACTTTAGTTTGTGGTGCGACCGTGGCTATACTAGGTCGTGACTATGAGAATGACCCTGGGTTGCTAATTTCAAGTGGCATCAGAGCTGACTTTCGACATCAATGGTGGGCCACAGTGGTATGTATGTACTGGGGGGATCAACGGCAGTACGCTAGAAGAGAGATCGGGTTAGTACGCTAGTGGGGCCAGGGTAGTGGATACACGTTCGGGCTTAGCAATGACTCTTAAAGTCCATTAGGAGAGGTGATTGTAATACCCATAGGTGAGCTTAGAAATTACTAATTGGTGAGTTTTTTGTAGGATGGGCCTAGTAAGTAGCAATGTCACATTTACCCGATACCCAGACCCGACCCGACCCGACATTGGACCGGAACCGACCCAATCTATACGGGTCCGGGTCCGGCTCCTAAAATAAGACCCGATGCACTTTCGGATCCGGGTCCAGGTCTGCTCAAAATAGAACCGACCAGGATCCGAACCCGGACCCTATTAGGGTTTTGGCCTCAAATACACGTAGGCACTGAGTACTTGATGTTGGAGAAGAAGAGGAGACAAAGAAGTAAGAGAAGACAAACAACGAGTAAAAGAATGTTGTCTGGAGAGTTGCGGTCGACCGACTGGGGGTGCGGTCGACTGACCCAATCAGCTGAGAGTTCTTTGAGTGTACAGGTCCAATAGAGGAGGGGACGGTCGACCGTGCAGTCGACCGGTCGTGTCTCGGGTTTGGCTCTACACGTTGCGGTCGACCGACCTTGGGGGTGCGGTCGACCGACTTCAGCGCTGATTATTTTTGGGCTTATGAGTATAAGGCCCAATAGCTGGATTTGTGTTTATCTTTTAGGGTTTACTTGGGGACTATATATGTGGCTGTAGACTCTAGGGTTTGGATGATCTGAATAGAGAGATTTGGTGAGCCGTTATCATTGTTCAACTTCCAGAGGAAATTGTGCCGAGTGTTTCAAAGGTGAGAAAGAGAGATAGAGAGTTGTAATCTCTTTTGTAATCTTTGTATTTCTTGGGGAATATGAAGTATTTGTTATCTCTGCATATTGATTGTGTTCTTGTGAGATCTTGCATATATTGTGGTGACTTGTTCTTGGTTCATCTAAGTCTTGGTGGTTTCTATTGCTTGTGGTGCACTTCCGCTATTAGTACTATGAGTTGCGGTAGATTCTTCAACAAGTGGTATCAGAGCAACTAGGTTCGAGATGGCCGATAGCAAGATGAAGATCGAGAGATTCGATGGGAGTGACTTCGCGATGTGGAAGATTCAGATGATAGCGTATCTTCGTTAGAAAGATCTTGATGGTCCGTTGTTTGATGAGAAGCTGGTAGGTGCAGACAAGGATGCGAAGGTCTTGGCAGAGTGGAATCATTTGGATCAGAAGGCGCTGGGGCATATTCAGTTGGGGCTGAGTAGAAAGGCGTTATTTCATATCTCAAAGGCAAAGATCACAAAGGAGGCTATGAAGATTCTCACGGATATGTATGAGAAATCGTCGGTATTTAATCAAATTCTTCATCTGAAGAAATTGGTTAATATGAAGTTGAGGGAAAGGGGTTCAGTAGCAGAGCATGCGAACAATTATTGTATGGTTTATAACCAGATGGAAGCTGTAGGTTTGAAATTTTCAGAGAGGGGGCAGTCATTGTTACGTCTATCTACTTTACCCGATAGTTATGGTAGGTGGAACAGACTATTACAGACATTATGACAGATTTGACGATTCTACAGGATGTGGTGAGTAGCATTCTGAACGAGGAGGTGAGAAGAGTGAGAAACGGAGGATATCCATCATCATCTTTTAGAGATTCTGCAATGTACGTTAAGAAGAGACATAGGAGATGTAAGAGCAGTTGAAGAAGAAAGGATCAGAGTAGTTCATCTGAGAGTGGGTCTGATGACAGCGATGGAAGACATGGGCCTAAGTGTTGGTATTGTCACAAGGGTCACATGATGCGCAGTTGCAAGACTTATATGAAGAAGCAGGAGAAACCGAAGAGAGATACCCTAAAGTGGGAAAAAACAAATTTTCTATTTTTTTTTCTTTTCCGTGGATTTTACCGATCAGGAAAATAATAATAATTATTATACCAGTTATTTAAATCTAGTACAGTACACAAATAATTTGGATTTCTTGATATACATTTGTATTTATTTTATCCAAGTCAAATTTGCAATTTGATTTGGATAGAAAGGAATGATAATTTATGTATTCACAAAATTAATACGTAATGAAATCGGTTTCATGTAGCAGAACTAGAATATAACATAGCATAGGCGTATATCTTTCGGCACTTCAGTGGGCCTTGTTGAGGATCTATGCTTATCAGCTCGGGAGAAGTTGAGCACTCAAGATTGGTGTATTGATTCGAGAGCTTCTTTTCATTGCACTCCGAGGAGAGAGGTTTTTGATGACTACGAGGAGGGTTCTTTTGGAGATGTGATTGTGGGGAATGGTCACCGGTGTCCTGTACGTGGAGTTGGTACTGTTCGCGTAAAAACCAATGATGATCAAAATGTTGTCTTGGACAAGGCATGTTCCAGACTTGAAGGAAAATCTTATTTCGATTGGAAGACTAGATAAAGAGGGATTGTCTACTACAGTTGGTAGTGGGGAGTGGTGTATAGCTGCAGGTTGCCAGGTTCAAGGGTGATTGCAAATAGGAAGCGTGAGGGAACGTTGTATTTTCTTAGAAATGTGAGGGCGTCTTTCCTGTAGTTGACTCTCAACCGGAAGGAAGGGCGTCTTTCCTAGTAGTTGACTCTCAACCGGAATCGAGTAGTAGGTTGTGTAGGGTGCAACCGAGTTCTTTCAGTTGTGGAGGGAAGGTTACTAATTTAGTTGGAGCTGCTGGCCATGGAAGTGATCCTAGAGGGCAAGACGTTGCTGCAGTGAGGGTACTTTGCGAATTGGCAGTTGAAGCTAAAAGCCGCTCTTTTGTGATAAAGAGCACTGGTATCGATATGCGGGGTGATGTCGATGAGGGTAACCTGAATTGGGACTGTAGGGGTTGAACAGTCTGCGGATATTGTGGAGGTGTCGTCCACAGAGACTTCTAATGTAGAGGGTGCATTGAGAGGTTTTGAACCATGTCCGGTGTTGATGGAGATTCTGCGAGTTGGGGAGTCTTGTAACACGGAATCCGATACGGGAGGTTGTTTCTCTGGTATTCGTGCTCTATGTGATTAGTGGAGCACATCCTTCATGAGGCGATGAGGGGTGGTTGGTGCACTCCACGTGGTGGAGTGGCGGAGGTGTTCTTCATTAGAGTGGGGAGTACCTGGGTCTTCCATGAAAGTGGGAGATTGGCAGAGATAATGTGAGGTAAAAATTGCAATAACTTTGAAGCGTTGTGTATTTGGTTCAAGTGGGAGATTGTTAAGGTTTTGGCCTCAAATACACGTAGGCACTGAGTACTTGATGTTGGAGAAGAAGAGGAGACAAAGAAGCAAGAGAAGACAAACAGCGAGTAGAAGAATGCAGTCTGGAGCGTTGCGGTCGACTGACTGGGGGTGCGGTCAACTGACCAAATCTGCTGAGAGTTAGAGTGTACAGGCCCAACAGAGGAGAGGACGGTTGATTGTGCAGTCGACCGGTCGTGTCTCGAGTTTGGCTCTACACGTTGCGGTCGACCGACTTCAGCACTGATTGTTTTTGGGCTTATGAGTATGAGGCCCAATACCTGGATTTGTGTTTATCTTTTAGGGTTTACTTGGGGGCTATATATGTGGCTGTAGACTCTAGGGTTTGGATGATCTGAATAGAGAGATTTGGTGAGCCGTTATCATTGTTCAACTTCAAGAGGGAATTGTGCTGAGTGTTTCAAAGGTGAGAGAGAGATAGAGAGTTGTAATCTTTTTTGTAATCTTTGTATTCCTTGGGGAATAAGAAGTATTGGTTATCTCTGCATATTGATTGTGTTCTTGTGAGATCTTGCATATATTGTGGTGGCTTGTTCTTGGTTCATCTAAGTCTTGGTGGTTTCTATTGCTTGTGGTGCACTTCCGCTATTAGCACTACGAGTTGTGGTAGATTCTTCATCAGACCCGTTAAAGAATAACTTCAAAAATATGAAAATTGAATAATAGGGTTATATGGATATACATGTAAATAGTAATTATTGAAGATATATGTGTAAATATAATATTTATTCATGTACTTAAATGCAAAAATTGTTGAAACTGAGGGTATCGGGTGCAAAAATACTTAAATGCAAATATTTCTTCTCCGCTAATGGACCCGGCTGGCAGATTTTTTTAGTTAGGACCAGGACCCGATTCTCGCAAGTCCGGGTCCGGGTCCGGGTCCGGGTAGTGGAGGACCCGACCCGATGAGACCCGATAGCAGCTCTACTAGTAAGTAGGCTTAGAAAAGTCTAGATATAATGTGTGGTAAATTTAGTTTGATGGGGAGTGAGAATTTAGTCCTACATCGAACAAGAGATTGAGTGGATACTGGTATAAGGTAGAACTGTCAATGATCCTATATTGCCTCCAGCTAGCTAGTCTTTTGGGTGAGACTTTACCTATGTGGCGGGGTCGTGGCTATCTATATCAGGTCATGACTACGGGAATGACTCCGGTTACTAGACTAGTAGGTAAACAGACACAAGGCGTTACAATAGCACACTGAGGCCATACCTCGGGTACAATCTACTATTACTACATCATTCTTCTCGATCAAAATGAAATTGACTTTAGTACTAGGGTAGAACAAAAGCTGGTGCATGATCTATCTCTCATAGTTATGATTAAAAAATTAGAAATATGAGAAACGAAGATGAGAAGTAGATTAGATAGACAATGTCGAGAAATGTGAACCAGTCCACTATGCTCTAAGGTCTAACAAAATCCAATGAATCATGAAATTGGCTCGTTTCGCTGAAGGAACCAACACATAAACAATAGATATTTTTGTGTAAATACAAGCTATACTACAAAATTTAATCATGTTTATCTCTTTCCAAGATGTTGCTGTGAATAATTTTACTCCCAAATCATCATATAATTGTCCCTAAAGGCACCCTCTTTTAACTGAACTTGTTCAGCTTTAGGCAAGGTTTTAAATGTCGGATGTTGGTGTCAGATCGGCCTAGGAATTTTTGTATATATCAGGAGATATATTGGGATATCTACTATAAGTCGGATTGTTATGTACGATAGACAAGAGTATATCCTAACTATGATATACATGACATTTATATACTTCACATTATCACATACATCATATTAACAACACAAAAAATATGGCATTAAACGAAATAATGAATGCAATACGCATTTGCACATGACTTATATTCAATGAATTAATGATGCACAACATAAATGTGCATGAATTAAAATATAGCACAGTGAATTGAAAGATAAGCGAAATATTGATTATAGAGATAAAAGTCATTACAAAGTATGTAATTTGGACAAATCCAAAGAACAATAAACATCTCAGCAAAGTAAGAAAATTTCAAAGTTTCATAATCATTTCATACATGCCCTAGCAATTTTATTTCCTTTTCTTTTCGCTGCCCCCCCCCCCCCCCCCCTCCTCCCCTCTCTCGTCTGTTATGCTTTGAAGAATGCGTATTGGTTTTATTTTGAGCTGGGTAAATGTGTTTCTAGTTTGATTTAATTCAAAGCCGAAAATTAAACCTAATTCAAAAATCTACTTGAGCTACATATTTTAAAGATATATCGGCCGAAATATCGTCATATACAAGATATACCCAATATCGGTAAAAAAACTACATCAACTACATATGTACATGTATCATGCATGTCAGTCCAAAATACCTACATTTCGGCCAATATATTGAGCAGGCGGCCTACATTTGAACCACTCGCGTTAGGTTTTTAAGGGATATGATCCTAAGTCATTATTCATTCCTATAAATCCTATCATATTACAGTCATCTACAAGAATTGGTGATGTTTTCGAACTCTTTATGGTTTATTATGAAATGAAAAACAAACTGTAACCTTACATTTGTAGGTGGCCCGGACCGAAAACAAAACCTGAAGGCGGGTTTTGTTAATTTCGTGAGTTGAAGGTAGTTAATTAAAATATTCTAAAAGTTGGGGGGAGTTTTCTTAATTTAGCCTAATGTCTAGGAGGGTAGGGTAACACTAAACCCCAACACCTCATGCTCGATGAAGGGGTCATTACCTATTGAAGACTCGTTCAAGATAGCATGTAATATTTAAGTTGGTCTCACAGAGAAAAATTACCAAGCCTTGCAAGCAAATACCAAAAAGAGAAACTAATTGAAGCATTGATGAATTGGTGGACCTATTGCACGACGGGAAGAACAAGCAACTCTTGGACTCTCAATAATTTTGAGGAGATGAATTGCTGATTCAAAGAGGTATTGTTTGAAATTTGTGCCTCATTATTCTCTCAAATATGGCTATAGGAGGAGCTATTGTGGTTGAGGTTGTAGCGCCCCGAGTTCCACACACTGGGAGCTCGTGACACTTATCCGGAATCTTTACTTCAATGAGTACACAACACAGAAAAAAATTACAGGAAATTAGAGACTTACATTGTACAAGAAAACTATGTCCTGCACTTGGTCGAGTCCCCTGCTTCACGATCATCGATCCTGCATAGCAGACTGTGGGCACGTCAGTTGAATACAACTAACGCAACGCGGATAAAAACCACAATCTCCAAAATTCTCAACAATCAATATTTGATGCAGAAGAAAAATGTGAAAGTCAAACCACAAGTGTCGGTGTATGTCACCATACTCTTAATCTAATGCAAACTTGATTTGAAAACGTATGCATCCCATACTACATACTCCCTAAATCGAGTTCGTATTCTCCAGATAATAGGGTTCATTTCTTCGCCATGCATCCTACTCTTGTACTTCTTCCTGTTCCTGACATTTATTTAGTGACTGGTAGAGCTGTAGTAAATACGGTCTATTCTGTCTACTGCATCAGATCAGTGGTCTTTCTCCACTCCTGAAAGTCGGTGATCACCCCAATCTATCGGAATCGGTGGTCTCTCTCCACTCTGCCGGCCAGTGGTCTCTCTCCACTCCTGACAGGCTAGTGATCATCAGCTCTGCCGGAATCACGGTCTTTCTCCACACTCGGACTCTACCATAAGTTATCCGAATATAGGGCGAATTAGCAGGCTTTTCCCTACTCCGCCAGAGACTGAGAGTTACACTCTAGCTCTTTGTTCATATGGATAATTTAGAACATAACGTATTCATAAGGGTCCATTCCCCTAGATTTTGACATCTCTATCACTAAATCTCAGGAATCAACAGTCGAGACCACGTCGCCCGTGTCCCAGACGAGACAACGCCGCACGTGTTCCCTTGACAGGTGAGTAGTACATACCCGACTAGTGCCTGTCCTTATCAATCATCTAAATTAATTTCTTAATTCACTAACAAGGTTCAAAGTGAATCCAACCTAGTGGAATCTCAACAAGTCTCACCTTGATTTAGTTAGGGTTCAGCCTAGCCTCCAATCATGCTAAGAGGTCGGCCCACACATGCACCAAACTAGTGCACTCAAGGTGCACCACACTTCACAACAAGTACGCATATAAGCATGCATTGATTATATACATATCCATGCATAACCGTATTTCATCTAACACAGCTTAATTCCTTCATTAATCACCACTTGGTTTCTAGGTGAAAATATCAGTACTCAAGGTCTCATTGTTCACATTTACAATGAAATATCACAATGAAAATAACACTATAGTCTTATTCTCAATTAGTGACCCCACTTGGCCCTTATCCGGCCCATAGAAAACAATTACACTACTCTATACTAACTTCACAAGTTAATCACATTCTTGATTCAACCGTCCTTCCACCTACTAATCTCGAACTTGCATTTTTGTTCTTAAGACTAGGTGCTTACTAACTCTTTCAATTTGTTTACTAGCAAAACAAGATCAAGTCTATATTTTCAACTTCCTAACTTCTCACTAACAAGACGTTCTAGCATGTTTACTTTACTCATTTACTACCATACTAATCTATTTAACTTACTAACTTACTAACATTACAACTAAGCTTACTCACATTATAACTAAGCTTACTAACATTATAACTAAGCTTACTAACTCATTAGTAGCTTACTAATACAATGTTAGTAGCTTACTAACACAAAACTAGTAGTTTACGAACCATGTATGTTTACTAACCATAAACAATTGGTTCGCAATTGGGTTACTACGAGGTCAAGTCTATATTTCTAACTTTCTGACTTTTCACTATCATGGCATTCTAGCATTCTATTCTACTAATTCACTACCACACTAACATATTAACTTGCTAACTTACTAATCATAAGGACTTTAAGTATTCAAACATGAAAATTTAATTAGACAATTTACTCTGCAACACCACAAAATCACATCTTTACACTTATACTATCATTCTTATCACAAAGAACAAATCTTTATTTATTCACTAGTATATTTATGCATATAAAATTCACATAAGTAAACACTCACTACAATTTCTAGCAAGCATCAATCATTCATCCCATATATGAAGAAAAGTAATAATAATAGTAACACAAGAGGTATGAAGAATACCCACTTTGATTGTTGGCAAGCTTGAAGTCGCTACTTCTCCTCCTTGCTTCCCTTGATTCTTCCTTGTCTTCTTGTTTCAATAGTAGTATAGTAGTAGTAACAGCTAAGTAGTAGAAATGATAGTAGTAGAAGTGGCAGTTGGTACTAGTAGTTGAAGTAGTAGTAAGTAGTAGTAGTTGTAGTAGGGTTAATAAATAGAAAAAAAAGGGGAAAAAGGGCTGCTATTGCTGCTGCCGGCTGTAAAGGAAGAAAAGAGAGAGAGAGAGAGGTGTAGGAGTAGTAAGTAGTAGTAATAATAAGGTAGTATAGTAGTAGTAATAGTAGTAAAAAATAGTAGCATGTATATATAAAGAAAAAGGGGGGGAAAATGCTGCAGTTGTTGCTGTCGGCAGTACGGAGAAAGAGAGAAGGAGAAAAGTGTAGTAAGTAGTAGTAGTGAGTAGTAGTAATATTAATACACTGTATATATAGAAAAGAGGAATGCTGGCTGTCTGCAGAAAGAAGGAAAAAGAGAGAAGGAGAGGTGTGTGGAAGGGTGTAGAATGCTTAGGTGTCCCCCACTTTTTGCACATAACCCCTCAACTTATTTAATTGCACTTAAGCCCTAAATCTTATTGGATTGGGCTTAAGAAAGAAGGTGTTGGGCTTTTTAAATGAAAACATATTAGGCTCTAAAAAATTAACCATACTTACATAAAAATTATAGTGTAGTGTATGGAAAAAAAATAATGTCAATGCATATATACATATATACATATATACATATATATATATATATATAATAATGTATATATGTATATATATATATATATATATTGTAAGAATTTAGGGGTATTACAGAGGTAAATAAATGTGATAATGAACCTCAAAGATGAAGGAGAAAGCATGTGGATACCCCTTGTACAAAATTCAGTTGATTGAAACACAAATTCAGTCGACTTATATATGCTACTCTTAGATTGAGTGAACACATGGGCCGTTGACTAAGGACTGATTCAGTTGAATGCAATGATGCAGGCAACTAACTTTCTTAGGGTGCATGAATCTTCTGTTTTATTGATCCAATTTCTGTATGTATATTTGAAATATTTGATGCAATATTTTGTAATTATCATGAAATATTAATTGGGATTATTCATGATTTAATTAGTTGAATAAATTTGACTTATGGCCTACGTGTACTTGGCTAATAAGTCAAAGACTACCTAATCCTAACTTGTATTCCTAGATTATCTATTCTTTAAATATGTATTGAGAGATTGTATTGAGATCAAGTTTTTGAGAGAAGGCTATGAGAGAGTCAAGGTGTAGCTGAAAATTATAACTCTGGGAGCCTACTAGACTTATACCTGTGAGAGGTACCATTCATTGTAATTCCCCATTGTTAATGCATTGACTCCTTGAAAAGCGCACAAATTCTTTTCCCCCCTCTACTCTAGTATTTCTAATCCTGGTACATATCTGACATGTTAATCTTCTTCAACATATTTTATCATTGGATCTTTTTGTTGCTTGTGAATAGTTTTCTTTGCATCTCTCTGATATCGTGAATTCCCTAAGCCCAATAGCCTATGCATTGGGCCTAAAATCAATTTCTTATTTCCCCAATTAACTAGAGAATACAAGGTCTCTTTATAGAGTGAGAGGAAAGCAAGACAATTATTTATCCGATATCAGTCTAAGACAACAAAGTCTATTTACTTGCCTAGGTTTCTAGCTTTGTTGTTGTTCTAGTGATATTTGAGCTATAGATACATGTAGCAGCTTAAAGATATTTTTTCTGCTTTTTCAATTAGCAATCTTAGTTACTTATTTAACCATCGTACTGGTTGTCAACTTTTTTAGTTGGTACTGAAGTAAAGACTAAGTGACCACAAATAACTTCAAAAGCTGATTTATGATTGTTTACTAGAAATCATGATATGCCTATTAGGGCTGGCACAATAAACTTTTTGCAGTTTGATTGATGACTATTCCTAACCCCGGAGAATAGATAATTTGATTGCTGCCATGTAAAGCTCAACAATTTACGCTTGAAATTTAATTTTAAGTATTGCCCTTCTGATTCTGGTAGTTGACTAGATTTATATTTTATATCCATTACATAGGTGATATATTTTGGAGATCACCTATTTAGTGACCTGAGAGGACCTTCCAAAGCAGGTTGGCGGACAGCTGCTATAATTCGTGAACTTGAGGTATGCTCTTTATGCCGTAACAAATTTTTTAATCATTGCTTATGTTTTCTAGAAAGTACTTAATGATAATATGTTGAAGTACTTTATCAGATCTAAATGTTTAATCAGCATAGTCTAAATATTAATATCGTCAGGATAAATGAATATCTGCGTAATAAAACATATGATTCATCTGAAATCTTGCAAACTAAATAAGATACATGTTTGCACATTTGTTTATTATTGTTATAGTCGTATTAAAATTGCATGTATCTTACATGGATTGATCTACATAATACCATTACAACACCATATAAAAATAATGTGCTTCTCTTTTTTTGTCATCACATTTACCTATTCCTATCAAATTGGGAGGCTATAGAGCACGGCCAAATTTGCCAAAGCTTCGTATCAGAACTAACCAACTTATGGCTATCTACCCTTTATGGATTGGCAGTAAAATAGTGGGTATGAGACATAAAGTGGTGTACTATAATTTTTTTTTGGAAAGGAAAACATAATAAACAAGTCTTTGCTACCCAAAAAGCAGATAGTTCAGTTGCAAGAGATATTTTTACAACAGATATGAACATTTGATGAACAAAGCTGTGATGGTTTATGGGGGTATGAAAGGCGAAGAGTACTTGGAAGTAGAGTTGTGCTTTCGGTCAGGCATGACCTAATTGAAATCTGCGCAGACTGGAAGAAAAATAGAATGTGTTTTAGGTTTAAAACCTACCCAAATTTGATTATAATTCTAATTATCGATAATCCGAACCCGAAGCCTATTTTGTAAGTAGACCTACCTGGAAACTCAAGTTGTTGAAGATTTTTAAGAATACTCCCCGCCCCCCCCCCCCCCCACCACCACCAAAAAAAAAAAACCTGTGCAGACCTTGAATTCCATTTATGCAAGAATTTTTACAACTCTTAAAAGGATTCCTGCTGTACGTCCGGGTCTCAGAGAAATTTACTTAAACCCCATAGACCATTGGGCCTGTTTAGACCAAAGGGTTTGTGAAAGAGATAAATCTATACTAGAGAGATTGAAAGGACTAAGGCGGTTATTAGTGGGATCCAGTGGCTAAAGGAAATCAAAAAATTTAGCAGGGGCTAGAGAGTTTGTGAGGAGGTATTAGTTAGACAGCAGAGTAATTAGGGGGGTAACAACCAGTGACAATGATTTAAAACTCATGTGGATGTATCATTTTTTAGTTATTTCTATGTGACAGTAGAATAAAATAAATATCTTTTTTGCCTAATATAAAAATGGGTTGCTTCAATTGCAAAACTATACAATTTTATTTTCCTCGTGATTTAGTTATATATTTAAAACAAGTTTAAATGTCAACAACAAACCCCCCTGTCGTTTCCATTCTTATCAAGAAATCCCCTAACATTTATCTTTGTTACTTAAGCTTCTCTTTGCCATAATTTTTGGCTAAAATGCTCCTTTTAAATTTCAAATATATTTGGAGGAGAGAGAGAGAGAGAGAGAGAGAGAGAGAGAGAGAGAGGTTGGTGGGAGGTGGCCGATGTTAGCAGAGGGGGAGGTGGTGGGGAGGAGGATTTGGCTGATTGGATTGGATCGATGAGGCTGTGGGGAGGTCGAGGCAGGTTGCATTGAGTCAGTCAAGGAGGGGGTGTGTGGATGGGGAGGAGATTTGATATATGAAGAAGCCTAATTTTGACGGGAAATCAAATCGGGAAGGAGTTTGTTGCTTTGTTTGCCAAATCTAATAAATTCGACATGAGTTTACGAGGTATTGGATGTAAATGTGGGTTTAGTACATGAGTTTTGTATTTGGGGAGTAGAAAAGCCAAGGTTTGGTAGATAAGTTTTGGTTTAGAGAGTAGAGAAGTTAAGGACATAGTAATTGCAACAAATTCAGTGATTCAAATTGAAATAAAACTGATAATTTGTGCAACTGGTAGTTCACCTTCTTCATTATGTTGGATTTAGGAAGTTGGTGTGAATTTCTTTATACATATGGGAGTATGATCATGTGTGACCCTATATATATATATATATATATATATATATATATATATATATATATCTACTATTATAATGGGAGAAGGGGTTAGTGTCATTTGTCACCATTTTTTTTTTGTCATTTTGTCATTTTGTCAACACGTGCAGTGCACGTGTTGGCTTTTTTTTCCTTTCCATTCCCCTCCACGTGCATCACACGTGCATTATGGGTTTTTTTTTGGTCCTTTTCATTCCCCTCCACGTGCATCGCACGTGTTGGTATTTTTTTTCCCCTTTTCGTTCCCCACCGCGTGCATCGCACGTGCATTATAGTTTTTTTTTTGGTCCTTTTCATTCATCTCCACGTGCATCGCACGTGCATGATACTAGTATATATATATGTATATATATATATATAGAGAGAGAGAGAGAGAGAGAGGGTGTCACCCTACCTAATTTATCTATGGAGACTTCTCAAAACCCATATTCGATAAGCTAAAACGAAAATTTAGACGGTTTGATGTGATCTACATCACAAATTTTTTTTGTCGAGGAAGTGTCGGTATGGTCCACTGGTAAGCCTCTTCGCTAGTGAGCAAGAGATCAGGAGTTCAAATTCCGCTTGCAATAAAAAAATCCCCAATTAATATATATTCGAGGGTTACCCCCCCCCCCCCCCCCCCAAAAAAAAAAATAAAAATTAATAATAATAAATAAATAAATAAATCGACAAGTTTTGATCCCTCATCATGCAACCTTAAAATAGAGTAATTCTAAACCATTTATAAAATGTCAATTCGTGGCATGATAAACTGTTATATCTCATCGAAATCATTTGAAATTTCGCGCATACTAATTGTTTAAGGTGTAGATCACATCTAATAGTGTAGGTTTTCATTTTGAATAGTGGAGGCGTGAGTTTTATGATATCTCCCTAGCAAAGTTAGCTAGGGTGACACCCTAGCACCCCCTTATATATATATATATAGAGAGAGAGAGAGAGAGAGAGAGAGAGAGAGAGAGAGAGAGAGAGAGAGGTGGACCACCCTTCTCGTCCTCCTCCCACCCACCACCTCCACAGCCCCACTCAAGGCCCCCTCGATTCTACCTGTTGCATCCAGCTCCCCACCACCTCCTTGATCCAATTTGACCTGCCACCTCTCCAGCACCTCCCTCTCTGATGACACCATCCACCTCCTTCCACACTCCCTCCCACCTCCCACTCCCTCCCCTAACCCCTCCTTTCTCCCTCATTCATTTTTATTTGATACATAAGAGGGGCATTTTACTCCAAAATTATGGCATTACAAAAATAAATGGTAGGGGGTTTCTTGATTAGAATGGAAATAATGGTTGGCACCTTTGTTGACTTTTTGCCCTTAAATTTATTCTGCACTTTAGATACTGATGTTTAAGTGAATGTGCATCAAGTAGCAAAATGATTGATAACTGGAAGATATATAGCGTGCTTCAGATAATTATGGGAATCACCCGTATATATTTTTGAACTTAACCTTAGTTTTTTTAGTGCTATCCTATGTGGCATATATGGTGGGTAAACTATTCAGTGAACAAGGGTTATGTTCATGATCACCCTTTTTTGGATAAGGACGTGTTGATATTCATCATATTTTGTGAGGGGCTCTCAAGCGGTTTTTGGGGTAAGTTCACTGTATCAAAGAAAATTCAAGCTTGAAAGTGAGGCACAAAAACTATATACACCTTCCAAATGTCATTATTTCTGTAAACCTAGTGTTCAATCATATAAACAAGTTATGTATGCTTTGTTACTGACAATGTAAACAAGCATATTATACACCTGAAGGTGAAATTGTTTTATTTCAACGAAGCACTTAATCTTTGAGAAATGTATACTGTATATCACATACTTTATCTTTTTCTGAAAAATTGAAGCATTTTAAAAGTGGAATTTCTGATCTTTCTTTTCAATTTTTCACAATATAGATAGTTCATATATTGTTATATACTAGATTTTCCCGTGGCCACGTCTTCAGAACGATACAACATACGAAAAGTCTTGTAAACAGTAAATCAACAATTATGTAGCTAAAGTTTGAATAGTATGACAATAATTAGTTGTAAATAAAAGTCCATGTTTCAATTAGTATATGGTGAAAAATAATTATAAATTAGGGTATAAAAGTCCTTGTTTCATATATATATATATATATAGAGAGAGAGAGAGAGAGAGAGAGAGAGAGATGCTCCATTGAAAATGGGTATGTTTTCACAGACCCGTGAAAACAACGATTCTGGCCAATGGATTGCTCTTGATCGTGATCAACGGATCAGATCGAGCCCGCCCATCACCCATCTCACTTAAGTGGCAGAGAGGTATTTTGGAAATTTCGTACCAAATAACTCTTCGTCTCATTCAGTCAAAAAAATTGAATGAACCTAGAAACAACGGCCTAGGTTATAAAAAATTGAATGAACCTAGGCCGTTGTTTGGGAACAACGGCCTAGGCTATAAAATTTCGTTGTTTCAAACAAACTAGGGCTATAAAATTTTATAGCCTAGGTCGTTGTTGGGAACAACGGCCTAGGTTATAAAAGGACCGTTGTTCCAAACAACGGCGGAACAACGGCCTAGGTTCATTCTTTTTTTTATAACCTAGGCCGTTGTTTCAAACAACGGCCTAGGTTCATACAACCAAAGCGGGTTTGTTTTCACAGGTCTGTGAAAACAGACCCGTTTTCAATGGAACATTTCTCATATATATATATATATATAGAGAGAGAGAGAGAGAGAGAGAGAGAGAGAGAGAGAGAGAGAGAGAGAGAGAGAGAGAGAGAATTAAATTAAATGAGTTGTTTTTTTTTGGGGGGGGATTTGAATTGAGTTTTGGGGGAAAACTTTTGGGGGGAAAATGTGTTTTGTGAGGTTAGATCTGGGTCTTTGATTTTGGGGGGATTAAAGGAGAGCCACTTGATAGCTTTCTTTGTGTTTTATTATATAGATTGGGCTGGCAAGACTGCCGAATGAAAGTTATGATGTTTCATTACTGGGTTTTACAATGGGATTACTTTGATCCCTACTCAAACAGTGCAAGTGAACTGCAAATGTGCCCTCTACTAAATTAGCCCCTTAGTTCTGATGATAATAACAGACAATTTTAAATTTTATCGATGGTAGAGAATTTTAAATTTAATTGGTGGAATACTAGCCATATCTGTTAGTTTTATTTGATTTCATGCATTGACTATCTTATCCCCTGTCTAAGTGTATTTTGTAATGGAGTTATTTACCGTTTCCAGAGAGAGATACATATACAAAATGATGCAGGATATCGGTTTCAGCAGGTACATACTGCATCTACATTTCTATGTACTTTCTATTTTAATAATCCTTTTCTTATGGAAATAAGAGATGATACTAAGTAATCCCCTGTCTTTTGATATCAAGGACTGAAACATATCTTACAAAGCCCAACAAAACCAAAAAACACTAAAATTCTTTAGCGTGCTACATAAGAGCCCTAGCTTTGTTGGGCAGCGACAATCCATGACTCTCTGGACTTTTCAGACACTTCTTATGTGTCCAAAATTTTACATTATGTCTTATATGTTGGATGCTTCGCAAACACTTGTTGAATACATAATCAACAATTTTAAAACACTTTATATGCTAAATAACTCTTTTTTACTTTCCTAAGCACTATGGATTTTCTCTGATTTTGCTGTGGACTAGAAAGCAAGTGTCATACTAATGCAGTTTTGATTATGTAGCTCAAAGTTATATTGTTGGGAGCCATCTGGGATAAATTTATGTGTAAGTGTGATTTATAATGTTATATTAAATGATATTATTGTTGTTGCAAGTGTACTGGTAAGCCAGCCTCTTCGCTGGTTTCGTTGGTAAGAGGTCGGGAGTTCGAATCCTGCTTGCACAAAAAAATCTCCAATTAGTAGATAATAATAATAATAATAATAATAATAATAATATTATTATTATTATTATTATATAATAATATTAATAATAATATTAATATTATATATTAATATTATATAATAATAATAATAATAATAATAATAATATTAATATTATTATTATTATTATTATTATTATATTATTATTATTATTATTATTATATTATTATTATTATTATTATTATTATTATTATTATTATTATTGCTGTTGCCCTATCCTTTTTCTTTCCAAATTTGGTATGACCCGTACATGCACCCGTGTCTCTATGTCCTTGCCCCAAAACATCTGTGGGCCAAAGTCGAGTTCTTAAAGAAGATTCAAAACATTGTTAATGCTTTTACTAGTCATTTAATAATAGCCAATTGGGATATTCATTTGATATTTGCTGTAGCTAGACAACCCATGGACCTGGTTTCCAAAACTTTGGGTTTCCATCAGGCAATCCAATAAGGAAAGATAATTTATTGTATCCCTGCACTTTGTAAATTTCAGTTGAACATCTTTCTTTTTTCCATATTTGTGAGCTTGTAGCTTTACTTTCCAATTTCCATGATCTGTTACCCTCGTGAAAGTTTCACGATATTTTACGTTTGACTGAGATTCTTCCTTTTCTCCATGTTATTCTGTTTTTTTCCTGTAGGAAGTTTTTTTTTTCCGTAGGTTTGGAGTTTGATGCATCAAATGCTGTCAGTATTTTCTCTCTCAAACAGAAAACCACACTAGTTCTTTTAAGATTACCTTGCACCCGGCACGGTAGCCTTAATAATCATCAATCTGAGTTTCTCAAGTTTACTAGCGACTCATTAGTTTCATACCAAGTTACCAACAAATTCTGTCGGTTATGCGACGTCTTACTTGCTAATGTTTTCAAACTAATGAATATGCAAAGTTTAGTGAATACAATGATTTTATTTTTTTTAAATCTTTTCATTGATTGTGATTTTCCACTCCTTTGATTTTAATTTGCAAAATTAATTCTCACCATCTGGTGGTGAAAATAAATTTTCTTAAGATTATAAGTACTCTGCTGGAATATACTATTCCATTGATTTTTTTTTCCTTTTATAAATATGTACGAGTTACTTCTTTTTAAGACTTAGTCGCTTTTGTTAAAATGTACTTCTTTTATTGAAATGTACTACGTTCGCTTGAGTGTATTTTGGTTCGGTCAAACTAACCGTTCTATGTAATAGAGGATAGGGGGAAGGGGGGAGGTGGGTTATTCTGATACTAACATGGTCATGTCTTTCCTGGATGTAGGCAAAATTTCACATCATACAGGAATTGCTTGGGAAATTTCATTCCAAAGTGGCCAAAGCTAGTGGAGGACAAGCCTACAATCCTTTGTTAAATGAATTAAATGAGGAACGCCAGAACTGTCGCTCCAGGATGAGAGGCATGTTCAACAGCTCGTTTGGGGCTACCTTCCTAACGGATACGGGTCAGGAATCTGCATTTGCGTATAATATCCATCAATACGCAGACGTATACACGAGCAAACCCGAGAACTTCTTGTTGTATCCACCCGAAGCATGGCTTCACGTGCCATTTGATGTAAAGATCATGCCACACCATGTTAAAGTAAGTGCAAGTTATCATTTTGAGGGTAGTCTAACCTTATATATTCCTACTTATTAGTCATATGGTTACTATCCACTACTTTTTTGTGTGCTATTGCGTAGGCTCTCCATCTACTATAATTCTTGTTCACAAATCAAGAGCGAACGAGAGTTGTGCCACATTAAGTAATGCACAAGATCTAGTATAGAAAGCTATGCCGATATTTTTTATTTCCTTTCCATATTGTTGAGTTGAGATTTTCTTGTCATGCATAAGGGGTGCAAATAGAGCAGATATGGAATGGGCAAGGGTGTTAACTTATTTGATACAAGTTCAGTTGTTGATTGGATAGTTAATAACTCAACAACCTTATTTGATAACGACAGATTTTGATTCGATTTGGATATAAATATTGGTTGGACATTATGGAATAACACTAATATTTGTTAAGAAAATTGACTCTCTGCCATCAGTATGCAATTGACTTTCAATCTTGAGATATATATATATATATATATATATATATATATATATTTGTCTGTTTGGTATTTAAATATTCCAGATAGTTCAATACTGTTCATGTCTATATGTAATATTTGGTTGAGGGTTATCATATATCCAATATGAAATCCAATTTGGAGCAGATTACGTTTACCCATTTCAGTCTAGTATATTATTATGACTTTACTTTGGTATAGAGCTTTTTATTATTTTAACTTGAAGCCTTACTATACCACGTATGCATTGTAGGTTCCTTCAAGTTTGTTCAAGATGCAGTAGGCTCGGAGTCAAGCCCGCCCAGAACGGAACTAAATACACAGGAATACAGATACGTCTGATAGATGTAGGTTCTTTGTTAATAATCTTTGTGGGTACTTTTGTAACAAAAATGTGGAATAAGTGGACAAGTCTTTACTTTTCTTACTGGTAGTTTAGGAATTCGATTCAGTCTCATTCTTTCGTCCATTTTTCACTTCTTATACCCACTTTATACAGTTTATTTTCATTGAATAAGTACAACGGATCTATGAAGCACCAAATTTTCTTTTCTGAATCTTTGATGTAGAACACACATTCAAGATGCTTTCTAATTCTAATAGTATTTTAGAACTTTTGTGGTATATATGTTATAGATGTTTTTCTGTCAGTTTGTCATTGCTCTAATTAGTTACTACTTGGAAGAGTGGGCATTATGGGAGATAACTTTTTCTGAATAATTATGTTAGATTTATTTGAATAATGTCGACTAAAAGCTCTGTTCAGTATTGTTTTGAAGCACTGTTCCTTTTTTTCTTTTCTTTTGAAATGATGTAGTTTTGTGGATAAAGTTTTCTAGGTAAGTAGATTTTTTTCTTGAACAAACAAATGCACGTCCGCTCTCTCTCTCTCTCTCTCTCTCTCTGGAAATTGTCCGTTTAAGGATACTAGTAATATACACGTGCGATGTACGTATTAAATTTTTTTTTTTTTTTAAAGAAGTAAAATCTCTGATTTATTCGTGCGATGTATGTCTTAATAAATATGATTATATATTTTTAAAAGTAAATGTAAAGACTATTAATGGGAGAGTTGAGGTAGATTTACAACTCCAGCTCTTCCATTAAAATTGTAGAGATTATATATTATATTATAGATAGATAGATAGATAGATAGTAATTTACATGTATGATGCACATTTAATATATTTTTAAAAAATCAAGTAAAAAATCTGACGTAGTGAGGAATCGAATCTGAGACTTCCTTTATATTAATTATGTACGTGCAATGCATGCGATGGTAGATTTACAAATTTACAAATTTACAAATGATACTAAGGCCTTCTCCCATTATAATATTAGAGATTAGAGATTAAAGATTGTTTCCATTTTTAAATTTATTTTTATTTTTTTAACTGGCCCATTTTGTGTTATAACTTTTTTATTTCGAAGGTTGTTGATTGAGCCGAAGCTATATACAAGATAGGTTTTCTTTTTAAGGTTCAGGTGATAAGATTTAGAAGAAGTTGATTGTTAGTTTAGTTAAGAAATTTGTTTTAATTGTTTTAATCTTTGAGAAGCTATGGGATATGAATTTGTGTGTGCTTTATAATACATTTTTTTTCTCCCAATGTTGCTGCTTATTTTGGTGTGGGAGCAAACAGATAGTGAGTTAATAAATGAAGGACACTGCTAAAAGTCAAACTTGTGACCTGGCCGTTATAAATTGTTAGGGCTCCTAAAAATGGATCTGGACCGTTGATTGACCGCCTGTGATCTGAATTTGACGGTGGATGATGCGACCGACGGACCTGCAAAACGTTTGAAACACCTGGGTGTGGCCCCGGCGACAGACCCTCTGACGCTCAAGTCAGAACCAGAAAGAGAGAGAGAGTAAGAGAGTGAAAACTTGTGAATTGTTGATTACCGGGAGACTAGAGAGGGGGAGGAGTATTTATAGGCCTGAGGGACATTCTAGAAGCCGAATCTTGACCGTCGGATCTTTCATGTTTCCCCCCTTGAAAAGATAAGATATCCCTGTGAGGGGATAAGAGATTTGACTCCTAGCCATCATGGGCTGGGTGTCTTTCTTAGTGAGCCTAGTCTGTCACTTTTTATGGGCTTGAGAGAAGCCCATGTCTCGGAGTGGGCCCGGGCCTGTAAAATAAGCCTGTGATGGCTAATCTGCCTGTAGATGCTTTGAGATCCGTGCAGGGATCGTACTCTGATCTGCTGCGATTTTTACCATGATCACCCAACATACATCTATATAATAAAACACAAATAAAGCTATCAAATGGTTCTCATTCAATTGAGTTGAAATCAATGGTTCAGATCTAATCTCACAAAATATATTTTCCCGCCCAAAAATTTTTTCCCTCCCAAAACTCAAATTTAAATCCCCAAAACAACTCCTTTATTTATTTATTTTTCTCTCTCTCATTTTCTCTCTATTTACTCAGACATTGATATTTTCAGATTTCAGGTTTGTAAATTTTCAAATTTTTTATGCATTTCTTTATTGCTTATGTTATATTGAATATAGCAAATATTTTATCAACAGTTAAATGTCCTCATTTTTCACACTCAAAGTTCTAAGAAGTTGAATTTTACACCACCATTTATAATTATTTTTCAACATATACTAATGAAAATTAACATGTACTTTTATTTACAGCTAATTATTGCTTTACAATTCAAACTTGAGCTGCATAATTATTGTTTTACTGTTTACAAGACTTTCATATGATGTACCGTTCCGAAGACGTACCGTAGGCACGTGCCCACGGGCAAATCTAGTACATACATACATAATGACATATTTTGTGGGATTTACTCCGGTACACTCTTTAACTACCTAAGGCTACATTTATAAATATCTTCAAAATTGGGATGTCGTATTCTAACAGATCCTGATTGCTTATGGGTTAGACTCGTCAAAGCAAAATATTTTCCAAGGGGTGAGAGTTCACCAATGCTTCACCAAAAGCTCGCAGCTGTGCCATGTGGAAGAACATTATTCAAAGCCGACAGGAGCTACTTGACCGGTGCAGATGACTTGTAGTGAATCGAAAGAGCTTAATATAATTCGGGGGACAAATATTTATATCAAATATGCATTATATTCTGTTAAATCTAAAAGAAATCTGCGTAGTTTTAAAACCATATGTTTTGATGGATTCCATATTGAAATTATGAATGAGGAAGATATGAAATATTTATGTATCACTTCTGAAATTTCATGTTAGAAGTATATAGAGAAAAAACTTTCTGCTTTGTTATCTGGATTGTACCTTACAATCATATGACCAATAGAGGCAAATGTCTTGATGAACCAGAAGTTCAATGACACAGAGATTTTTATGCTTTGACATAATCGACTTGGCCTACTGGAGTCAACAATGATGGGCCAAATAATGGAAAATTCTAATGGACATGCTGTTAAAGAATTTTAAATTTTATTTATCAAGTGATTGTTTTTGTGAAGCTTGTTCAAAAGGAAAAAAATGATTGTGAGACCATCCCCAATAAAAGTTGTCGGTGAATCACCAATATTTTTACAACGTACCCAAGAGGATATACATGGACCTATTCATCCACCATGTAGATCATTTAGACATTTTAAGGTCTTGTTGGATGTATCATCCATATAGTCACATGTTTGCTTACTTTCAACTCGATCAACTGCTTTTGCTAAGTTATATGCACAAATAATAAAATTGAGGGCACAAATTTTTTGATTATCCAATTAAGATAATTTGTCTTGATAATGTTGATGAATTTACATTCGCAGCATTTGATGATTACTACATGCCTAAATACTCAAAAAACTTATTAGAAGTAGCGAATAATATCCAGATTTCGAGATGAAAAACCTTCTAGATCAATTCCTTTAATTATTTCGAAATGTTGCACCGCCTAATCACCATCTAATCACAACGCAGAATTAATGTATCAATTCAAAATCTCGGACCTAAAAAGATCAATTCTGTATTACGAAATAAATATTTAGATATTTGATGAATTCATATTTAGACTGTTTATTAGTATAAATAAAAGAACAAAATTGGCCCCCATACGACATACAAAATAGGTTTTATATAGAAAAAAATGTCTTCTTATTATAGTTTATTATAGTTGTCCCATACGCATTCTCCACTCTGTATCATTCTCTTGAAGCTCATCATCTTTATGATAAATGATTCGCTTCTCCCGAAATGATCTGGCTCAATAAGGAAATCCCAACCAGTTCCCCATACGCATACCCAAAATGGGTTGGCAGAGTTTTTTATTACACATTTACAAATGATTGCTCGGCCCTTACTTTTAAGATCAAAATTACCAACTTCTAGTTGGGGACATGCTATACTACATGCAGAAGCATTGGTTCGTATTCGACCAACTTCTTATCATCAATATTCACCATTACAACTTGTTTCTAGCCAGCAACCTAATATTTCTTATTTGAAGAATTTTGGTTGTGATGTTTATGTCCTGATTTCTCCACCTCAAAGAACTAAGATGGGGCCGTCTTGGAATTTATATTGGATTTGATACTCCATCCATAATCAAATATTTAGAACCCTTGACGGGTGATATATTTACAACACGCTTTGCAGATTTCCATTTTGATGAGACAATATTTCCACCGTTAGGGGGAGAAAAAACATTGTTTCTAGAAGAATGGCGTGAGATTGCATGGAATGCATCTTCATTATTCATCTTGATCAACATAAAAATTAAGGTGAACATAAAATTAGAAGAATTATTTACTTGCAAAGAATTACAAATCAATTGCCAGATACATTTACTTATGCACAAAATTAAACTAACAAAATCTCATATACTAACAATAAATGCTCTTGCACAAATTGATATTCCTAAAAGAGAACAAGATAATTTATCAAAACCACGCCAGAAGTGTGGACGTCCTATTGGTGCAATCGATAAAAATTTTGTAAATAAAATGGCACTAGATGTCCAAAAGGAAAAAGTCCAAAAGTAAGACATACTTCGAAAAATACAGCGACTGATGAATCCAAAGTTGACGATGAGAAAGCCCCTTAAGAGGCACTTATTAAGGAAACACACATTTATGAAGAGATCCTTTTGAATAATGTGAGTACAAGGTAAAGTTGGAATAGAAAGAACATTGTTGTTGATGATGTTTTCGCACATGCTCTCTTTAATTAGATATTGTGAAAGATAATGAGGATCCGGATTTGATAACTGTTGGAGAATGTCGACATAGAAATGATTGGCCAAAATGGAAAAAAAAAGCAATTCAAACTGAACTAAATTTATTGGAAAATCGTAAAGTATTTGAGCCAATAGTCCGTATACCAGAAGACGTGAAGCATGTTGGATACAAATGGGTATTTGTAAGGAAACGTAATGAGAAAAATGAGGTTGTTAGGTATAAAGCAAGGCTTGTGGCCCAAGGTTTCTCACAAATACCTGGAATTGATTTTGATGAGACAAATTCCCCAGTGATAGATGCAATCAAGGTATGTTTCTTAATTAGTTTAACAGTCACTGCAAAGCTTGGTATGTGACTTATGGACGCCATCACTGCATATTTATATGAGCCACTTGATAGTGATATTTCTATAAAAATTCCTAAAGAATTTAAAGTGCCTGAAGTAAATAATCCAAAATCTCATGAGTTATGTTCTATCAAGTTATATTATGTATATGTTTAGTCCCATATCGGGTTATGTATCCGTTTAGTATTTGGTTTTCTTCTATATATATATAGGAGACATTGTACTCAGTTATAATCAATCCAATAATTCAATAATCTTTTTCAATCTCTATGTTAACCTTAACATGGTATCAGAGCAGAAATTTATCTCTCTCACTAATTTTAAACCCTAATCCACAACAACAATGAGAACAACTACACTAACAACTTTGGCAACAGCATCATCAAACCCATCTCCAACTCCTCACTAGCAACCAAAATCGACAGCAACAATCAGTAGCACCATCAACACTCCTTCACCCTCGCCGCCGTATCTCCCACATTCAAATCCCGACAACCCCCAACAATCCCTTGCCCAACAACTACCTCCCGAAATCCTAGCCGCCATCCTCAACAACAACAAGAAGATTGGCAACCCACTTCATCTCCTCACGTCGACTGCCTCACCTATTCCCCCCGTCGACTGCATCAACATCACCAACCCAAAACACCTGCAGCTATCTCACCCCGACTCCAAATCCCGAACCACCAACTCCCAGCCCCACCTCCGCCGCTCTCGTCGCTGCCTCTCCGATCGACACTTCAACCCTAACCCTATTATATTCTTCTCAATCTAACCCTCTACCCAGATCTCATACTCGACACGAACCCTATACCCTGCATCCAAACAACCCTTCCGTTAAAATTCAAATTCAATTTTTTTTAAAAAAAAACCTAACCAAATCCACCACCCTATCCTGAACTCTACCTCTATATGAATCCAAACAAATCCTTCCCTAACTCTAACCCTGCCCTAATTTTCATCCTACCTCTACTTATTATTGTTTTCCCTGAAGATCGTTAAAAAAATAATAATAATAAAAAAATGTAACGCCCCTGCCCCTAGCCAGACAATTTATACAATTTAGAAGACAAATTAGATACTATGTAGTACAACTACCCACCATAGGCTGCCTCTCAAAAGGTGGTTAACCGATTAGGTGACTCTTGATCATAGGCTATTATATTTATATATTATTTATTTTACTTCAAATCCCGATATAGGACTATTTAACATCTCACAATTCTCCCCTCTCTCTCATCCGAGAGTACATAGAGGATCTCTCGGATTTCATTTCCGAAATCAAAGCCGTGGGCCCTGCAATTTCGGTGACGTCATCACCAATCTACAACACAACCATCTTGCTGTAATTCATTCACGTGGCCCCCCCACATGATAACTCATTAATTCCACTTTCAACATATTACACAAATGCCATCTATTTTATTTCTAATACAAAGAACCATATACTTTTTTCAACATATATTATATATATATACTATACTTTTTGAAAATTACAGGGTGGTACAAAAATGTAGGTACTCTTTCTTCTCTAATGGAATCTCAGTCTCACCGATCTTTTTCCTTATCCACCGATTTCCCCGCTGCTACATCTACCTCTTCACTTTCTCTCACATTTCGATCTCCCTCCATATTCAGACAGATGCAATGCCATCATCATCTTGATTTCGGTCTTCTCCCTCCTCCTCCCCACATCACCCCTAATCTTGCCCCACCCCTTTTTCCGCAACCTGTAGCACCATCCAGCATCCTATTACGATCCCGCCACTAGCAGCATTTCTAACCTCACTTCGATCCCTGCCACACCGACATCAGTCTCATTCCTCCTCGCAGCACTTCTTACGTTATATTATCAGCCATGACCGTTACTTTAGCCTTGTCGAATCCTGCTGATTAGGCTAATCTTCAGTACCGTCTCGCTCAGTTGAAACTCCAGCTCTTGGGTCAGTCTGTCACTGCTGGCCCCTCTACCTCTACATTCTCTGTTACTTCCGGTATGAATTCTTCATGGATTTCAGATTCTAGTGCACCCAGTCATCTTACTAATAATTATACGCTGCTCACCACCAGCACTACACTTCCCTCTCATTCTCTATCCCTTCACATAGCTGATGACTCACAACTTCTCACTATACACTCGAGGTCTATTAGCTCTTCCACTCTCACATTGCCTTATGTTCTTTATACTCATCACTTATCTATGAAGCTTATTTCCATTAGTGCACTATGTGATAGTGGTCTTTGTCGTTACATTTGATTGTTTAGGTTGTTCTATCACCAATTTATACACTGGTCAGGAGTTTGGGCGTGTTAGTCGACATGGTCGTCTACATCATCTAGATTTTCTTCATGCCCAAAAATATCATCCTCATTTTGTTGGTGTTGTGTTCTCTAATGCTGATCTGTGACACAGACGTTTAAGACATATTAGTGAGTCTCGACTCAAGACTTTAGCCCGTAATGGTGCCCTTGGTCCTTTTTCTTTTACTCATTTGTCTAATTGTAAGGGTTATCATTTTGCCAAACACATAGCACTTCCTTTTAATTACAAAAGCATTTCTCACACCACCCATCATTTTCAACTTATTCACTCTGACATATGGGGACCATCTCCTACACCTTCTCACAAAGGTTATCTTTATTATGTTAATTTCATCAATGACTTTACTAGATACACATGGGTGTTTCTTATGTGCCAACGCTCTGAGAGATATCAACATTTACCAGTTCTTTACGAATATGGTTCACACTCAGTTTTATGTGCGTATCAAAACCTTTCGCGCAGACAGTGCTCATGAGTACACTTACGCTGCTATGAGATCGATCCTTCAATCTCATAGTACACTCTTTCAGTAATCACCTCACACGCATGAACAGAATAGTGTAGCTGAATGCAAGCATCGTCACATCCTTGAGACGACTCGCGCTTTTTTACTCTCCTCTTGTATATGTTCCTCTTTCTTTCTGGGTTGAAGCTGTCATGACGTCTGTCACTCTCATTAACATTTGTAATATCTCCAAAATAATTAACAGTTATTTTGTATATGAATATTGTTGCATTATTTTGCATAACAATATTTTAATAGAATGTTGTTGCACGTGATTTATGCACTTCTTGTGTATGTTGTTATATACATATAAGTTGTATGGATTGGCTAACCTAATGGCCTAAGCATGCAAATTTTGTATCGTAAACACATACACACTACAATTACTATACAAACACTACATATACAATTATGAGATTACAATTTGTAATTTTAAGTTTACATGTTTAGACTTGAAGGAGGCTATGTGTAATTGTTTTTAACCTTGAGTTTATTTGTTAAATGTGGGGGGCACCTAAGCAAAACCTAGACTCTTCTAAACATTTCCACACTCCACTCACATCATTCTAAACCTAACCCTAACCCCAACCCCCTAACCCTCGGCCGGCCTAACCCAAACCCCAACCCCCTAACCCTCTTCTATTTATATGTGTGTGTGTGAAGAAAACCCTAACTCATTTTCTTCTTCCTAGTTCATTTTCCTTAGTTCCATTTCCATGCTAATTTTTTTCTAGTTCATTTTCCCTAATACTTTTCATCCCAATAAAAATTTCTAAGAGCTAGTTGAAGCAAGAAGATAAAGGGCCAAAGAAAGCAAGCAAGCTAGTAGGAAGAGAACAACAAGCTAGGGAGGGAAGCTTGGAGCTTGGAATTTTATCTTGTCTACATTAGAGGTGGGTGTTCTTCAACCCTCATGGTTGATAAATTATGTGTAGTATATGAGTAGTATAGATTCTTTTTCATGTTAGAGATGGTATGAGATTGTAGGGTGTAAGATGGTGTATGTTTATTTGGGAATAGCTTGGAAAGCTTGTATTAGTCTATCTTGAAATTTCACTTCAACTCCAAAAATCATAATTCCTTGAATATGAGGAATTTATGGTTGAAATTTTTATAGTAGCATATTATATGTGTCTAGAGAACCTCCAAAAAAAATCATATTTTTTGGATAATATTTGCTATTTTAATTAAATCAGAAATTACTGTTGGTCAAGATGAAAACAAAGCACTGTTTACTACTTCTATTTCAAAAATTCATCTCTCTAACTATGTGGTATTTCAAGTTGAAATTTCTATATGTGACACTTGTATGTGTCTAGAACATAATCACCAAATTTATGAATTTTGTACATCATTTGTTATTTAAATAAAATCCGAAATTGCAATTGGTTCACAGTTTTATTAGTTGCTGACAATTTGTACACCTTTTAGTTATTGATTATTTTGGCATCTTAAATGAAGTATTTTGAGAAAACTTCCAACTAAGAAATTGTAGTAGACTCACTGAACTTTCTTTAGAACACAAGATATCGAAATTCCGAGAAGTATGTGATTATTAATGATTTTTTAGAAGTTGCAAGAACTTCATTTTTGGTTTTGAATTTGCTATTTTTGGAGCATGCAAGTTATCATCATTTTTAAGGCCTATTGATAATCTTAGAAATGTTGTTTATTAACTATTTGACATTATGTGAGCATACCCATATGTGAAACAACTTGGTGTGAAAGAATTTTATGAGCTAGTTCAAGGCCTTGTGAGAGAGAACATAGTGTAGGAGATTCACATAACTATGATTTCCTATGAGGTGTTAATGTCATGCTTGTGTATGTTTTTACAAGGGCATAATAAATGGTGTTGTAGATTGTGGGTGGAAGTTGATATTGTTTGGGTTCGAATAACCCTTGGGAATGGATTCAAGAAGAGTTCGTTATTAATAGACATTTTGTTATATGGTGTTTACCAAATTCTACATTGTAGTAGCTCTAGTTTATGTGACTATTGTTATAAGGACAGACACTAGTTGGGCGTGTACTCATCTGTCAAGGGGACATGTGCGACATCATCTCGTCTGGGACACGTGCGGCGTTGTCTCGACTGTTAATTTCTGGGTTCTCAATACGAACAAGGAGCAAGAGTGTAACTCTGAGTTTCTAGGCGGAGTAGGGGAGACCCTTCTGATTCACCTTATGTTCATGGTAATCTTTGGTATGGTTCGGGAGTGGAGAAAGACCACCGGTTTCGACAAGATTGAATGATCACTGACTGTCAGGAAGTGGAGAAAGACCATCGGTCCCGTGCGGAGTGGAGAGACCACTGGTCCCAGTAGAATGGAGTGATCACCAGACTGTTCGGGAGTGGAGAAAGACGACTGGTCCATAGCAGTGGTGGATAGACCATATGAACTGCAACCTTACTAGTCATTGGATGAATGGCAGAAACAAGGAAAAAGTACAAGAGTATGATGCATGGCGAGGGATCGAACCCTATCATCTGGAGAACACGAACTCGATTTGGAGAGTATGTAGTATGGGATGCATACATGTCCAAATCAAGTATGCATTAGAAGAAGAGCATCGTGTGCATTTGAGTTGTGCATTATATTCTAGGTCATGGCATACACCAAGGGTTTGACTTCACCTTTTCCTTTTGCATCAAATTTGGTTGTTGATATATTAGAGATCGCAGGTTTCATTTGCATTGCGTCAGTTGCATTCAACTGACGTACCCACAGTTTATTAGTTGCAGGATTGCTGATTGTGGAGCAGGGGACTCGAGCTGTGAGAAGCATCCAAGTGGAGGATATAGTTCCTTGTACAATGTAATTTATTGTGTAATTCATGATGTAAATTATGTGTAAGACTACATTGTACATTATGATAATATAATAAAAGTTTTTAATTTCTGTGCTTTTCTGTGTTGTGTACTCATTGAAGTAAAGATTCTGGGTATGTGTCACGAGTTTCCAGTGGGCGGAACTCGGGGCACTACAACATCACTCTCTCGTCTGCCCTATCTGGTACATCACCTTATGAGGCTCTTCGTCACTCACCACCGGACTACATTATGCTCCGTACTTTTGAGTGCACCTGTTATGTTCTTCTTTCCTCCCACCGAGCGCACGAAGCTTACCGCTCGAACTACTAAGTGTGTTCACCTAAGTCTCACTCCAGAACATAAAAGATATCTTTGTTTTGATCCTGTGGTGGGTCATGTTTGTATTTCTTGACATGTCTCATTTGTGGAAGACTCTCCCTACTACTTGACCTCTCCTGAGGATGCTAGTTTTCTCGACTCCCCAATTGTTGGGCCTATCTCCCCGGTCGTACCTTCATGCATTCCATATGATCTCACTCATTTGGCTCCTTTCCCATCTCATATCGACATTCCACATATTGTTCCTCTTACAAAGACACCACCTGCATCCCCAAAACATCCTGCACCTTCACCATCTGCAGCCCCATAGCCGCATTCACCCACTCCACCTATCTTACCTCCGCACACTGCCCATCCACCACCAGTCTGTCAGTCTACACGTTCTACCTCAGGCATACCACCGGCACGTTACAAACCTGATACCACTGGTCCTTCTGACCAGTTTGGCTTTGCCACCCTTGCCTCATACTCACCACAGTTTTATACATATCTCACAGCTATACACTCCACATGTGAGCCCAGAACCTATCAGGAAGCTATTCAATTTCCCAAGTGGCGGGAAGCTATTGCAGAGGAGTTCCGCGCATTTGATCAGATTAACACTTGGGATGTTGTTCCACTGCCTGTGGGCATCCAGCATGTTAGCTGTAAGTGAATTTTCAAGGTCAAATATCGACCTGATGGCTCCATTGAGTGGCATAAGGCTCGTCTAGTTGCCTGATGATTTACTTAGGAGCATGGCATTGATTATGATGAGAATTTTGCCCCAGTTGCACAGATGACTACAGTTCGCACTCTCCTCGATGTTGCCTCCATTTGTCAGTGGTCGTTATAACAGTTGGACGTGAAGAATGCCTTTCTTCATGGTACCTTATCTGAGGTTGTTCACATGCATCCTTCTTCTGGCCTTCCCACTCATCGTCATGTTTACTGTCTGCATCGAGCTATATATGGCCTGAAATAGGTCCCTCGAGCTTGGTTTGAGTATTTTCGCTGTGTCATCACCCAGGCTGGTTTTAGTCAGACTTCACATGACCACTTTATGTTTATGCGGTCATCACCGCTTGGGAGGGGACTTCTACTATTATATATTGATGATATGATTATTACTGGGGATGGCTCTGCAGGCATTGTATCCACCCAAATCTACCTTTACCAGTAGTTTCATATGAAAAATCTTGGTAGACTATGCAACTTTATGGGACTAGAGATTGCCCATGGATCTCGGGGCATACTCATTTCTTGTAACCACTGTTTTCGTAAATACGTATTTTTTGTGTTTAAAATTCTTGTAATTTTTTTCCTGATTTCAAATTCTTTTTAAATGTATTCTTGATCTTCTGTTTTTTTTTATGAAACGGATAGAGCCAAAGGCTCCAGCCGACAGCAAAATATATTATTCAATTAAAATAGGGAAAGTACCATACAGTATTCACTGGCTTTACAAGATGTAAAACAGAAAAAACATACAATTAGGGACAAAACATAATTAAAGACAAGATCAGGATAGATGGAGACAGCGCAATAATACGATGCCAAACAGCCGAGCAGCCAATCTAAAAGACACTGGAGTAGCAAACCCACTTGTCGCGTCCGCTGAGGCGAAAAGCAGAACACAACCGATTCAGTAGACACCAACTGAAGGATCAATCAGCACCCCGAGAGGAGATAGAAGGATCACCAGGGTCTGCTCGGCGCGGAGGAAGGACAGTAAGCTAAAGAACCAACCCACCATCACACTCTGAACGAGGCGGCGAGAAGAGACTGAATGAGCTTCAACTTGATACAAACGAAGACCTGGCCTCAAAACCAATCGCCGACATGGCAAAGATCGCCTTCCTTGGAGAAAGTAGCCATCGAAGATGCCAAATGGGGACCCAAGAGGCTCAAACAGCAAACAATCAGCAAAGCAAGAAACACAGACCGATGAAAGCAATACCAGAAAATGAGCCGAAGAAGCTGCAGAATAACTTAGTAAGCCATCAAACGATTAAATAGTAGAACAATATAATGAACAATGAAGAACGGTAAGCTAGCTTATGGAACCCAGCTAACCAACAAAGAACCGATAGGATTATTTTTAATAAAGAAAACAGCACCCAAGCAACATCAGATCTACCAAGACCGTGAAACGCGTGCAAAGAGAACCAGCGAGAAAAAGAGCTCTAAATCGGAGAGCTCGGAATAAAGAAAAGCAGGCCGAGCATCTCCCAACAAAGGCACAGTAAGATAACACTGTTAGCTAAGCAAATCACCACAAAAAAGAGCCGAAGAACTCACTGACATGAACAGTATCCATCTAAATCGGCATAATAAAGCAGAATAATACTTAAGAGTAATGAAAGTCATAAGGCAGATGAAATAACAAAGGATAATAACAGCTATTACACAGGAATCAGCGCAAGCATCAGAACAAACATGATAATAAACATTGAGAGCAGTCCAAGCTGCAACACGGCAGCTTCAAAAAAGAAACATCGAGCTTAGTAATGAAGTATAAAGATAACATCAAGCACAGAGTTCTAATCATATGAACTTAGTAGAAAGTAAAACAGAACGGCCAGTTCTAAACACAGGTGAGGCACTACTATATTTGTACCAGCCATTACTCCATATCAAGAAGAGAAACGGTAGCAGACCAAACCATAGAGAACTGGGTATCACCAAAAGGTTCCCAACCAAAGAACGCCCAATAACAGGGGCCCAATGATAAGCCAAAAGCATCAAAATGTTGATAAAAGACCCTTTAAGCCTGCAGAGAACAACAAACAAAAGATAATCTTAAGAACCTCCACTGAAATATATATGAAAACTTGCTGAGACCGTATGCGAGAGCTACGAATCAAAAGAAGAATCAGCTAAGCACATACAGAAACTGGAGAACAACAACTCAGGCAGGTAAAATAACTATCAAAAGAACAGGGAGCAAAAATAGCTATAGAAACTTAAATTGCATCGAGATTAATAAGGCAATGGTAAGCTATCTCCAATCTTTTGCCCTTCAATTTATCACTGGCTTCTGATTTAAGAGAGGAAGCCCAGAAGTTGAATAAGCTTATAAGTTCTTTAGCTAAAGTACGAGATGGAGTGAAATTATGCCTGAATATTCTATGGTTTCTTTCTTTCCAAATAACCCATAGAATAATCTGCAGGGAGAGAATCCAAGAATAGTGGAAATCACGGTTAGGTGGACGCTTAGGTAGTGTTCTTTTTCTCCTCTTATAAGAGATTTACCTCTTGTAAGAGGTGGTTCCCCTCTTACAAGAGTTTTTTTAGTGTTCTTTTTTTTACCTCTTATAAGACATTTTTATCAAAATATCTTATAAGCCTAAAAGACTTCTAATAGCCTCTTTCAAATTCTTATAAGACTTCTATTACTTAAAAAGTCTATATTACCCCAAAGTCTATATTATAATTGTTACTAATTAAACTAGTTTATATATTAGTCTATAGTAGCCCGGAATATGCTATCCTAGAAAAAGTGTAATCATATACGTAGTTGACTGTAATATGCTATCCTAGAAAAAGTGTGGGAATTCATTCTTCACAATCTCGAACAATTATGTTAGGGATGCTGTCGAAACAATTAGTTGACTGTAATTTTATTTATTTATTATTTATTTACAGCTAAGGGAGAATTTATATTAGCCCATTGACCTTAAATTTTTTTAATCCAACTTCTTTGAAACAAATTATTATTATTTATATTTATACATACTAATTTTCATACTAATTAAAAGTCTATAGTAGCCCAGAATTATAATTGATGATTTACACTGATTTGTGAATTTAACTTGGCATTAAACTAGTTTATATATTAGTAATTTGAACTTATCTTTTCTTGTCCTTCATCTCACTATTTTTATACTTTGGGGTAATATAGACTTTGGGGTAATATATGCACTTGTAAGAGGTGAAAAAAGAACAGAATTCTCTTACAAGAGGTTCTTATAAGAGGTTATTTTTATGTAAAAAGAACACCTCAAAAAGAGGCTCTTACAAGAGGCTCTTACTGTAAATCTCTTATAAGAGGTAACCTCTTATAAGAGGAAAAAAAAAGAACGGTACCTTAGTCCAGCAATCGACCAAGCTGAACGGGATGTCAGATATTCCCCAGGCCAGAATGGTAATTTTCCATAACGATAGAGTATAATCGCAATTAATAAACAAGTGATTCACATCCTCGGAAAATGAATCGCAAAGCGGACACAATTGTCCCCTTGCTAAATTTCTCTTGTTGAGAATTTCGACGGTAAGGAGTTTATTGTTGAGAGCTAACCACACAAGAATTTTCACCTTCAACGGAGCACAAGTACTCCATACCACTTCGTAGAAAGGAGATCTAATCCCTCTAAAATTGAGGAATTGATAGAAAGAGCTGACAGAGAAGATCTTAGACGCATTCCATCGCCAGAAGAAATCTTCTTTATCATGCCAAACTACATTGTTAATGATTTCGAATAATTTGTCAAACTCATGAGTTAAGAGTGGAGTGAGAGGAGATAAGAGGGGAATCGTCCATTCCCTAAGGACGTCGTTGGAGCTATGGTAATCAGATACCAAAGCCAAAGGATTGGCGACAATGCGGAAGATTGATGGGAAAGCGGTTGCTAATGAGGACTCACCGATCCAGATATCGGACTAGAATCTGGTCATGGATCCATCCTTACAAGCATGGCTTAATCCACAACGGAAAGCCTCTGCCGCTTTCCAAACGCCTTTCCAGAACGGAGAGGCATGCCTGTGTGGACGATCTGGAAAACTCCACCAAGCATTGGACACAAAGTAATTGGCTTTGATGCATCTAATCCAGGGGAGGTCCTCCTTCTTGAGGAAGCTTCAAATCCATTTGCCTAGTAAGGCTAGATTTTGGTGCCTAAGATCTAAAACTCCTAAACCACCAGCCATCTTAGAAGAGCAAACAAGTTTCCAATTACAAAGATGAGAACCGGGATTGTAAGTCGAAGAACCCGACCAAAGGAAATTACTTCTAATACGATCGATTCTTTTGATGACCCAGGAAGGGATGAAATAGAAGGACATCATATAAAGGGGAATAGATGAAAGGACTGAGTTGAGAAGGATTAATCTACCGCCTCGTGACAATTGCCTCCCAGACCACACTGACAATCTGGATACGACCTTGTCAATCATCAGCGACCAATCCGATCTATGAAGCCTTCCCCACCTCAGGGGAATCCCTAGATACGTAATAGGGAAGGAAGCGACCGGACAGTTAAAGAACACGGATATTTCATCCTGCCTATTAGGAGAACCAACTAACCAGATCACCGAAGATTTTTGAAAATTAATAGAAAGCCCCGACGCAAGTTCGAAACAGTAGAGAAGCAATTTCAGATTTCTGAGAGTGTGCCGATTCGGTTTGGCTAAAATAATAGTGTCGTCGACGTACTGAAGGTTAAGAACTCCATTGAAAGAGCGAGACTCACCCAGTCCTTCGATGACCTAGGCGTCCCAAGCATTGCGAAGAAGTTTGCTAAAAACGTCCGCAACAAGAGAGAATAAAAGGGAAGACAGAGGGTCACCTTGCCTGAGTCCGCATTTGATTTTAAATTTGTGACCCTCTGTTCCATTAATAAGGATAGTGGATGTACCCGCATACAGGCTGGATTTGATCCAGGCAATCCATTTGGGGCCAAAGCCCCTATTATATAAGATATCGAACAGGAATTCCCAAGAAACGTTATCATACGCTTTTTGAAAATCAAGTTTGAGAAGAATCCCCTCAAACTTGGAGTGGTGACAATAGGATATAATTTCCTGGGCCGTAGCCACGCTATCAAGAATGAAACGATCTTTAATAAACCCCGATTGAGCTCGATCAATAAGAGGGGAAATCACCTCTCCAAGTCTAGCTGACAACACTTTCATGATGATTTTGAACGTGGAATTGATGAGACTAATCGGTCTAAAATTAGCCACGGAATTCGCCCCTATTAATTTAGGAATGAGGACGATATGAGCGTAGTTAATGCGATCAAAAGAAAAGGAACCTTGATGCAGTTCGTTGAACATACGAAAAAGGTCATTTTTTAAGTAATTCCAATACTTTTGAAAGAAGAAAGCTGGAAAGCCGTCAGGGCTGGGCGCCGCATCGCTTTTTAAAGCGAAAACAGCCTGCTTGATCTCTTCTAACGAAAATGGCGCTTCTAGAGAAGAGAGATCTATTGGATCATTGCCATAGAGATGATCCCAATCCAGGCTCAACGTCCTCGGTTTGGGGGAACCAATGAGGTTTTTGTAGAAGCGAAGGAAAGAAAGGTGAATATCTTCGTTAGAAGAGAGATCAATACCCTCGTGAACAATAGTAGAAATATGATTACTTCTTTGTCTGTGGGAGGCGAAATTATGAAAAAAGGCAGTATTGCAATCGCCTTCTTTGAGCCAACGAAATTTGGCTCTCTGGGCCCATTTCACATGCTCCTGATGAAGAATCTCCGAAAATTCTTTTTTGCAAGACATCCTCTCATTGAATAAGTCCGCCGAGATCGGCCCTTGTTCCTCCATTTGATCTATCGATTCAATGGAGGAGAGGTAAATTTTTTTTAGAAAATTGGTATTAAATTGTCTTTCGTTACGCCAAATTTTACATCCGAACTTAATCGCATGAAGCTTAAGAAGGATGGATCCTAGTCCAGAAGAACCCGAGATAACCGATAGACAATCAGAAACGAGATTAACAAAAACTTGGTCCTGCAACCAAAATTTTTCGAATCTGAATTGATGGTGACAAGGGAACCGAAAGTCAGAGTGTAACGCGATGGGCACGTGATCTGATGAAGGGTTGGGTAAGGCTAGAGCAAAAGAGTTGTGGAACCGGTTAATCCAAACATTGGATACCAAGAAGCGATCGAGCTTCGCCATCGCAGGATGATGGCGGAGGTTCGACCACGTAAAGGATCTGCCTGATAATGGAATATCAGTCAGGAGCAAAGTTTGGATGCATTCATTGAAACGATGATTACCGATCGACGAGCTATTAGATCTTTCATTGGCGAATCGCGTGACATTGAAGTCTCCACAGAAGATGCATAGCTCGTTCGAATGGGGAAACAGCGAAAGGAATTCGCTCCAAAACAAAGGCCGGCCTACCGATGCGGATGGGTCGTAAACAGAGATGACTGTCAGGTTAGTGTTAAGAGGCAACCAATGAAGTTGAACAATGAGGAAGAAATTGAGACGTTGAATCGAGATGGTTGAGAATTATGCCTCTTTAAAACCTAAAAGGATACCTCCCCTCGAACCAATCGCATCTAGGGAAATCCAGTTCGAAATGATGGATCCACCAATCGATCTAAGGATCGAGGAAGAGGGATTCTCGAGTTTAGTTTCTTGAATAGAAATGATATCGCAGTGAGAAGAAGAGATCAACTGAAAGACTGATCTTTGCTTATCGGGGCAATTTAGTCCTCTGACGTTCCAAGACATTGAAATCATTAAATAACTTTGAACTCTTTGACTCTAGACCGTTCTTTCTTTCTGATGGCGAGGGCCACCTTTGCTGGGGAAATAACTGACCTAAAACCCAATTGAGAAGAAATGGAGATGAGGTCATTGTCGGAGCAATGATCAAATTGAAAATGAAAAATCGATCCAAGAGGCGAATTAGTAGAGACATTGGAAGAGCCTGAAGTGCAAGACAACACAGGGCGTTGCGTTCCAGAGGAAACAACTTTAGCACGCAATCGAGCACTAGATCTAATCAGGCGGGGATTAGATTTGGCTGCTGCCGAAGAGCAAGAAATAGGTGGAGTGCCATACACAGCCTCAGCTGGCCCCACAGGGGAATCCGCCTTAATCAAGGAAGGACGGAGGAAAAGGTGCGACAACGACTGAGGACTAGTAATAGATCGGTGCTCAGTCCCAAGATAATCAATCGGAAATAAACCATTATAGAAATAAGCACTGAATCTAGGTAAAAAAAGCCCCTAAAGAGGAGTGCATCGCTAATTTGATATCAGGCGAAAAGGAACAATGAGCTTCCGATAACGGAAAGGGAGAAGAGCAGGCACGCAAGTGTCGAGACACGCGGCCGTTGAGAGGATAATGGAGAAGGAGACATACAGAACGAGAATGCGACAAATACGAATCAAATAATGAAAAAAAGAACAAATACACATTAAAACTGACCTTACTGTTGTCGAAGTCCTTCTTTCTGTCCTCTTCTTCTTCCTCCAGCAGGTTGTCAGTTTCAGTCCACCCGGGAGTCAGAGACGCTTTGCCAGTATTGATCTTGATGCTAGGAAGGACAGGATCAGCAGCCGTAATTGAGGGGAAATGAGCTTGCTTTTGGAATCTCTGCCAATCTGATTCGAAATACGGATTAACTTCCCACTTAGGCCAGTGAGAATCCGGGACTGAACGCTCGGTGGTAGAGGGAACTTCCTTAGCAGCAGTAAGAGGAGTCGAAGTCGGAAGATTGACTTCCTGGGGCTCAACTAGTGGAGCAATAGCCAATGGAGCCACTTTCAGCCGATCCGAACTTTTAGAGACAGACTTAGAAGAGGATAGAGGATTGATATTCGGATTGATCCACACTAGATTCGGGGGCTTAGCAGGAGAGATCTTCGATTTACCTGAGGGAACAAAAGTTTTGGTGGAATATTAAGTTTTTTCCTTAGTAGGAGCTTTCAGAGGTAACCTCCATTGGGCTTTAGATGAGGAAGCCGACCCAGGATGGAAAGATGAAGGTGCGGTAGGGGCTAAGGTGGTAGGGAGCGAAGGATAAGAAGATGAAGTAATACCAGTTCCTTCAACAGATGAGGGGAGGTGATATTGAACTGAAACGGGGAAAGAAACTAATCCATCCTTCAGAACAAAAGCTTCTATGCGATCTTGATTTTCAGGAATGTCAAAGACCGCTTCCACTTGCATACAGCCAGAGGCGAGTTTAGCAGCTGAGGAAATACTAGTAATTTTGCCCACACAACAGACCAAATTCCCCATACGATGCAGAGAATCGCAGAACGGGGGGAGACCCAGTAAGGTAACAACAGTAGGAATAAGTTTGGGAACTGACTTAGGGGGATTAACTTGACACCATTTACGGATAGTAAGAGAGATAGCACCCACCGACAAGGAAGCGTTCTCAATCAAGTCCTGTAGCAGCTTGGGGGAGGGGCAACGAATCACAATGTCACTGTTAGAGCACGAACAAAGGAACCAGTCCCAATTTTTCACATTACAAGAATTGCTGAGGAGCGAATTAAGTGTTGATGACGGGATCGACCCTCCAGTAAAGGAAATGGCCCCATAGGAGTCAAAAGATCTCAGTCGATCCGAGAGATCGATGGAAGGGATGAACACTTGTAAAGCATTAGGTACGGCGGAGAAGACCGAGGTAGAAATCTTAGCTTTAGAAGCCCCGACAACTGGTTCTTCAATACGACTGCTCAGAGGAGGTGTGGGGAGAAGGGGTGACTTTGAAGAACTTTTTTTGAATTTGGGGGCGAGAGAGGAATCCGCATAGAGCTTTTTTTGTAACGCCGAGAAGTCAATCGCGGCTAGAACTTGATCTGATATCGGGACTCCGATCGATAATCCCAACATTCTTTGGAGAGAGAAGCATTTGGGCCTCGAGTGGCCTTCTTTGAGGCAAAATAGACACTTCATCGCTGCCACGCAGAAGATATTGATGTGGCCTGGTTGCAGGCAGCGATAGCAAACAGGAGGGGAACGGAGAGAGTGGGGATTAGAGAAGAGAGAAGATGAAATGGGTTTAGATAGAGAATGGCGGGAAGAGGGTGGAGGGAAATTACGTGGAAGCTTCGAGTAGCCAGGGCGTAGAAAACAAGGTGGGCTAAGCTCATTAGGAGAGCCCCTTTGATAAAACTTACTTTTTTTTGAATTTTTTTTTACCACCTGCACCCATGAAAGGTCCATGGGCTCCAAAACAGAAGAAAACGGCCCAGAAACAAACACAGCAAGAAAGCAATGGCCAGGTAAGGAAGCCTGTACAGAACGCCACCACCTGAGGAAGTAGCAGAGCTCGGAGATGCCACTGAGAGGGCAAAAAATTGCGCAAATGTACCGGAGAAGTAGGGAGAATAAAGAAAACCTACGGAAGGGATAAGAAAGACGAATAATTAAGAACACTTCGCAAGAGAAGTGCGAAACCACCGCTACGTAAAAGAGAAAAGGAACACAACAGCTTAAAGCACAAACAATCGAACCCTCTCACTAGGGAACGACGAGGGCTATGAAAGGCGATAGAGAGCAGCAACTAGGACGCCGACACCTGCAATCAACCGTGAGCACCAACCACAGACACAAACAGCTAAAATCTAACTGAGAGAGAGCAATACTTACAGTGCTATGCCTCTGGAAAGACTTACCCCAGACGCGACTAGAGGCGAACGGCGGAGCTGAACAAACAGTAGACAGTGGGTGAGAATCTCCAAGCGCTAGATGAAGGGGAGAAGAAAGCTGAAAACTCTCTGCACAGCGAGCGCCCTACAGGCGACCTGAACGGAGACCAACGCGGTAGGCAATCGGGGATGCTAACACCAGAGGGGGAGCGAACGGAGGCGGCGATACAGGAAGAGAACCAACGAACGAGAAACGCGCGAGGGGACGCACAATGAAAAGGGGATGGAGAGGACGAGAAGGGGAGCAAGATTAAGGAAGGGAGGAGGAGGAGATAGTGGACGAGTCGGCCGGATCTGAAGGGGAAAGGTAGAAGAGAAAGGGGATAGAGAATCGCCAGAGGAGGAGGTATTTCGCTTTTTTATTCTTGATCTTCTGTTAAAGTCTGCTTATAATCGATGATTTTATTTGTGGCTATTTTCCAATGAATTTATGTAGTAATTCAAATCCTATTATTTTTGTTACTATTGTTATTATTGTTATTATTTCAGTTATTCTTATTCTTCTTCTTCTTATTATTCTTTTAAATTCTTATTATTATTCTTTTAACTCGACTAAAACAAAATGTTTCTTGCAAATTATATACATCCATTTATTTTGAAAGCCACTTATTTTATTATTATTATTATTATTATTATTATTATTATTATTATTATTATTATTATTATTATTTTTTTATTTGAGTGTTAACTAATTTAGTATATCATTATTAAAATTTTCCTTATTGGATAATCCATTACCCATTATTAAAACCCTATACCCACTGTTTTAATCTACCCAAAACCCAAAACCCTATTATATAAATACCCTAATTAACCTGAACCTAACCCTAAACCTCTACTGTGCAAACCCAAACGTAGCCGCCCCTTCTCACCTCCACCCCTTCCACTTCCGAAACCCTACCCCCATCACCTCATCTTCTTCCTCCCGCTCGTTCTCCCTATGTCGCCCCCTTCCGTCAGCCACAACAGCAGCGACCTCATTGACAACAGAGTCGACACCGCAGCCGGTGACCTCCCTGCAGAGAACCCATCCCGTCATCAGCCCCAGCGACCCACTGCACCTTGCTCCCCATGCCTGAGTTCCTCGGTCGTCGTGCAGCACGGCAGCCAGGCGACGCCCTACACCGCCCTGCCTCCTATTGTCTGCAGCAACTCATCCCTGTCGGCAATCCCCCCTCCTGTCGCGATCGCCTCCTGGTCGTCGTTGCTGTGTCACGCCACCCTCGCCGATGCTTCCCGCCGTCATGCCGCTTGTCCGCCATCGTCCTCCCGCCGCCTTGTGCCGCCTGCCTCGTGCCAGCACAGTGCCATTGCTGGTTGGTTTGGGTTTTGATCCGTTGATTGTAAGCCATCCGATCAATTAATCATGATGATCTCCATCAGATCTGATCTGGACCATCGATTTTTGATCATGTTGAAGCTCAGCCGTCCGATCGCCGTTCATCATAATCACGATCATCGTCTTCTTGATCTGTTGATCTCAGTCGTTGATCACATCACCAACATCATCATCATCAAGATCTTAATCTCGATCGTCGGATCTTTTTTGATCATCGCGATCGTGGTCATCATCTTGATCTTGATCTTCGATCTCAGCCGTCCGATCGACCGATTACACTTGATCTCGGCCCTTGATCGTCTCGATCGTCTCGTTCGTCGTCTACTTGGTGAGTTAAACATTTGATCCACCTTTTGTTCTTATTCATCAATTGTCAATCATGGTATAATTACTCTTTTGGTACCCTTCTAATTCTTATATCTTTTATTTATATTCGATCTCGACCGTTGGATTCGCTTGATCATCATCTTGATCACCATCTTGATCATCGAGATTCGTGCTCGATCGTGATCATCGTGACCGTTGCTTGTCGCCGGGATCCCGATCCCGTTATTCTTCGCTTATTTGGATTAACCTAACGTCGTCCTAAAGGCAAGTATTCTTCTTGTACAAATTTTTGTTCTAGTACAAGTGTTTAATTTGAAAATACTGCAAACAGATAGTAGTTATGACTCCTCCTTGTCTCATCGTTGTTGATCTAATATTATTCATCATAGATTCCATAATCTTAAGAGTCACAACCCTTCGTTGATATATTTACAAACTAGTTGGACCCCCTTTATCTCCTAATTACTTGAACATAAATCCCTTGACTTGTAGACGTGTGAGGTGTGATGTGTTGTGTCCATCTTACATTCTTTAGAGTTGAGAAATACAAGAGACTTGCTGATTTGATTTCCAATGCATCCGTATTTGTATCACACACTAATCTAGACTCATAATAGCCAATTATCATGCAACTTGTATATAAAAGAAATTCACACTTGCTGCTGTTCTTGTCTTTACTTGCTGTTTCGATCCCAATAGAACCAAAATATGAACTTGAGTCCTGAATATGAAATGTAGCCCTAAGTGTCTAGTTGCCGACAACATCTAGAAATTTCAAATTCCGAGTTACGATCTAGGAGATATCGCAGTTTTACTGCTGCTGTGTTGGTAGTCGCAGATTCACAAAAACTGTTGCACCTCTTTAGTTTACATTTATTTTAACTATACTACCAGTAAGTAAATGACTTGAAATTTTGCATGCTGTTACTGGACACCCTAGAGAAAATTTTCTAATTTTCTCATAATTAATTAATAATGTTTTAACCATGTTTCATATGTATAAACTCAGTTTTACAAATTCTGGCTGAACATAAATGCTGTATAGTTTGCTGTTTTGACACATGTTAATACAACTTTTATGTACCTTAATTATATGCGTTGGAACTGGGCAGAAGTCGAGTTTCTAGACCTTCTGACTGATCCACATTTGCTATCTTGTAACAATGGGAATCGCAGTTTTGGTGCAGCAACCTCATGCTGTCCAGATTTGAGATTTTCGTTGTTCTTGATACTTTGATTTATTTTGACCCTCGAACATGTATCCTACCTAACCTAGACTTATCCCATGTTCTTGATTATGTTTGCTTGACATGTTTCGCACACTTTCATGCTTGCTTAATGATAATAATAAACAATAAGCAGGGGTTTAAGGGAAAGACCATAGTAGTGGACAATATAGGCAAGTGTACTCGAAAAAGAGCCCGTGTTTTCCAGTACTCGGTTCATGAACCTGTTGCACCTTGATGTGTTAACGGAGCCATTACTTGGCTCATGAACCCGTTGTATTCATGAACCCACTGTGTGGTTCTTGAACCTGTTAGTATTCACGAACTTGCTTCGTGAACCTGTTATTTTATTTTTGTATTCATGAACCGTGCCTGCTTGATACTTGATGCCTGAGTACACCGCCCTTTAAAATTCACCATTAGGCCTAAACATAACTGTTTGAATGTAGCAACCATGTAGTAAAAGTATAGATGCATGAAGTGCTACCTAGATAGTAATAACTACAAGACTTGACACATGATAAATGAACATGATACATGCTTACTTGATACTTGATGACATGATACATGAGACTCGATACCCGAACATAATACTTGACACCTGCTACTCGATACTTGTACTTGACAATTTGACACATTAGACTTGTTACTGTTACCCGACACTGGTACGTGATACTTGTTACTCGATGTTTGACACCATTACATGTTCACTAGCCACTTGTTCTTCTACTAGTATTTGTTACCCAATCTTGTCACTTGAGTTGTCTTTTTGCTTGTTAATTTCATGAATCCCCACTACTTGTTGCATCCCTATTACATTCTTGATTCCAAAATCTTGTTCCATGTTGCTTGTACTTGTTTTATTATTTGCGGCCCTAACTTGCACTAAGGGCGTTTATCTTATTTTCTCTATGTTCTTTTTTTAATATATATATACAGATTTTGGAGACGTGTTGCCTGCTGGAATTGATGAGTAGACATTTTAGGCTTCGCTTGGAGAAAGGACTTGCTTAGATATTTTGTTTTCTTGAGTTATATATTTCTTGCTACTTAAAAACTTGTAACGGGCTTATATTCCCGGGTTTTTATCTTTTGATCCAGAGCTGAACTATTGGGATATTATTATTTGTTCAATTGTTTTCTGTTGTTTAATAAATTATTCAGGCATGCGTGGTTGTGTACTTTTGTTATATTCTTGTTATGATGCTGAGTCGATCCTACAGCTCATGAATGATGAAAATCATTCGCTGGGCTTTGTCACGCGCTTGTATTCCGTGTTTTTGGGAAGCGGGGTGTGACATTTCTCAACAGAAATATACATCAGATATTATATCTGTTGCATGTCTCTCTATCAGTCGATCAGCTGATACTCCCTTAGAGCTTCATGTGAAGCTTCGACTCACAAATGGTGAGCTCCTTCCCGATTCCACCAGATACAGACAGATTGTTGGACAACTTGTCTACTTATGCATGACCTGACCTGATATTGCTCATGCAGTCTGTATTGTTAGTCAGTTTGTTTCTACTCCTACATTAGTTCACTACCGTGTTCTTCTTCGGATCCTCAGATATCTTCGAGGCACTATCACACGCTCATTATTCATGCCTTATACATCCAAACTGAAACTCAGTGCATATTCTGATTCAAATTGGGCAGGGTGATCATACTACCAGACGGTCTACCACAGGTTTCTGTCTATTTTTTGGTGATTCGCTGATCTCATCGTGAAGCAAGAAACAAGCAGTTGTTGCATGTTCTTCCACATAAAATGAGTACAGAGGAATGACTACTACTACTAGAGAGATTGTTCATGTTCGTTGATTGTTATCAGATATGAGTGTCACTCTCACAGGAGCTACTCCTCTTCATTGTGATAACCGGAGTGCGTTGCACATTGCAAGCAACCCTGTCTTCCATGAGCGAATGAAGTACATAAGATAGATTGTCACTATGTTCGTGAGCATTTTGAAGCAGGGGTCATTTCACTTCATTATGTTACCCTTTCACAGCAGACATCAGACTTCTTCACCAAATCCCACACTGTTCAGAGGTTTCGTTACTTAGTGGGGCAAACTCACACAGTTCAAACCACCGTGAGTTTGAGAGGGGGTGTTAGATATTATAGTATATATGTTTAGCCCCATATCGGGTTATATATCCATTTAGTATTTGGTTCCCTCATATATATATATATGAGACATTGTACTCAGTTATAATCAATCCAATAATTCAATAATCTTTTCCAATCTCTTTGTTAACCTTAACAGTATGGATTAAGACAATCTGGACGAATGTGGTATAATCATTTGAGTGAATAACTCTTACAAGAAAGATATACAAATAATCCAATTTGTCCAGGTGTTTTCATTAAAAGAGAGCTGAAAATGGGTTTGCCATTATTGCTATATTTGTAGATGATTTAAATCTTGTTAGAAATCCTGAAGAGCTTACAAAGACAACAACATATTTAATGAAAGAGTTTGAAATAAAAAATCTTGGAAAGACAAATTTTTGTCTCGACATGTAGATCAAACATTCACCAAATGAAATTTTTATCCATCAATCAACATATATGGAAAAAGTTTTCAAAAGGTTTTATATGGATAAAGCTCATCCATTGAGTAGTCTTATGGTTGTCCAGTCACTTGATGTGAAGAAAGATATGTTTCATCCACAAGAAAATAATGAAGAACTACTTGACCCTGATGTACCATATTTGAGTTCAATTGGAGCTTTAATGTATATTGCAAATAGTACACGACCTGATATAGCCTTCTCTGTCAATTTATCAGCAAGATATAATCCTGCACCTATTAAAAGGCATTGGAATGATATCAAACATGTGTTGTGTTATCTTCGTGGAACAAATGATATGTGCATATTCTATTTAAATGGGTCATCACCACAAGTAGTTGACTATGCTGATGCTGATTATCTTTCTGATCCAGACAAGACCATATCACAAACATAATATGTATTCACTTGTGGTGGTACTGCTATATCATGCAAACCAGTAAAACAAACTTTAACGTCTACCTCTTTAAACCATTCAAAAATTCTAACTTTACATGAAGCAAGCCATGAATGCATGTGTTTAAGATCCATGATACATCATATTTGAGAAACATGTGGATTATCTTCTATCAAGGACATGCTAACAATGTTGTATGAAGATAATGTTGGATATATTGTGCAAATCCAAAACGGTTCTATCAAAGGAGATAGGACCAAACATACTTCACCAAAAGTTTTCTACATTCACGAGCTTCAGAAGAATGATGACACAGATTCAAAAGATACAGTCAAGCGGCAACTGTGCATATTTAAACTAAAGCACTAGCGACTACAACATTTCGAAAGATGACCTATAATATTGGAATGTGTCAGCTTAAGGATAATTTGCCAACATCAGGGGGAGCGCGTAATCAATAATACATTCACACTGTACTCCTTTTCTTTCGTCCAAGGTTTTGTCCCACTGATTTTTTCTTATCAAGATTTCAATGAGGCAGTGTCGCACCCTTGTCAACATCCACATGGATATGTACTCCTTTTCCCTTTGACCAGGTTTTATCCTATCCCATGCATTGGATTTTCTTGGCAATGTTTGTAACGAGGCATACACCGTGTATGATGGACATCCAAGGAGGAGTGTTGTAAATACATGATAGTGGATGACCACCATAAATAGTCATTTATATCCATCATTTGAAGAGTTTTATAACATAAGCTCTAAATGAAAGTTTTGTAACATATGTTGTAAATGATATAATTAACTATTCAGATTATGATTGTTGTATTCAATTAGCTATATCATGTTTGCCTATAAATAGAGGGATTATGACCATGAACGAGATAGAAGTTCCGGGATTTTATCTTCTCTCTTCAGTTAATATTTCTTTCAAGTTTATAATAAATAATGCTTTTTGGACTCACCTTTGTGCACCCACAATTTACTCCAAGACACGAATATGAAGCTCATATAAAATTTCATAATCATTAATTACTTATGGACTCTACTTTACGTTTTCTTTGGATATATTGTGAGAATGAAAACCATGAGGACAATTAGCATTGCTCGAGAAAGTTATGTGATTTGGACCGGGTTGCATACGACTGGAAATAATAATAAAAAGGTAGGGCCCGTTGGGTCATTAAGAGAGGGTTAACGATCTATTTATTATATTTTTATTAAGATAGAATGTGGCGGAAAGACGCGATATTTGGGTTAGGGCTGGCAACGGGCAGGCTTGGGTTGGACTCGTATAAGCATGAGCCCACATTTTTAAACATGGGCTTGAGCTCGGCCCAGCTTTACTCCGGGCTTCAAATCTTGGGCCCGAGTCTGGATCTGAGTTTGGCAAGAAAAGTTTGTTTGGGCCTAGGTCGGAATCACTTTTTTTTATAGCAGTATGTGAATTTCAAATACAACAAAACAACATCTACAATAGCATATGATAAATAAAAGATAGAATAACATAAACATACTTGATTTTGTTTATAATCATTAACATACATGATACATATAAAAATATAGCATATGTGTAGGTATACGTAATGATATACATACACATATACTTGCCGACTAAATTTGTTTCGGGCATGTCGGGCCTAAATACTTGAGCCCAGGCTTGGCCCGAATTTGGTTGGGGCCAAAAAACTTGAGCTCAAGGCCGAGCCAAAATGAGAAATAATTAGTTCAAGCCTCTAAAAACCGGGTCGAACCTAGACGGGCCCGAGTTGGGTTCGAGCCAATTACAACCTCTAAATTGGGTCGCTCTCAAAGATATTCACTTATGTGCTCATAATGGACATGTCCACATTGAAGGCAACTCTTTGGTTGTCATAAATCAGATCGAACATGTCAGGAAGGTCGTTTTTTATTCATGAGGATGTGGTCAATCTCATGAGATGAATTTTCGTGTTGATCATCTTGCCAAGTGAGGGACATATGCCTCTTGTGATTTTTTATTTGTTTTAAATAATGATTTATTTTACTAGCAAAAGGTAGGGAAAACCTACCTCACATTAGCCATCTACATACATACAATAAAGCTAGCAGAAAATACAATAACAATGGGGGAATTATGATCTTAAAACAAGGTGAGCTTTGGAAGGTGCTGAGTTAGAAATAGACTGTATTTAGGTTTTTTGCGAAGGCAAAAGTGGTGTAGGACCGTGCCACCATGGTACAGATTCCCAATTGCAGCGGTAGCAGCGCCCAATTTAGAGTCGTCGGTAGCAGACATACGGAAGAATGGTAAACTCACATTTACTGTCACGGAAGGTCTTGACCAGGAGGGTATCGACGAGTTCGAAGACTTGAACAGACTCATCCTAGCGGAAGGGGCACAGGAGAGCAACGCAGAAGACCAAAGATGGTGTGACAGAGAAGAGTCAAAAGTCTTTTCGGTGGCGTCTATGTATAAATGGTTAAATGACGGAGGAATCAGAGGTAAAGAAGAATGCATCATCTGGGAGGCACAAGTGCCGATGAAGATGAAAGCTAGCTCATAACGATGTGATTCTTTCGAAAGCTAACCTAAGGAAGAGAAACATGTTATCTGACGCAACATGTGGGCTATGTCACAACGACATTGAGGATACCAAACACATTCTTTTTCTTTGTCCTAAAACTAGATTAACCTGGGAGATAGTTTGTAGGGGATTCGGATGCTCAAATTTACCGGTTTCAACCGCTGACATTTGGGGTATACTTAGAGACGACCATACCAGGATAGAAGATAGAAGGGCATGGGATTTAGCTACATCCACAGCCTTATGGAACCTATGGCTAGACCGAAATGCTTTAATCTTTCGCAATAGATCATACTCTTTTACAACTTCAGTGCATAACATTTTCTTACTTATCCATGAATGGGCAGGTGCCGTGGAGAACAGGAAGAGGATGAAGATAACCGAAGAGGAATAACAACGCAAAGCTGAGACGTTCAGGAGTTGTATCTCTGTGCATTTTGGGGATTGTATGTAGTTTCCTTCTGTCGGTGGATAGTGAGGGTAGAGAGGTTGTACTGTTTGTATTTGGATGATGAGTCATAGACTGCTGTTGTTTACTTCTTGAACCCGGGTAGGTCCGAGTACTTTTGATGTGTCGTGTAGGTTGTTGCTAACGAGTATTTTGGTCAGTTGTACTACTTTGTTTCGTTTTTTCTCATTAATGGAACGATGACGAGTATCCAAAAAAAAAAACATCGCATTGCCCTCACCTCTTTGAAAGGCATTGTTTTAAATACTGATGTTGAATTAGCTACTCTTATTTCTTCTTATTATCAAAACAAAACGATAAAGGTGAGAAGAAAACATTGCAAATGGGTTCAATTAATGTGCCAAATTTGGATCAAAACAAAGAGCTAATGTGCAAAAAGTGTATGTAGCAGGGGTGTGAGTTGCTAAAAGAAATCTGAAATTGAAGGTTTTAAAACCAAAGTCTCCCCCCTTTAGCAGGGACATTTGTCCCCCTAGCTCAAGAAAAAGGATCCATGTGGCGCGCTTATTGCCGATACAAATGCGTGTCCCTTCCTCTATCCCCTATTCATCATCTGTGGCGCTCCGATTCTCTCTCCTCTCCTTCTTTTCGCCATCTCTCTCTCTCTCTCTTCTTCCAATTTCTTTCGAATTTCAAGAAAAAATAGGTTAGGGTACAAATTTTTAAAATTATAATGGAGAGTAATAGTACTAGTAAGAAGAAGTACCCCATCCGAGCAGAGGAGTACGAGCTGCTCGAGGCGGTGGGCCAGGGCGTCAGCGCCTCCGTGCACCGCGCACGCTGCATCCCTTTTGATGAGATCATCGCCATCAAAATCCTCGACTTCGAAAGAAGAAACAGTGACCTCGTAATGCTTCCTATCATTTAAACTTTTCATTTGTTTTTAAAAATTTTAAAAAATCTTATTTCTTTGAGTAATTTGTAGTTTTTATTTATTGATGTTTATTGGGGGGTGTGAATGATTGATGCCATTGTTTCAAGTAGCTTGATGAATAGCACGTGCAATATACGTATTTATTTCTCAAGACATAACAATTGTCATCAAATTTTGAGTGAGATGTGTGATAAATAGATATGGAAAGCACTTGCAATACACACCTCTCACTTAAGTGCGACAAGTCTTGCCAACTGCACTACAAATGCTTATCCATGTAAATTCTACTTAGTGAACAATGGGCATGGTGAATACGGCTTTAAGGTGAGCAATGCAGATGTTAACAAGGATAGGAATGAATAATCTGGACCAGTCATTACTGTGTGGCACACTTTTTTAAGGGGAATGTGAGTCAAACCAGTTAATATATTGGGTACTCTGATTCAGTTACATATATATCATTAATGTTTAGGATCCATATACTTGCGTGGAGACATTTGCGTTGCTGATTGAAATCGAAGGGTGATAACGGAGTGGTCTGGGATAAACTTTGCTGAATTGCCAACTGTTTGCCCTCATGTGGTCAGTTGTTGACAGATATAGAAAACAATTCCCAAATCCCGACGAAAGGATGATAAAACATAGATTGAATCCTTGTGAGGTTACAAAATGAAAATATAAAAACAAATCCATCTACTGCTTGAATCTACACGTATGAGAGGTCTAGAGATCGACATATTGCAGTGCAAGAAAGACACATGTATATGTCTGGCAAAAAACCTCCAGTATAAGTATACATTTTATAACAAAACATACACCCAAAATAAGGGGTATGATGTTCATGTCTCCCAACTGGTGGGCCATGATACTCGTTCCCCTCAAAAAAGAAAACCCGATGGTAATTTGAGTCTTTAACTTATTTTTTTATTTTTTTATTTTTTTTTTGTTTGATAAAAGATGACCGCAGTCATCGTTTCATTAACGGTAATTAAAGAAACAAAGTAGTACAATAGAGTTTGAAATTGAAACCTACAAGTCACTATTACATCAACCAAATCAACTAAGATGAACCAAACATGAGAGGCACACTAAAATAAAAGCCACAAAAGCTAACTCTCATCCACGTCCCCTGCCAGCCAGAGGGAACGATCTATCCTTTGCAGCTGAGCCTGTCTATTCCCCTTCATTGGTCCTTATCTTCTTCCTAGCCTCTGCCGCACCTGCCCATTCATGGATAAGAATGAAGATTTTATGCATTGAGATTGGAAGTGAACAAGAATTATTGCGGAAGATTAAATCATTTCGTTCTAGCCATAGGTTCCACAAAGTTGCTGCGGTCGCTATATCCCAAGCCCTTTTATCTTCTAATCTAATGTGTTGTTCTCTTATGAACCCCCAAATGTCAGTAGTTGACCTAGGACTTTGTGAGTTACCAAACCCCCTACAAACTACCTCCCAAGTTAGCACAGCCTTAGGACATAGGAAGAAAATATGCGTTACATCCTCTTCCGCGCTTAGTGTCACGCCCCGCTTCCCACTATACGGAAATACAGGCACGCAACTGAGGCCCAACGAATGATATACATCATCCATAAGTTGTACAATTATACGCTTAACAAGATCTTTATAACACATTCACGCAGGCAAATATAATAATCACATGAGCTGAAAATAGAATAACCATCATTTGAATAATACATCAATATCTGGTCAAGATGCCCGGGAGTACAAGGTGCCAGAATTAAAATAATATGATAAGCAGTTCGCTTTAACAACTAGATTAACTAGCGACTGAAAGAAAAACAACATGAAGTAGTAAGGAAGCAGCAACGATCGTCTAGAGAGTCTGCTCGTCGGATCCATCAGTACCTGTATAATTATTAACTCAAAGAAAATAGAAAAGTTCCTGTTAGAGCAAGTTTCGGGCAGCAAGTAGCAACAAGCAGTAAAAGGGATAATATAACAAGATATAATATGGAAGAAACAAGAAGTAGAAGTACAAATATAATATGGAAGTAAGCAAAGAACTGGGACAATATGATCATGTAAGTAATAACTGTAACTAGTGTATTCTAGACTTCAAGGTATAAGCAATTGATAACCTAGGCTCAGTTAATCGATAATCATGTAATCAAGGATCGAGAGTCATGTAATCGAGTCATGTAATCAAGAATCATGTAATCAAGAATCAAGAGTCATGTAACGAAGAGTCATGTAATCAAGAATCATGCTTAGTGAAGATCTCAAGTTTATCTGTTTTATTAACTTATCTAATGCACGCAATCTTGTGTCCCATACCACAAGTTCGGTGCATATCAATCATGTGACGTTTAGACTTAAGTAGTGAATTCTATACGATTATGTACTCGGGTCTTCCAGTGATAGTATCAAGACATGTAATCATGAATCATGTAATCAAGAATTGTGTAATCAAGAATCAAGAATCAAGAATCACTATTTAGGGAAACACGGGCCCCCTTCCGTGTATACTCCCCTATATTGTCTACTATCAAGTCGTACCCTTATAATCCCGGCTTGTTATTCTTTTATAATTAATTATGCCCATACAGTTGGTACGACTAGTGGAACGGTATAATCAAATAGTTTAGTCAAGGAAAATATCAAGGGCAGTAATCATGGACATGAGATGTAAAACGAGTACATGTATCGAGAGTAGTCATTATAAATTATCAAGTGGTATAAAATGCATTCTATCAACCTATTATATCTATGCAAGTTATTATTACAAGAATAATAATACACTCAGTTCATTAAATATGAAAAGTAATGAGTTTATATGCAAAAACATAGAGATGAATTTTTAGACAACTTGACATATTTGCATTCAAATTCACTTTTCCGTTGTTACAGAAAAACAAATCCAATTCCGTCAGAGATTCTAGAAAGTAGACTCTCTTTCGGTTCTAACGCATATTCACACGATACATTCTAGAGACAGTAGTTATGCGTACTGTGGTAGGGTAAAAATGGCCTGCGGGCCCAACCAGGGCCCAATACAACGCTCACTCAAGAAAGGTAAAAATAGCAAATCTAGCTCGGCTTCGAACCCTTACAGGGTCGGCGCCGAACCTCAAGTGCACCCCCCCTCTCTGGCGAAGCAGGGGGTTGACCTGGAGCAGCCTAGGCCCTCCGATTCTCCCAGAAGCACAGGAGACCCACTATCAGCCATGTCAGCTCTATACCGCTCAGGGTTTTGCCACGTCAGCCCTATACCACTCCTGGTATTGCCACGTCAGCCCTAAACCCCCTGGGCCTTCTGCCACGACAGGCCTATGGGCTTTCGGGTTCAGACCCGGCCCCCAAGTGGATCCAAACCCGGTTGGGATTCTCTATAAATACTAGACCCTCACCCACCTTTTTGAGGTAATGAATCTTTTGCCACTTAAATTTTCCTAGTTATTGCTACTCTCTCACAGAGACTGACTAGATCGTCGGAGGGTCCGCCACCGGGGCAAACCCCGGTGTTTCAGGACCGTCTGCAGGTACACAAGACCTCGGATCCGAATCCTCTGATCCGAGCCCAGATCTCCGAACCACCCCGAGGTCGCCACGAATTCCACCCGGTCATTCAAGGGTCGGCAGACGAGCAGCTTTCTCCTTCAATTATAAATCGAGTCCGAACTCACACCTGGTGCATCCACACGTCTCCCAGAAATAAACCGCATCAGGTTGGCGCCGTCTGTGGGAACACTGCTTCAGAAACCGACCCAAGCACGACCATCAAGGCACCTCAACAGCCGAATTCTCATGGCCTCAAAGGGCAAGGGGGCTGCTTCCTCCGTCAACCGACGGGACTCGCCCCCACCAATCGCTAACGCCGGTCCACACACTTCAAAACACAGGGCTTCCCATCAGGGATCCCGAAGGAGCGTCGCCCGCCAAGACCAGCCCGACCTCCGAGGAGTCATCATCAACCGACAGGTTAACCGCAACAGGGGAAGGGCCGCTTCCAACCCGGCCCCGAACCATCCAAGGCCACCGCCCGAGGGACGGAGGTCAGCACTCAGCCGCATCGGAAGGCAGCCCTCGGACCGACCGAACAGGGTCAAGGGAGCCCCCGTCACTCACAAGGAGTTCCGAGAATTCCGGAGAGAAATTCTCGGGGCCCTCCGACGGGCCCCCAGGGAGGAGACCTCCCACTCCCAAACTTGGTCGGATGCCGAGGCCAACATGTCGCACACGTCAACTATCCAGCCAGAAGACAGCGGCTTACTCCTGAGGCGCCTCCAAGAAATGGAGGACCGCCTCGATCACCTAGGGGACGGCGACCGACGAGTGGCTCAGGGGTACAGACCCATCCGTCCTCCCTTCTCCGCCCCCATCCTTCAAGCAGAAATACCCAGGAATTTCCGACCACCTCAATTTGAGACCTACGACGGCGAGGGAGATCCCGCTGATCACATGGAGGGTTTCAAAACCCTCATGATGATTCACAGCGCCTCGGATCCCCTGCTATGCCGAGCCTTCCCCGCCACACTCCGAGGTCCGGCTCGTGAATGGTACTCAAAGCTCGCCCTCGGATCCATTTACTTCTTCGACCAACTAGAAGGCAATTTTCTCGCTCACTTCGTCACCAGTCGGAAGGCGGAAAGGACCAGCGCCTCGTTACTTGGGCTCAGGCAGATAGACGGAGAATCCCTCAGGGTATTCGTCCGAAGGTTTACCACGGAAGCCAGGGCGGTCTCCTCCCTTGATCCAGGCATCGCCTCCGCGGCCTTTCGGCACAACGTCCGTCACGGACAGCTGAAAGCTTCTCTAGCGAAGAGACCCCCCGTCGACTTTCCCGACCTCCTCAATAGGGTCGAGAAATACATTAGAGCAGAAGAGGCCCTTAGCCCCGAAGACGCCAGAGAGGCCAACTCGAAGGGGAAGCGGAAAGCCGAAGAAGTCGAGCCATCAAAGAGAGCTCCGAGGGACGCAGGGCCGTAAAAAAGATCCCGCCGATCCCCCGCTTCGAGAAGTACACTCCCCTGACGCATAACGTATCCGCCATCCTCTTAGAGATCGAAGACAAAGGCATTGTTCGACTACCTCCCCGACCCAACAACGGCAAGAACTGAGATCAGCGCTTCTACTGCCGCTTCCACAGAGACCATGGGCACGACACCGACCAATGCCGGGCTCTGAAAGACGAGATTGAGGAACTCATCTCCAGGGGGTACCTCCGAGAATTCACCCGAGAAGTCCCGCGGGATCGACGAGATACTAGGAACCGGAGACACTCGCCCCCGAACCCTACTCCGAACCGCATCCATAGTCGAGATCCCGAGTCCGAGGGAGCCGCAGACCCGCCATTTATCTTGCACTGTGTCCATGGTGGGCCAATGGGAGGGGAATCGAATACTTCCCGAAAGGCCTTCGTCCGAGAAGTAAATGCTGTCCAAGACAACCCCTCCCCCAAGCTACAACCCATGCCAGTCTCATTCTCAGGGGAGGACCTCGAAGGCGTTCGCCTCCCCCACTGCGATGCCCTCGTCATTAGCCTCTACATGGCTAATTGTGAAGTTCGCCGAATCCTCGTCGACAACGGCAGCTCGGTGAACATTCTTTTCCTCGAAGCCTTCGAGAATCTAAAGTTACCTAGGGGCAAGCTCAAACCGGCCGGATACACCTTGCATGGGTTCTCCGGCGTCCATGTCGTGATAGAGGGGATTGTCACCCTCGACGTTACCGCAGGATCGGCTCCCGTCAAGAGGACCGAGTCTATCGACTTCATGGTGGTCAACGTCAAGGCGGCTTACAACGCCATACTCGGCCGACCCGGGTTATGCTCCCTCCAAGCAGTGCCCTCGGCCTACCATCTGAAGCTAAAATTTCCCACCCCACGAGGAGTCGGCGTCGTCCGAGGCAGCCAAGAAGCAGCGCAATCGTGCTACATGACCACCATCGGGGGAGGAGTGTTCCCCCTCGATGCCGTCGAAATCGAACCGGAGAAGGACGACCCTACCCCTGGACCTGCCGTCAAGCAAGAGAGGTTCCCCCTTGACACCAAGCACCTAGTGGATTCCTGCGAAGAACGAGCATAGGTTTTAACTTAGCTAAGAAGTGAACCTTTTGTAAAACTTTCCTTTGTAAAGGGCCGTTTTTAGCGGCCCCCCCTATCTTATACGAAGAAAATCTCGTTGTATCATACTCAGAACGCCTCGACAGATCCGACCTAATACCAGGTTAGGAGATCAACACCGAAGACCTCACCTCACCCCACTCCGATTCCTCACAAAACGATAGGGCCGGACCACATCCCCTTCATCATCTCGTATGCTATCAACCGAAGCTAAGGGTGAAATGATTTCCCTTGTCATGTTCCTTTATTAGGTTCAGAGGAAACCTACAAAGAGAACCAACTCGAAACACATAAGCAAGGAGATTCGGAAATGACCGGTGCCAAAACACTAGACAAGTCATAGACACTTTTTCATAAATTTTGCTGCTTCTTACAAAAAGGCGGTGGCCAGTCCGCGGGAGGCAAACACAATAAAAAGGGGGGAAAAAGAAAGAAAGGCAGAACTATACAACTCGATTTCCCTCCTCGTCATCGATCGGGTTCGCCGGAGGATCGACGGCCGGGTCGACAGCGGGCCCCTCTTCGGCAGGAGTCTTCGGGGTCCCATCGATCTCCATGTCATACTCAAAGTTGGACAGGTCGATGGTCGGATAGAAGTGCCTCACATGACTGAGGGCCTTCGCGTAGCACTCATCCTGGGCGGCGATCACCATCCGCTGACACGTATCCGTCAGCTCTTTCCTCTCCTTGGCGAACGCGGCTGTCAACTCCCCCTTCTCCTTGGCGAACTTTCCCTTCAAAGAGGCCACCCTCTTCCCCCACTCGGTGTCCTTGGTCTCGAGCTCCAGCTTCATCTGCTGCTCCCTCTTATGCGAACCCTCGAGCTCGATCCGCATCTCCTTCATCTCTCGCTCGCTCTTGTCCGCCCGAGCACGTTCTTGTGATAGGG